>WURT03000006.1:248370-319769 GCA_009936505.3 Holothuria glaberrima | reverse complement strand
CAATAAGGGCAATCTACATACCAAATATGAGATCCCTCGGAGTTACCCTTCTAGAGATATCGTGTTTACAAGCAGGCGTCAGACACGCACATACACACACATACACACACACACAACATCACCATCGCACAGATGCCTTGCCTGCCTTCACCAAGGATTCGATTATTCCTCTTATTATCCATTTCACACCAAAAATCATCCCTATACACAATTTCCTCTCATCACATTCCTGCTTTCCATCCCAGGGCTATTTACCTATTCTATGATTTTAAATTTTGAACCCTCTTTCC
This sequence comes from Holothuria glaberrima, assembly GCA_009936505.3. Lineage (NCBI taxonomy): Eukaryota > Metazoa > Echinodermata > Holothuroidea > Aspidochirotida > Holothuriidae > Holothuria > Holothuria glaberrima. The sequence goes on along the minus strand of WURT03000006.1, from coordinate 319,479 downwards.
AGCATGTGTTAAAACCACTATTTCTTTCCAAACTATCCATGTAAGTACACAAAATAACCATTGTTTTCCTATATAAACCTTTTTTAATTCTCAACCAGGCATTCAGCTTTATTTTATGATCCTTAGACATCGCTTCAAAAGTAACCCACTCAGGCTACTCAATATTGCAACAAAATTTATACCCGTTTCTATGCTGTCTTTCAAAAAAACTGTCTTCCTTTTTCAAAACCTGATGAAATTCTGCCAGTCAGAGGAACTAGTTTGAACTATGATTCTTTAATTCCACCACACCAAGAGTAAACCTGTAAGACCCACCTTACAGACAAACATACACATACATACTCAACTTTAACATTCACTGACCATGATAGTACCTACATCTGCCCCCTAATACCCCATAAAATGAGGACAAACAGTCTCTTTCAGTGCTCCTTGTGTCCCTTTTCTACGTGAACTTTGCGGGCCAGGATGGCTTTGGGGCATGAGTTGGCAATCAGTGATTAGTTGCGACCCCGAGTCACTGGCAACCATTTGCACCGTAAAGAATACCCTTAATCCGACTAATGCAACGTCGCCACGACAAGTCTGACAGTCTGCTACAATGAAGCCAGGAAATATCAAATTAAACTGATCAATTGACAGTGAATAGCCTGAAAACATCGTCATATCTTGCTGGCTCTCATACATTAAAGTGATGAAAAATCTCAAAGTGCCTGGAGCCTGTTTAGTTTCTTTGTCCATTTTCTTTCAATTTTTCTCCTATCTTTAGAGAAATGGGTGATTTTCTTGCTTTGCTGTTTACTCTTCCAGCCAAGAGCCCCAAGCTATGTGTGTTATAAATTGTCAAATCACATATACTGTATGATGTTACGACAAGTACACGAAATGAAAGGAACACTGAAATGTAAGATTTTCTGATGTAATGTTCTGTTCCACACAATGAAAACAAGATTAACGAATTGAACAAAACCCAGAATATTAGATTTGGAGACTAATGATGCTAATCACTGGTCTCATTACATTATGGGAGGCTAAAAGAGGTCATTACTATGAAAGTACAGGTCCAAAAATGACCAACTGACCACAAAATGAATTTGTAGTGTACAATAACCTTACTTTGATCTACACCTAACCTTTCTGTCAAAGTAACTGCATCAGTCTTTTATTTAAACCATTGTTCTCAGAGGATCATTTCTAGATTAATATCAAGGAAGGTACTGAATTTTATGACACCATCATATTCAGCTTCTCAGTTTTCATTTATTTCAACTTCATTTTCATTTGAAAGCTATGTATGTTAAAACAGAACACATTACACATAACTTAAATACATTTGGAATAACTTTCCCCCACATTAAATAGTTACAAAAGTACAATGCCCCAACCTGCACCTCAGGCAAAAATCATCCTAATACACAAAGATATAGTTGAATCCCTCCAGATTTTAGCCTACAAGAAGAGAAAGAATTGTAAAAAACAAGGGAAAACTCATCTTGACTTTGATGGATTCTTCAATTCCCCTCTGAGAAGAGCACTGAATCAAACTTACCTACAAGGTATGCTAGATTTATTGAACTGACACAGAATTCGGGAACAACAGAAAGGTGGGTCCTCACTCAACTGATGGATGTAAAGAATTCCCCTGTTACAGGAGTACATGCATCAAATGTAGACAGTCATCTACTGGTATAAGAGCAAATGAAGGGAGGGTGTTGGTCCTTGCTCAATGACCCTCTCAACCATGAAGATCTAGATTCTCTGGTGTGTGATGAAATTACCAAGGAATCCAAACAACTTGACAAAATGGGATGGAAAGTTTCACCTACTGATCATGAAGTTTTGCTAAGTTTGAAACAATGACATGTCAAAAACAACATAATCATTTTTCCCTTGACCCAGCCCCCCTCCCCAACATCCTTATTTTTTATCAATTTCCCACTGTAATATAAATTGCTTTTCTTTTTAGGTGGAATACATTATTTCCCTGTATGTACTGAACTTTCTAAAATTGTAATATTTGACAGTATTTTGTTGACGATGTGACCTCAAAATGTGCAAGCTAATACACATTCCTTCTGCATAGTGAACAGGAAAAAGATGTCAGTCAACTATCTCATACACAGACTTGGCGACTTTTTGGGCATTTCTGCATATTTCAAAGACTTCTAAAATTGACAAAAAAATTATTTGTTTCCTCAAAATAAAGGTAAAACTTCTAGATGTAAAAATACATCATGATCTGTGAAAATTATGCATAGTTCACACATTCAAAACAACTTTAATTGATCAAATACATGACACTTTACACAAAAAAGAATTTTTGTCAATGCATTTGACTATAACTTGCTTTGAATTCAAACGAAGACATTGATGGAAAGGAACTTTTCTGTGGAGACTTGCTTTCTGCAAGGGCTCCCTGGTGGCTTGATGATTGTGTTGCCTTAATGAAAACGAATCAGGCAAACTTGCAGTTCAATAATTGTATTGGAGACCTTTGGGACTGCTTGACACTTCACAGTATTCAAACTTGATTTTCCATTTACATAATTTTGAAGCAAACGTTGCTATGATGAGGGAATGATTGCATGTATTTTTAATAGGGTGCATATTTCAGTTTCAAATCCTACCCTAGAATATATATTGTTGTAGGTCACTATATCATAACCATTAAAGAGATCTAAATACTTAGGCTGTTGAACTGTTAGGAACTTTTCAATCAAAAAATGTAAAACTTAGATATTTTATTGCTTGAGAATTCTATGAAGGCATGTGAGAATACTTTTAGGAATTTTTTTTCCTAATTTCCTGACTCAACTTTACCGACTACTCAACTGAAAAAAAATGGTTTGTATACTCAACTGACTTAGCCAAAGGTTTTACTTCTCTTTTTCTTTAAATTTTCTGTTTTCATTACCACTGGAGATGTTCCATAAACAGATAGGTACTGTGTACAGTAAGATATGTCTTAATCCACTTGTTTAATTAATTTGCACCTTCAAGAGTTGGATCTTCTATGCCTACTCGAGCAGACAGTCCATACTTTAATATGCCACATACTTCAGTCATCAAAATCCCATTTAAAAGCCTACCCAAGAAAGCAAGAAATTTTATCCCCGACTAAATAATTTTGCATCCTTAATAGCAGTTTTATGTGACAGAAAGAAAGTGCTCCTATTGATTTTGTTCACCGAGAGCTATTTTACCTTTTTACATCTTTGGAAGACAGACCGGTGTGCTCAGAGCGTCGCTGAATCATAAAATGGTAAACTGCCTTCCAAACAGATACACCCATTAGATGAACAGTTACTGCCAAATTGAGAAGGAGAGCCAAAATTGGTTGGGCAGATGGCAGAGAGAGAGCTCCCCAAAAACCCAAATCTCAGTAGTGAAAAAGGGAATCACTACGCTTGACTGCCCGGATAATTTCAGACTTAGGAGAATGCATATCAGCAGAACAAATAATGCCTGCAAGCCAACGCACTCAAATTGTAAATATCTGTTTCGGTTCTTTGCCTCTTGGCAAAGCGTCAATAATTCAGGTCTATTTCCATGCATAAGATATGACCGGCAGGATCGTCAAATATTCATGCAAAGTAAGTTAGATTTGCTGAGAGTCCAAGCGGAACTTTGAATTAAAGGAAGACGGATTTTTCACAAGAAGTTTGGCAGTGTAATGCGTTGATGCCGTTATAACTGTCAGGTTAAAATTGTTTAATGTTTCAGGACAACACCAAACATGAGGAAAAGAATTAACTACAGATATATTCAACAACCTCAGTCTTTTCATCTTTTCAAAGTCCAATTCTTAATTTTACATCTGTATACAATGAAGTCTATCAATAAATTGCAAATTGTGGCCAGGGGTATATGATGTCAAAATTTGGTTAGCATAAACAGGAGGCTGGCAAGTTAAGCAGTGATCACTGATAGTATGAAAATTATGCATATTTGATAGAAAAATACCTGAGGATCAGTGTAGGATAAAACAGCTTTGTTATACTAAACCTAATTGCATCTACAGATTCATCTCATGAAAAAGGAGCAATTAAATTCTGCCAACTAATAAGTTGCCAACAATCAAAATCATACACAATTCAGGTAAAAAATATTTAAAATCACTGGAATGATTATGAAAGGGAGTAAAATTTTGGGACAATTATTCACTCTTCTTCTTAAAAAGTGTCAATAATTTATAGAAACTATAGGATATTTTCCCATTTTTTTTCAAGTAAAATTGTACTGGAAATGGAAGAACCAGATCTGACATTTCTGAATGAAGATTAAAAAGCAAAAGGGTGTATTTACTTTAAAATGTTACTGAAGATAAAGTACTCAATTTCTGATATTTTTCTGAAATACATACATGTAGACATATAGATACAGGCTACAATCCCAAAATCCACCTTTTTTCAACTTTTTTTCTGTTTAAAGAATTTGAATTATCAAAGAACATTGAAATGTGGGTATAACTGCAATGAAGTTAATGGATATCTTTTCATTTACTTTTCTACAAGTTCGATATCAGAAAGACTCATTCTCCAAAGTTAATACTGCTTAAAAGGTTGATTATGAACTTAAATGAAAGACAAAATAAGATGGTACAATTGTCATGCAAGGAAAGTAGTTTGCAACCTCTTATAGATGTACACACAGAGTGATATTTTGAAAAGCATAATTTTCCTATTTGGGAGGGAGAGTGAAGGAGAGAGCTACTGTTCAATTGTGGTGTCCTTTTCAGTGATAAGCAAGAGCCTGATGATGAGAAGAAAATTTTAGAGGTTGTCTGTAGAATCTGTTCATAGTTTGCTGAAAACTTTTCCTGCTCTCTGCAACATAAACATACCAGCATATTATGTATTAAAGGGGTTAGGTTAGAAAAAAAATATTTGAATATTGTTAATGGGCAATTTAATATTGATCAGTAATCATGCCTGAGTATAATTTTGAGAATACTATATTTCTAAAACTAAAAAATTACAAAACCACCATCAATCTTGACTTTGCTGGACATCTAGGCAGTATGTTCAGAGTTGCACATTTAAAATAAAACAGGTAAAGGAACCATACCACGGAAGTTACTAGGGGCTTATAAAAATAATGGATAACTTTTGAAATGTAGTAAATTCCTCAGCAATTATTCAAGTATTACAGAAGCTCATGCCATTTGTTCCAAAAAAGTTCTTCCCCAATGTTGAGAACCCTGAAAATCTGATTTGCAATGTACAGGGTTTCCAATAAGGAAGTTAATGTTTCCTGCCATTCCAAAAGCAGGGCTTCAATCCCCCTGGACCCCATTTTTTGTCATTTTTACGTAAAAAACAATTTGTATCCAAGTGAACTTACAGACACCCAATACAGCATGGATCGTTTGTATGGAAAAGGGTATTTTTGTGCTTATTTTTTAATTAGGCTTTCAAACCTATCAAAATGCAGCTTGCAGGGGAAGCTAACCACTGTCCGCTGAACCCATGTGCATCTCTGGCTAAGCATAGCAACCACTTGAAATCAGCTTTTAGCAGTAATTCTGGAAGAATTTCTGGTTACCCCAGCTGAATTCCTGGCAACTCATGTTGAAGACACACACATATTTTTTCTGTTAAAGAGACAAATGTGACCCCATACTTTTCTATGCCACTGGCAGTGCTCAGTACATACCTTCCCTGTGAAATCCATATCCCTTCCTATTAACCAAATTGCAATGGAGTCCATTCATATCTTCAACAATGTATGCCACTCCTTCAAAGCCTATGGGACCTATCAAATTCTGGGGGGAAGAACATTTTCCCAAATCTTTGGGCATTTTAGCAGGATTTTTCCTAAGCCTGTGACTACCTGTGTAACCCCCTCCCTCCCTCCCCACATGGTATGAATATGGTGACACAGCCACTGCAACCCTACTTGAATGATCTCAACCGTCATCATTCCTGGAATACAAAAGTATCACATACTACTACATTTTGCTTGCTAGTCAAAAAACAAATTCAAGGCTTTCCTGATACCGGCACCAGTCAACATCCAACAACACTAAATTGTAACACCCTTTAAGGGCAGTCAAAGATTTTTTAGGCTTAAAATCAAGATGTAAACAGTGAATACAATTAATTCAGACAAAAGATTGAGTAAGTTGCCTAATCTGAGCAACATCTTCTACAGTACAATCAGAGGTCTCAACTTACAAACTATATGCAGAGGAGCAACATGTATTTGTAAGCAAGGCACCACTGCACTGTATTACTATACCACTCCTTACAGAGTCATGCCAAATGCATGATCAATCATATACACAAGGGCAATCTCATTCGCTTCGTTGAGTATTGAATCTAACATCCCCAAAATCATCAATTTTTCCTGTAATGCATCACTGAAGCAATAAACTGGAAATTGGACAATGCATGCAGACACAAGCACAGGGAATGCTTAACGTCTTCTTGCTCTACAAATGTAGCGGCATGTGAAGCAAGATAGGCTACATGTATTGTCTTCATCTCGCATGATATATACAGTAATTGCAAAAACCAACACTATGTCACAAATATAGCAAGAAGGAAAGAGCAACAAAAACTAGCCAAACACTTATATATGTTCCTTTTTACAAATAAGTAGAAAAATGAAAAAGATTTAAGAAATATTTCCTAAACCTCTTACTCAAGCAAAAAAAAAAAAACAAAAAACAAAAAAACAAACAAAAAAAACCCTTATATAATCCATCCATCTGATCATTTGTCCACCCATCCATCCACCACACCACCCACTGTGCAACCCCCAACACCTCTGGACAAATGTTTAGTATACAGCATATGGTACATAATCATTAAAATCTCAAAAACTATGTTATGTTGTAGTGTATAACATATAGGCATATACCAGGTGAGGGAGGGGTGGAGCATATATTCCCCTATTCTTGCAGAAAGTTTGCTATTTTGGGGGAAATATGTTATTTTTAGGTAAACATGAATTAAAATTTCATGGCAAAAGTGTTCACATTATTAAAAGTAGTCCTGCAAGCTTATGATGTATATCAGTTTGTATGTTTAACAGGTTTTATAAAAAAAGGAAAAATATTGAGAAACACTCCAAGAAAATGATCAGCTACTTTCACTGGTAATGCTTTCCTAGAATATGATCAGTGTTTCCCCCCCCCCCCCAACCCTACACATTCACAAGTTTGCTCAAAATTCCACACCAATACAGAGTTTTTGGCCAAATCTTTAGATAAGCATTCATCAAAGGGGTTTTGACCTTTCAAGTTTCGAAAGTATTTCAAAAGCATGTCAACTCTCAAATTTAATTAGTGACTTAGTTTATCAGGCCCATAGTAACTGACACAAAAAGATGTTTTTAGGAGAAGGATTTTTTGTTAACCCTGTAATGGAGACATTAATTCTCTGGCAAACTTGATTCTATTTTTCATAAAAAAGAAGTCAGAGAACTGATTTGGAAGGCATTAGGACTATTTATTACCCCCATTCTAGCACTGTGATATATTACCACTTTGATCAGAAGTGACTGGCAGCAGCCTTTATCACAAAACATAGTTTTCTCCTATTTCAACATCGTGATATTCTAAAAACCCTCTCAAACTTCAAGGGGATAATGGAAAATGCAGTCGCAAGGAAGGGAAAAAAATTGCTTGCCGTGAAGGAATTGTCGATTGAAAGCGATCAGTAGTAATGAAAATCTATGATTTCCTTGCTAAGCACTCATACCAAACACAAAAAAAGTGAAATTCAAGAGTCTATGCCACTTCACGCCTATTAGTCCTACCAAAAAGCTCAATCAATCTTGATTGGAAATCTACAGAATAATGGACAATCGTCAGCACGCAGATTGCTAAAAAGGCAGGTTTATTTCCTCCCAACAAGAGCCATTGGGACTTGGTTATTGTCTCTCGAGATCGTAACTCTGCGACTCGTACCAGCCCAACTTGTAACCCGAGCAGCATTCTGAACTTGATGATGATGCCATCGACTCTTGGGGACCAGTGACAGAAGAAAACCTATCGGCCCGATTTCTCCCTGGAATAACGACAATTGATCAACGGACAAGTTTGGAGTGTGTTTGTGAAGAGAGAAAAGGGACATGTTGAGAAGGATTAGGGTCGTTGAAATGCCACTTAGGGGTATTAATGAGAGGCATGTGGGAGTTAAAATGACAAGGTTTGGATTCTGCTTTCAAATCCTTTACAAGGAGTCAGAAATCACAAATGAGAAATTTGTTTTAGAAAATGCAAAGTTTGTATAAAAGCTGTAATTGAAAATTGGCAGTCACATATGCAGCGACTCACAGGACAACAGGGACACTTGAGATTTGCTTGAAGCAGCACTTTAACCATCATTATTGGAGCAGACCCTAGCTGGAGTGCAATGGCAAATTGTTTTTGATGACATGAGTATGGCTTAGGCAGGTTTAAGCAGCAACAAACTTTAATCAAAGCTCAATATTTTTTGAAACACAAGTACTCTGGAGTGTTAGTTAAACAGAGGTACAACTCTCATTAATGTGCCATAAGAGAAGAACCAGAGGAAATAATTGGACTCGTGGGTAGTATGAGGCTTGAGAGGAAAGTTCCATTACTTTGCAGCCTGAGGAATTAATTGACTGGTAAATATCCATCCAAATAGTCATAGCTACCTATGCGTATACTTCCTGCAAAAAGTGGCACTGAATGAACTGTACAATGCCAAGTAGATGTGTAACTGAGTCCCAAGTGCACCTTCACAAATTCAACCAATTAATAGTAAAAAACAATTAACACACATCCTGCTGACAAATCAGGGTAAGAGCTCTTGATACAATCCAATAGTAAATATGTACAGGAACATGGAAAAAATTTCTCCTAATATTGTAGAAATGATAAGCTAAACCTTTCACACACACACACAAAAAATTATTTTTGAAGATTTTAAGCATGACACTGAAGGTCATCATGATGAACTTTCTTTTCCTTTTATGCTTTTATGGCTACTTTTCACAATTTAAATTGGCTCAACGAGTTGATATCTATTATTTTGTGACGAGTCAGAAGGAAATCATTCCCTGACAATGTTTCTAATTTAGCCTCATTACTCATGTATCACTTCCTGTAGTTACCAACAATGTGAGAAATTGTAGTTTTTGTGGACAAGGGTTGCTTATGAATAGCTTATGGTAAAAAGTGTCTGGTCACAAATATGTAATAAAATGATTTCAATCATTAATTACCCTATCGTTGCCATTTCAGGTGTGTGTTAGGTATGCAGAATCTCTTAGTTTGACCATTTACTGTCAAGATGTGAGTAAAACTAAACAAGTGTGACAAAAATCATGACTTTTGTGAACCAACTCAATAAGCCCCTTTAAGAAAGTGAATCTATGTCTGCAGGTTATCACCAACACAATTACAAATAATGAAATCTAATTCACATATCAAAGAAAAGCTACCTTCAACTTTAATCAAGCACATCAATATGACAATTTAATTAACACCCCCCCCCCCCAAAAAAAAGTTGTCACGTTTATATATCATAAAGCAATTGCAAAAATGACCAGCACAAGGAAATGGATACAGAAAAGTGATGGTCTTAATAAACATGATAGCAAATAAATAACTAATAACTGCAGATATTTTATACCAGGTTTCAGACAAACTGTTTCTTGGCCATATCAACTGGTTTTTCCTACACCTGGGACCTGTCTCATAAGAGGTTACACTCAATCTTAAGTTTCATCTCAATAACACTATTGCATTGTAGATTAAACTTAATTGTAACTCTTTATGAAACAGGGCCCAGGTTAATAGCTTAAAAGCATTAACTAGAATTCAAATCTTCATATGACCACCTTAATTAGGGCAGCCAAAAGGTTAAAATGATAATTGGGGAGGTAAATGACCGACTGAAAGCTATTATCACAGTCACTGTATCCAAACAACTTTAGTGTGTCACTGCAGTTTGCCAGGAAAAAGCAAATATTGAAAAAGCTTCCACTAAATGGTATAGGCGGCCACTCAAAGAGGCAAAAAACTGCTCAGAGGGAAGAAACCATACATGAGATGAAAATGATGGGCTTCAGTGAGAAAATCCCCTGCAGGCAGAGGCAAGGTTTTCCTAACATCTTTCTCCTCAAGTACTGTTTACAACCTAGTCACTTAAATGGGGTATTTATCCCAGTTGACTGTGAATTATCCACACACAAAAGATGCAGGTATTGATGAAAGTGATGGCAAGTTCATAACAGAGAAAGTTACAAAAACTGTTAAATAATATTCAGAAAATGGTACAAGCTTCATTAATGACTTCAACTCACTTGTAACTTATAAACTAAGAAGTTTCAGTCAGAAATGCAATTACATTTTATGAGCTTTTCAAGTAAACTTACAATCATACACAATCAATCAATTAGTAGAGATATTTCCAACATAAATACATCTATTTTCATTTCTCTATTATGTTACTAAGTGAGTTTTTAGCATTAAATCAACAAGATCTAAGGGCAATCAATTTACTCTGTATTTTAAAAGTGACCCAATAAACCCAAAACAAACTTTCAAAGCTATTTCAAATTTATGAAACTTGATACAAAGTATTGTTGCAAAACCCAAGCAACCTTTGGTACCATTCTTTGATAAAGCAATGAAACAACCAAACCTGATACATTTCCTGTTCAAAACTGTTTACTCCTCATTATTAAATTAGGCAAACCACTGTATAAAACATTGATGGTCATACCCCTTTGTGAAAATTTCACTCTTTTTAACTTTTCCTGGCAGAGTGACTTAATCTTAAGGTCACTCACACCAACACTCTCTGCTTGTCTCCCTCTAAGCGAGTCTTAGTCTTCATTTGAAGGAAAATTTCATCTCCTTTCTCAAGGTGTTGGATAACTGAGCAGAGCTAATCTAGGAGTATTTTCTACAGCCCCAGGTCTTGTTTTGTTGGAGCTACATTAGTTTCATTCATTTCTATGTATTCACCCAATCAAGCTGGTAATTACAAGTTCAGACATCGCCTGACCTTTATCGCTGTAATCAGATGAGATCAAGACTCCTTGTCTGCTGCCACAGAAGCTAATTCAAAATCTTATTTAACTTTAAGAGAAACTACTACCCTAGCTGCAAAAATAACCTTTTTTTGCTTTTGCAAGATGCTTTCTGATATTGCAGGCACTGAAACTCTCTGAAATGTTAACTTTTATATTGAATTAACACATCTGAACAATTGTATCTTACTTTATCAAAGTAAGCAATCAGTGACACTTCTTAATAAATTCATCTTGTCAATTGTTCAGAACATTATAGGCCTAATTATCAAAATACTAACAATTCACTAAATCAAAGAAGGAATAAATGTTTATAGTAATTCACACCAAAATGACAAAAAAGAAATATGTACAGTCAACAAAATGACCTCTGATTGCATTGAGCAACGAATCTTACTCATGTAGATGGCTCTGTCTAATATCAGAACCAGACTTGTCCGAATTTGTTAGTTACAAAAAACTGACAAAGAGAAAACATACAACATGTAGGAGTAAAATTAAAGTACAACTAACAGAATTCAGTGTTAAATGTCTCTTTGTGGCATTAAATAATGTCTCTTTGTAAATGCCATGCAGGGTGTAATTTTTCTTTTTTTTTGTCAATGTAACACATATGTTTAACGAATGTCTTAGTCCTATACATTTGCAGTGAAAATCCACAATTTTAACTTCTCTCGAATCCACTGAATAATAGGAAAAGAAACCGATTCAGTCTGGATATGACTGGCTACAATTTTTTCCCTTCATTAGATATAAAAAGTTGTTTTTAACTTAAACAAGGTAAGTCAATAACTGATATAAAGCCTATTTGCATGCTTGAAGTGAATGTATAAATGTTATTTCAGAGAATCAAAATATGTGTCAACACTTAGCTATCACTAACAGATTTCTATAAATCAATGGACAAAGGCCATCCTACAGTCACACAGATTCCTGCACATATGCACTAAAGCCCATTGCATATTGTAATGTAGGAAGCAAATGTAATGACACAGAGATAACACAGGTATTTCTTTTTCATACATAGCATTAATCCCTTACAACTTTTCTTTAAGTTTTTTGACGCTTAAGTCACTTTAATCACTAGTTGTTTTGTGCCTTCAGTCATAGAGACATCAAACTTGTGTCTTTCCAAAGTCCATACAATGGTTCTAGGAATTCCCATTCCACCTCTTCAAATAGATGATTTCTAAATGGTAATAAAAAAAACATAACTAGCAGAAACACATTGCAAAAGCCCTAACTGAAAACATTAATAGCGCCACCACTTTCAGACAGGTCTGTTAATCCACACCCTTGAGCAAAATTATGGCTTTAATTACAAGAAATATACCCAGAGTTTACTCAACATGGGTGAAGTGTTTTAATTGCTCAAAGGGCATGTTTATTACAATCTTCAATAGCAAGGACTGCCACAGGAAGTGTCCAAACATAAACAGAAAGCAACTGCAGTTTGAAGCAAAGGTTTACTTGCTCAGATATTAGTGTATATCATTTTTTCACAAAAACAAAAGCATAGATTTGTCCATTATCTCAAATTGTAATTAGGTATGTCTTACAGGAGGATTGTTTTAAGATCTCTCTTTCAGACAGAACAATTCTATACTAACTGAAGGCAAATCCAGAGTGTGCATACTAAATTTAATTTAAAAAAATGTATAAATGATATTATATCACACAGCCATAGCTGGATGGCAGTTTTAAAAACAGAGTTCGTTCCTCACTCTACAGAAATGCATCAGGACAAGATCTTCACCATCCATTTGAAAAATTAAAGTCTGAATCTATCAGCAAATATCATGTGACAAACAGCATAAGAATGCATTAACATCAACATTAGACACACAAGTATCTAAATGAGCCAATTAAGTAAAATATTCCCTTTGATAGAATCCAGACTAACAGGTTTTAATTATTAAACAAAACTGCTCACAAAACTCCCACCCATTCAAACTTCTAACAAGAAAGGAATTTTTAAAACAGTATCAATGGATCCAACACACGCTCTTGACAAGTTCCTGAACTCCTTTGCCAACAAAAACTCTCTTCAGAAAGTTATGAGAGGTAACTTGCTGAGCAGGAAGATATTATTGGTCATTTGCAAGTGCCAGGGAACAGCCTGTACATATTTTTATTGACACAATAGAAAGAGGCAGTCATGAAAAATCAAGAGAGCATAAATTTTGATAATAAAAGCAGCCACAATTTCCCATTTGTCTATCCTCAGTCCATCAAAAGGAAGTGCTCCTGACCTCAGCTGTGCCTATGACCTCTGTTCTCATGGAAGAATTTATGGGCTTAGAAGTCTGAGGAGATACCAGAAGAGTACTTCTGAAGAAATCACTAGATACTGGGGCAACGGACAGTTCCTTGATACTGAAGAATGAAACTAGGCCAGGGCACACGGTCCTTTCAACTATCAGAATATTTTATTAGTGGCCATTAATCAAACAAATACTGCTTTTCATGTGGTCATCATCCCTTCAATAATCATATTTGTATTTCAGGAGTGTTGACCTGAGTAATATGAACAAAGCAGCTTTAGTTGTTACCGAGACAAACCATGACACTATTCTATAGATAGATGAATGTCATGCTATTCTCATGTTACACAAATTCTAATGAATTATGAAAGAAAAAGAAGTGGATAGATGCAATCATCATTAGCCAAATAAATTTCTTTTAGTGAGGAAGGGAATAAGGAATTTGCACTTTAGTATCAATATAGATACTTGCTCAGTTCTGGGCAAAAAAGTATAAATGAAATAAATGCACAACTGAATAACAGAATGCTTAGTTTTTAGTTCGCTATAGGCCTACATGTAAATCTTGCACATTGACTAGGATTGAGGAAAGGAAATTTTACACTCTTCCAAATTAATCCCTCTCTGTGTCTCAGACATAAAGGAATACAATGGCCCTTTACCGTGACATATTACAGGGTATATGTTCACCACTACACCCCTAATACAAACTTCCTTCTCATGTTAATTTAATGAAACATCAAGCAAAAACTTATTTCAGCAAGCAAATATCTGTATTATGAACGTGACCTGGGAAGAAACTCAACCAGCCTTACATGAACACAAATCCCATTCTGACTTTAAACACAGCATCCCAAATTTACTAATCGTTAAGACAACAACATTTTGGTGCTTCAATATTATTTTAATTCAACATGCAGATGTGACAATATGACTGTATTGTTCTCTAACAGTGACCCTCCCCTGTCAAACTTTCATACCTCAACTGCTAATGCCTTGATCTTCTTTGTTTAGTTCCATTACCAATTATATTAAAAACTTTCTATTGAGAAAACAGCTGATAAAGAGAATATTAATTTGGATACTGCAGACTGTAGGTTACCTGACCCTTGAGCAACAAGGTTGTGATATCATGATATGTTGTATTTTCCCACAAACTTTCTGATTACTAGCTACAGGAAGTTTTAATGTTCTTACATGAATGTCAATTACAAACATGCAAACACTCCTGAACTTAAAAACTCACAATGCTTGGTATTTAATCCACAGAACAGCAAACCTGAAGGTTTACTGACATATATGCATCAACGACCTCAAAAAAAGCACCTCTGCACACTAACTCTTGGTGGTCACTGTCATTGTCAAAACATTTTAAGACATAGATAACTGATGAATGTTACAGCTACTGTTGGGCCACCTATCACTGAAAATGAAACATCCCAACTACCAAAAGGAAGCAGTGTAACAACAGAGTGAGTAAACTCAGGAACAGGGTTAAAAGTGAATAAAAAATAGATCTTTCACTCTTTCATCTTTGTGGAACATAGCATTGCCTTTACAATTTTTGAATGTCATTTGACTAATCTTATTGTCATATGCCAGTCAAAATATTAAATAGTTTGTAGATATTAACACCCCCCTCAAAACTTAAAAAGAAAAGCTGCTTAAACTATCCTTGGTCCCACAATGGCATCTCTCCCACACATTAGATCCTTTTACCCCCATTCTGATGGTCATATGAAAGTTTTATGACCAAAATTCACTCCAGGAAATCCAATCTAGGAGTAAGATATTTTGCCAACCACTAATCCAGATCACGTTTTTCAAACATTACCTCTATAACAAGATTTCCCCTCTATAAAATTGTGATATTTTCGCTCCTTCTCCAATGAGGTTAGGTGTACTTTTCCCGGTGGACCTAAACCTGAGAGTATCAAGCGCGAGCGAGGAAAGCTGTGAAAATTCACTCGCAACTTAATCCATGCATACACGCTCGAAGAGAATCCAATTAAAAGCAAAGAGTGCGAACTAAGCAAGCAATCAGCCTGTCACCTTTTTGAAAGGCATACTTGCTCACCGATCTAACGTAGCTAGACCAATCGTAAACTTCCCAACAGAAATACCTGTCGGAGTTCAGCTCTGCCATTGCTCTGCCAACCGTAAAAAATCTGGGTAAGGGGGTACCGGCAGTTGATACTAATTTCTACCTGATAAGAATGGAATCAATTTTTTTTATTTCAATTCCCGTCCTAAATGCAAATTGTGGAGTCTGTTAATCATGAAAATCTTTAGAAACATGGTAAATGACCGTGAATGAACTTTTTCTACCTTTGATAAAAAATTTTAAGCGAGAAAACTATCCACAAGTTTGCCATGCTTCCACACAAAGAGCCATGCGAGTTCATTGTCCTTGCAATATTTTACCATTTCAACTCCAAGGTAACCAAAATTTTGGTAGGAAACGGAGACATGATGACAAATTGGGTTCTGTAAATCCATACTACGGAACTAAAACAGAATGAATAGGTCTCAGAGAAGGTACAAAAGCCTTAAAACAAACAGCCTCTGGGCTTGGTTTTTGAGTGACACATGAAGTGTTGCTGCGGAAGGGCTAACGTTAGCTTAAGCAATATTGACAACTTAATATTTACACACCAAACCTTCACAAAATTTCAATCATTGCCTTTTTTGAGCTGACATATAATGTAAAAGTAACTCATGAAATTATAGATCTTTCTGACAAGGCATCAAACTCAATATTCATGTAGTATGACTAAACTACCAGTTAACCCCAATGACCATGTTTCATTCAAACTAATTGTCTGTCAAATGTTAAAGTTCTTCTCCACCTTGTAACCTTCACAATCTAAGACAGCACAATTATCAGGCCCACTATATGAAAATGAAATATGCAAGTTTTCCATCTAAACCACTTTTTTTAAGACAGTATTACCAACATGCTTGCAAATACAAAGAAACCTCTCAGCAAACTTTGTGTTTCCTTTTCATTAAACACTTCTAAGTTTCCCATTTCTCCCACCATTGCTCAACAGATCCTTTTCATTTATCCTGTTTCTCTCTTAGTTCCCCTCCCCTCCTTTTCCTTTTTTACTTCAGAATTCCACATCTCTTCACTGTTGTCCAGTCTTTGTTACAATGCAATAAGAATGCACATCTGTTATATTCCATAAGACTATGTTCTCCCCAAGTTCAACAATATTCTAGTCAACAATATTCTATTCTAGTCATTTTCTTCAAACCTTTGAAAAGGATATGGAAAGAAGTTTCTTGTGGCCCTCAGCAGTAATGACTGAAAACCCAATATTGCTCATAAACAGCAGCATATGGAGATACAGGACTTCTCAAAATAGTTGCTCCAACACTTTAGCCATTTTCATAATATCCTACAGTAACCTTGAAACATCCAGTTAAAAATTATACCCTCAGCTGAAGCAGCACTTTTGCTTATATCAACTCTCAGTGGGCTGCTTTGTATTGTAATTATTGCAGCACAGGCAGCATACACAACACTCACACCAACAAATCTTCCCCAAGTTCCCATCCAGAGGAATCTCTTAGGCCCAAGCCACCAGTTATCACCTTGTGTGAGGTCATCTGGGGATTCAAAGTTGGAACCAAAACATGACACTGTTTTCAGTTGCCAGGAATTAACTTCTCATCACACACACTCAACTCATTTTCTACATACCATTGGCAAAACTCAAAACCACTGAAACAATTCTCTGACAACTGGTGCCCTTTCCCCTTATCTTTCCACTTGAGAAGGGATCAAAGAGGATCAAGACTTCTTAAAAGATTTGATCTTTAACCCCCAGTGTTTCTTTGATGTGCCACTAGTTTTCTGTATCAGCCAAAAGAACAGTATAGTATACACTTCTAAAAGAACAGCCCACTAGGTACCCCTGGAGAATACTTCAAAAGGTTTAATTCTGATGACAGCATATCTTTACTCCTCCAGAATTTTACAGAGAAAATTGTCAGGATCTTTTTGCTCCAGTCAGAATCACAGCAATCACATCATCATATGAGCTAGTGATTATAGGAAGTTATCCACTTGAACATGGTTATCTGCAAAACATTGCTCTAACATTACACATCTATTGAAGGCTTTTTGCAGCCTAAAGACAAAAATTTTCAGTTTCTCAAAACTGCATATTCCTCTTGGTGAGTCAAGTAGACTGACTGGAAGTTTAGGTTTTACTGTCTATGACCATGCACACAAACACCTGGTTTCATCTTGTTAGCAAAGTCAGTGACACAGCTCTACAAAAATGTTTATTTAAGGAAAGCATGTTTATTTTTTTAAACAATTGTGGCTTTCATGCCTACCTGAAAAGTTGACTGTTGGTTGAAGACCAGTCACTTACTAGTTAACTCCCAGACTAGTGGATTCTCTGAAACAACCCCTACCATTGGATCTTCTTGACTGAATTAATTCCACTTGCACTGAATAAGGTCATACCAGTGAGGTAGAAGGCGAAAGATTTATGGTGGCAATGCTGCTTTTTTACGAGATACTATGGCAGTAGAAATGACTCGACCAGATGTGGGCTCGGGCCTGGCTGGCTCCAGCTAGTCGGCATCTGATACGCAAGCCTGCCACTACAATGTATATAGGTAAAATGGATAGGCAAGGAATGAGATAGAAATTAAATAAGTAGCTGCCAGGGCAAGACTCACATTGCTAGGCTACCAGGAGAGTATCTGACAAAGCACATAACGAGCCAAAGACACCACTGTTGTCCCAAACTTTTAAATTGAGTTTCCATTCAAAATAAACGTGATTACCCATAGGATTTACTTAAGGAGGAAAGTATCCCATATTCTAATTGCTTAATTATCTTGCATTTTTGATAATAAAATCGGAATAACTGTACCTTCAAAGTTTCACAAAGATGGTGGTTTTTAAGGCCTTTTTTATGACCACAGAGTGTTTAGCTTGAGCTGAAGTTACTCACAAGACATGAGAATGTTGATAACTGTTAGGTACAAAATAGAACTTTAGGCCATACCACGTCTGCCATGACTCTTTGGCAGTGAGGACACCCTCATAAATTTTTCCTTTGCTGGGAAGTTGTCAGTAATTTCTTAATAACTGTCAGAGGGGGATAAATTCACCACAGTTAACATCATACAACACAAGGAACTGTCTATTTTACATTTCAGCAAGTATTTTCATTATACCATGTGTTTATGCAGGTATTTTTAAGCTCCTTTTATTTTTTCTCCCTTGTTGCACCTTTCATATCACTGAGTTAATCCTAAAATACTTTCTGCCATCATTTGTCAATGAGTGATGGAGGAGATCTGATCAATATGAGTAGTTCATATTGGATTCAAATAAATTGTGCTATATTAAATTAAAATGGGCAATGTTTACTAATACTCATAGCTAGTCATAATCACATGAATTCTTTGGGGCCTATATCTTGCTTTGTTTTAATGGCAGAGAAGAAAGAAGTGGGCAGCAAAGGCATTATATACTTTTTTCATGTGGAAACCATGTACCAAACACTTTTTAGGGATATGCACACAACTTGAATATCTTACATTCTCAAAATTTGTATATTACTGAAAAGCAAACCAAGCACAAACTTCACCTCACTGAGCAAACAATGTGATCAGGCCAGTGGTCATGGTAAAGGGGGTCCCTAAAAACAATATGACCACAATTTGTTTAAGTCTATGACTTCAGTAATGGACCCATATGGTGGTACCCGCATGCAAATGCCCCCACCCTAAATAATGATCCTGCTCCTCTGAAACAGATGAACACATTTCATGCTATTCACTATCACCAAGAAATCAATATCATTAAATATAGTTTAGCAAGGAGTCATATAGTTCCAAAGTGATAGATAGAACTCACTGGTATTACAAGTTAGTATGTGTTCATGAAGATTATATATATTCAACACCAAACAAAAATGTCACATAATTATCTACAAATTATTGCTACTGGTGTGAAGAACAAAATATTAACCTTCATATTAACTTTGATAAGATGAAGCAAAATGTGTGAAAAGTAAATATTGGGTGAAAGGATTAATCAAAAAGGAAACATTTTGTCAAAATAGGGCCTATAACAGAACTGTGCTTGTATTATTCTAAGAAATTGATCTAAATAAATAAATGCAGGCCTGGTCCAACACGGAATTAAGTTAAAGGGACACATTGCATTAAAAATGTATCAACATAGCATATGAAGAAAATAGCTCTAATCATTATTAAACCATTAAATCTCACTAATTAAGTCCAGCTTTATCTCTTCCAAATATCATCCATTACAACAGTTATGAAAACTGTGTCATTTGAAATTTTGAAAGTTTGGGCCAATAGTTATTCTTATGCAACAAGTAAAAGAATTTCCTTCTATGAAACTTTTTTTCTTCAAAATAAAAAATTGAAAAATACTGTGCTGCCTTATTTTGAATTACCTATCATTCTATATCTATAAATATGGGTTTTAAAAATATGAAACTTTTCTGTACAACAAATGCAACATTTCCCTTCAGAAAAATTGTTTCAGAGATAGGTGAAGTAAAAACACATTCCACTCCACTCATACTTCCGTTAACAAATTTTTGTAGTCCAGTTCATAAAAGATACTTTCACATTCCAAAATACTGGTTTTACAGATAGATTAATCAAATAAATATCAGAGCATTATCTGCCAATGAAAAGCTTTATCATAGGGCAGTGAAAACTTCTTATTATATAAAACTACTACAATGCTTAAAGTCAACAGAAGTCATGTGAAATATCTATCTTGAGAGTCAAATGTAAGTTGAAAGGATTTCAATGAAAGTAAAATTTTTGTCCTTATAACTGACTGAAAGGAAAGCTTCAATTCCTCTCCTGATGGTGGCATTGCTCTAGAGCTGTTGAATGCCTTCAGGTTCTATCCCAAAATACTTCCATGGTGAGCAACCCACCTTAAATAGGCCAGTCTCAGAACTAATGAGGAATGAGTGACAAGGTTATCTGGTTAACTGGGGCAACCTCTTTTAGTGTAAAATAACCTCATTCTCAACTGTAAACAATTTTATGAGTTACACCATAAAATTTCATATTTTTACTTCAGCACTCCCAAGTCACAAACACACACAACTATTAGCATCATGATACAGAGCAAACCAAGACAAATTTATATGAGCTTTGAGAAACCTGTCCCTTGGTTGTCATTTGGAATGATAAAAGCCCACAAGTGTTCCTCCCACCAATGTTAAATATTAAGATGAACATTAAATCACCCATGGCACTTGAAAGGAGACTTTATTGTCAGTGACTGGTCTACAAAAGTAGAACCTTGCAAATATGTATTGGTGTGTCAACATGAGAAAGTTTATTAAAGGGACAATGTAAATAATCCAACTAAAGAGAGCAGTATTTTCAATTCTAACTGTCAATGGTTTCCCTACCTGAATCTAATTTCTACTTTTATTCTAAAAGACAAACTGATTACACTGATCATATGAGTACACCCCCTCTCCCTACATTTCTTTAGAGCTAAATTCTCCCTTTTTTTTTCATATCAGCCAATCTTCCCTAGGTTGGGTGGATAGCTTATAGGGATGCACCGGATCCAAATTTTTGGTTCTGGCCGGAACTGGATTTTGCCGGATAGTATTTCAAAAAACTTTTGGAAAGGTTTGAAATTCATCTGTGAAGTATCCTCTATCTTTTAATGATGGAGGTACTTCAGGCAAGAATTTGAGAAAAATCCGGCCGGATTTCTTCAAGGATCCAGCTGGAACTGGAACCGGATATTTTATGATTCTCCGGCCGGATAATCCGGCCAGACCGGCTATCCTGTGCATCCCTAATAGTTTACATTCTACACAAAAAAATCACATTGAAATTTTAAATTAACTTAGAGCTGCCAAAATTAAATGTCTACTATTTCTACAATTTGTATTTTTCATTTTTAATCCAGTTTCCACACTTCTAAAATCCATCAAAGTACATATAGGGTGCTTACTCAAGCCTTTCCACTTTTGCACACATTAAAACCACAATTTGTTGCTGATTGGTTTCCATAGAACTGTAATTACCTACTGCCAAAATAAATACTTCTCCAATTGACAAACAAACAAGACACCTAAAACATCCTAGTTAAGAGGTACATACTATCCCTTTAAAGTTGAACCATTGACTGGGTTCATTGTCTTGGCTGCTCCACACTGGGAGTGATTTACAAGTATCTATTCACCCCTCTTAACCTTTCAGCAAAACAGTTGATAGAAAACTACAAGCAGGCCCTCTCTTGATAGTAATTCATGTCCGCCTTTCATCAAAATATTTCTAGTAGCTTCAGGGCAGCTCAGAGTCATACAGTAAAGGGAAGACTCCCCATTAAAAGTGTCATGTCTCCTCTCTCAAGGAAGCCTTCCTTGATCAATATTTACAACCAAGTTTTACCACTTTCTTGCATATTAAGACTTTACCTTTAAATCTTTAAATTAAATAATCATTATGAAAGATCCTTTCACACACTTAACAAAGTCCTTCACAAACCTTGTAGACCTCTACTTTGCCACATTTCTCTTCCTTTGTTTGGTAAGCTGAAAAACTTATTTGTACTTCTTGTGCATTACTTCAGCATATAATGGTTCAGAGAAAACTTAAAAAATGGTTGCAAAAACAAGTTCAAAACAAATTTACAACGAGACTTCAATCACATCAAGTGGTCAGTCCAAATGAATACAACACCAAGCTGTAAATATCTACTTGCATGAAAACTTGTGACAAAAAGCAATACCCAAAGTCCACACAATCCAGAATCTTTGATTCATGTTGTTGTAACTTTCAGAGGAATTTTCCAAAATGAGATTATTCCTAACCAATAACAGTAAATATTTAGAGAAATAAAGATTATTTTTAACAAATAAAAGTAAATGTTTGGGGAAAGAAAGTTCACTTTAAAATTGCATCTTAGTATTTCACACACAATGGAACATTTTTTCATCACCTGACATGCACATTGTTGTGTGCTCAGTAAGTATTGCATTGTAACAACATTATCTATGATTGCCATAACATCAACAACCTCTTGAATAGTCTTTTAAAAAAAAATACACTTCATGTTTAAAAAGTTAGTTTACTTTTACTTTGAACAGCTACACCTGCAGTGACTATGAAAGTGATTGAACAGAAGACAGGCACAAATCCACCTACTGTACTAAAGGGTGTTCCTTCCTGTACTATCTCCAATGGTAATGTTCATATTTGCTCTGCAAAATATACTTTTTGAGATGACCATAAAGCTGCAAAAGACTTTCCTGTTTTTCACATATTTCTACCACATGGTGTGTAGTAAATTCAAACAGTGGCCGTAAGAAAATAGTATGTGTGATTGATTTAGGTAGTAGTGAATTAAAAACTCCTTCTCTCATTTGTCAGTGGTTTACACGGATTTATGTGACTGGTACACTTTGAGTTATTTTTCGAGAAGAAATACTTGGATAAGAAAGGAAAAAAAACTTTCACAATAAGTCTGACACTTCTTTTGGTTTTCTGAAATTACTAGTTTCAAGTTATAAAATGCTGCATGAAAACTTACTAACTTTTTAGCAAAGGCTTCCCATCTCTTTTCTGACAAAAAATCTCCAAAAACTTACTTTGTTTTTTATTCTTGTAAGTGTGATGTGCACACAAAGATGAATTAAAGGGAATACACAGTTACCACACTCTTCTGTTGAAACATCTGTTTAATCTTACAAACCCTCTCTTATTTCCCTTAAAAGTGTCTTTCTGGATATTTCAAAATATAAACATTAAATATTAAAGGTAAATCAAGGAGCTGATACAAGGCTAACTGAAAGTGAGATGACTATAGTTTTTCCTTAGTGCCAGCAAATACAACAATGTAATTAAGAAACAATGAATAGCCACTCATTAAAGGGTATGTGCCTTCACTACAAGCTTTGATTTGATACAAACTTGAAGATGTTAATATCATCCTGCCTTATATCTAAAATGTCCCTAGATGCCCTAAAGAATTAAGAAGAATACTATCAGGAAAGGTACAAATTATTTCAAGTCCATCAAGACTGATAACTTGATAAAACAAATTCTTGTTATGGGATGAAGAAAGTCAAAACTATCAAAATGACTCATTCTTGCCTTTAAAAGAGTGTTAGGGTATACAGTATCATTAAAATAATTCAAAATTTACACGTTTCCAACATAATGTTTACAGTACTGAAAAATGATACACACACTCTTATGATGGACCAGATCCTATGGGGTTATTTATTAATACTGGAGCAACCATGACACACAGATACTTCTGTACAGGACTTAATATGTTCACTCACCAACTGCAAGGCTTAAAACTGTACTTAACTTTCATGTTTGCCTTTGGAATTTGGAATAAATTTATCTACCAACATGATTCTTCTAAAATTGTACTGTTTTGCCTGTATATAAACCCTTACAAGAGGGTCTAAAAAAGACACTTGAAGGGTCCATCCTCTTTTTGAGAGACACTCAAACAATGTTAACTACATAAATATCTAACTGGATGCTTTAAACTGTATTTTCACTGTTTTTCTTCTAAAATTACATCATGTGGGGATATTAATTTAAATACAATCACTGTGGTACGAAGCACAGCCAGGATGGACAAGTGAGTCAGAACATGGCCTATATGCTTCTATCTATGCAGATTTTCATCTTTAATTCAACCATTGACTGACCGAGCCACAGGAAAAAGAAAACTCCCATAAAGATCTTTAACTCATTATACATGCTGATTGGGTTATCTGTCACACTGAACAAATTCTAACTTCCTAAAGAAAGTATTGAAACTGTTAATAGACCCTGATCCAATTTGAAGCTTATATTGACAAAAGAATCAATTTAGTTAGTTTCTCATCAGAAGTGATCCCATTGTGGTCGGATTGGTCCCAGAAGTCTAGAATATTGGTCCCCAAAGTCTCCAGGAGTCACTCTGCACAGTTGACTTGTCAGGTATTGAATGGTCACTTTGGTCCATTGTGGACATTTTGCAGAGGTATCTCTGCAATTGAAAGGGAGGTGGCAGCTAAATAGAGCAATTGGTTGGGTCTGAATAGTCTGGGAGGCCCCCTTTGATGTTGCCATGTATTATAAACAGGAGACAAAGTTAATGGGATTTGGAGGAGAAGAATGGAAGAAGATGAAAAGGATTGTTGTTGGCTGAGATGTTATACAAATAAAGACCAAATAGTCTAACAGTTAATTTGTTGCAATAACTGTTCAGCTCTCAGCAAGATGAGAGCAGTAATAAAGCTACAATACAAATCTCCCATAACTGTTTCTTAACACTGGTTACGGTTAAAGAAATGTATAATTCAACATTTGTGACTGCAGTCTACCTTTAACAGGATAATTTCTGGCATACTTCTGTTAAGGGGCTTCTAAATAGATGAGAATTTGCTTCTGTTTAGTTTCATCTTTACGTGCAGTAAGTGTTACTAGAAACGCACTTCTTACTCTAGCTCTTGACAGAAAATTGACTTCAAAAGCATCATTCCAAGGAAACATAGTTGTCTGTTTCAAGGATGTATGTAACCATCTTAAAATCTCCCTCAAAAACTGCCCACACATACCATACCCCTTGCCCACAGATTTCTTAAACATGTCCCTTCCTCACACTACCTTTGCATGCCCCTGCCCTACAAACTGTATATACCCCCTCTCCTAGTAACTCTTCTGTAACCTAATCCTTTGAGATGGTTTCCCTACCATTGTATATCCTACTTACTTCAATCTTCCCTTCCAAAATGCAACAAGAGGAAGCTGAGCACATAACCGTCAACTTTGATGTTAAAGAATCCCTCTAAACTGCTGATGTCAAATGTTCTCACAGACACTGAGCAGTGAGTGCTTTGCTAAACATACCCATAAAGCTGCGGATTAGTTTTCAGAGACTTTCTCCTCAAGGAAATTGCTTATTGATTTTCAACAGAGTTGTGAGAAAGAAAATAATATTCATAGATACAACTATTTTACTCTGAAATTGGCAAAGTGCCTCTCTGCCAATATGTTGACACACCTTTAGCATAGCTATCAATACTGTCAGATGACTGAAATCCCTAAGAGAGATAAACATCTCTGTGAGTGTTTAGCTGAAGATGTACTTCATGTTGTTGAGCAAACAGTCACAGAGTGGCAAGACAAATCAATTCAAGTTCCAACTACACAAATGAACTTAAGTGTTGAGAAACAGATAAAGATGGGAATAGTCTGTAAATGTTTTAACAGTTTCATACACATTGCAAATTAAGCCTGCTTGTTAAGAATAGTTGAAAAAGGAATATTAAACAGCCACTATCTAATGAAGTATGGATATCTTAAAGAGAAATGAACTCCTCCCCAGGCTCCCCTCAAAAAATAAAATAAAAAACGGATTTCAAGTGTGCATCATACATTGGTGTTTTCACTTCATGTACCTGGCACTATTCACATAATTCACAGAAACTTAAAAAACTTAAGGGAAGAAGTCATGAATTACTTAATGTTTTCTTTTATTTTAGGTAAAGTTCTAGTACTTAAAAAGTATTTGATCAGAAAAATTTAGGTCAAAAAACAAATTTGAGTTCATTTACTGTGTTTTTCTGATTGTAATAATTATTCTTCTAGAATTTCTATGTGAAAACCCCAGAAAGAGAGGAACTCCTTCAAGAAAGAACAGACACATGTTGTAAAACTGACAGAATTTTTTTGATGGTTCCCTGTCAGAAATTCCAACCTTGAAGCATTTAAGTTCCCTGTTTGGGAGACTATTTTCAAGATTTTTCTTACAATAATGTTTTTTAACACCAATTCTCAGTACGGAACATGAAACATACACAGGTATCAAAGAAAAATGAATAAAAGGTAGCTTCTTAAATTTAAACTCAAGATGAAATCAAAATGATGCACATCAAAACTATCAGACTATAAAATCCTAAGCATTGCTTATTATTTGTCAAAAGGTTGCCAACCCTCCATGCATGAATGTTTCATTGCTACAACAAAGGGAAAACACTAACCAAGGGAACATACACAGTATTTTCAAAGAAAACATGAGCAAGTCACTTTGCCATTCAACCATTTTAGCAGTGTTGAAACCAGTGGCGTATACACGGGGGCCATTGGGCCATGGCCCCTCCCCCTCACGGATTCCAATTTTTTTTTTTTTTCTTTAGATCCTAAAAATACGTAATTTTGTAACACAAAATTTTACTTCATAAGTTAGCATATATGGCACCAGATTGCATATAAGGACACCTAATTTTTCAAAAATTTACTAAGGGTAGGGGTTGTCTCCACATGACCCCCTCACTGATGCCATTTTTTTTCAGTTCCTAAAAATACGCAAATTTTGTAACACACATTTTACTTAAAAAAGCAGCATATGTGGCACCAGATTCGTTGAAGGACATCCAATTTTTCAAAAATTTTCAAAGGGGAGGGGGTCACCCCCTCCCTTTAGACACCTCCCCCAGTTCGGCGATCACTGATGCCCTTTTATTATAGTTCCTAAAAATATGCATATTTTGTAACACAAATTTTACTTTAAAACACAACATATGTGGCACAAGACTGCATGTAAGGACACCCAATTTTTCAAAAAATTTCAAAGGGAAGGAGGGATCCCCCTCCCTTTAGACCCCTCCCCCAGATCAGCGATCACTAATGCCCTTTTATTTTAGTCCTAAAAATACGCAAATTTTGTAACACACATTTTACTTAAAAACACAGCATATGTGGCACCAGATTGCATGTAAGGACACCCAATTTTTCAAAAATTTTCCAAGGGGAGGGGCAACCCCTCCCTTTAGACCCTTCCCCCAGGTCCGGGATCACTGATGTCCTTTTGTTTTAGTTCCTAAAAATATGCATATTTTGTAACACAAATTTTACTTAAAAAAGCAGCATATGTGGCACCAGATTGCATGTAAAGACACATTTTTCAAAAATTTTCAAAGTGGAGGAGAACACCCCCTCCCCTTAGACCCCTCCCCCAGGTCGGCCATCACTCAATATCATGCTGGGAAAAGGCCCTTAGCTACTTTCAAGGTTTCTTTCACGTCGTAGCCATTGTACGGCGGGTATCTTGGATTAAGCCAAGTTCAATAGTACATTGTGTGTGTGCATTCACCCATGAAGCCACTCAGGAAATGTCCTGTGGCCAGCACAATGGCAGCAGTGTGACAGCATTCTCCCATGAAGCTGAACACAATAACCACTGTGGCTGTCATCATTTCCATTTTTCTGCTTGGGTAATTTAACTTTTTTCAGTTGAGCTAAGGGCACCTTCCTCTCATGTACTGCATGCCCCCCCCCCCCCCGAGAGCAATCCTGCATACACCACTGGTTGAAACTATACAAAGGCAAATACTACTGATAAATGTGTCCTTTCTTTGTCAAGTCAATGTCAAAATTGTGTGAGTACAATGTCACTACTGTGAGTATATATTAGTCTATCCTCACAAATATGAATACAAGCAAATGTGCCCAAGGACACATACAAGTACATACTAAAAGTCTGCATACCATTTCCAAGTTAATATTAAGAGGCATGAATTCAATGTTTCATCACTTCAATATCCACTTTCAATACTATTGAGATCCATCACTTACTTTTGCACTAGCTGCATTTTACTTCAGATTCCCTTCACATGACATACAGGTTATATTCACACTCAGCTAACTTTCTAGCAGCAACTAGAAAGTATTCCAAGACAGCATATTTTGACTTAAAATATTACTTCCTTTCTTTAAATATTACTTCCTTAGTCATAGCCATTGAAAGGACAACTCCATCTTACTTTTCCAAAATAAAAAATTAATTTTATTTACACTCACTTTCAAATCTTTCAAAGATCTGCCACAATTTGGGCCATTTCTCAGTCAGATAAATGTTTACATAACTTAACACTTCTTTTTTGATGTCATTTTCGATTATGCAAACATGGTGATCTACTGGCAGGTACCATCCCCCTTGTGTACTGCAGCTGATTTCAAATGTCAAACCAGATGACGTACCTGCATCTCAAAAACTCTCTCATGAAAGAATATCTCAGGTTGTTGTGTGACCCTTTATTTAAGTTTGATGGATGCACCTATTGAAAATTCAGCAACCTGAATGAAAGTAGACTGACAGAAATATTAAATGCATATATTATTCTATCAAATGTCACAAGAATACCAGCCCTCAAACTCTGATATATCTCTCATGCTTGCCTCACTACCCAGTGTATTATGTTCACAAGGTCAAAGGCATGCTCAAGAAGAAAACATTTTTGGAGGTGGGGGTTTCTATGAATATCATTAATTTAATTTTATTATGATATTTACAGCTTAACTTGTGGGACACAGATGAGCCCACACAAATAAATCTGGTGTCTTATGGTAACAAAGTGTACCCCACATCCAGTCACTGTGAGGAGAGTGTCCACTGTCAGGAGAGTGTCCACTGGTGAGGTACCATCCCCTAGGGGCATTTTGGTTGCATTTAGCTTGTCAATATGTATTGGAGGCCCCACAGAGCCTTAGCTTGTCAATATGTATTGGAGGCCCCACAGAGCCTGGCAGGTGACGAGCCAACCAAGTGCCATCTTCTTAAATTCACCCCTGAGGTATGAAGGTCTGAAAACCATGACCAAACTGTCAAAACTTTTCATCTCAAACTTCACTTGAGTTGATTTCATTTCAAATGGTCTGAAAACCATGGAAAAAACAACAAACCCCTTAGTAGGGAAATTGTCCATGTCAAAAAGAGGTGCATCCTGGTCATGGTGACTTCCCACTTCACTACACTGACCTATTGGTTGAAACATTAAAGCACTTGTACAGGACAAGATTTGACAGGTTTCCTGGTCCCATCTGACAACATCAGACATACAGTGTGACATCAACACATTGCTCAAGGTGACTTTATCTCGCTTCTGTTTACAAATACAAAATCCACAATTTCAGACCTTTTGAAGATGGTTAATCAGTACACCATTGCTGGTTCTATCAGAGACTTGCAACCCTTCACTGACTTCAGCTAAACAATCAAATGCCATTCTCATAAAGATTTCTCAACAAATGATGGTAGTAAACTACCACATGCTCAATACTAAATGTATAAATACAGGGCTTTGTAGTCTTGTACACATTAAATCTGTATTTTACTACTGAAGCCTAAATAATTTCTACACAGTTCCCTTTTTTTTTTTTTTCTGTTTGCCCTGTGACTTCATAGTTTACATTAGAGGGGATGATAGGTGATTGGGGGATCGACATAAATTCACAAATTAACTTTTTGATTGTAAAGCCAATACACTTTTCACAAAAAGAAGTTTCACAGAGCAACATTTTCACAAAAAGAAGTTTCACAGAAACTACACTGGTGCTGTGGCTGAGTGGATGTAGGAGGTCGCATTAGGCATTGAAAGCAATTAAGCTTAGCAACCGGGTAGTTCAGGGTTCGATCCCCGGCTGGGTCATAGTAAGGGGGATTTTTCATCCAAGAGCAATCTATGGTTTTCCCATCATAACTGGCTTTTCAAAAGGAAAAAACCAAATTTGATCTAAATTGTTGAGTTGGTTAGCCACTTGACGTGAAGTTGTAAGTCGTATAGCAACTGTCCTTCAAGGCCTGAATTATAATTTTGTATTAACTACTTCAAATTGAGATACATATGCAAAGTAAAACCTAGTTTACCCTAACCCACTTTATCCAGAACTGTGTTTATCTGAATTGGCCGCGAGATTTTACCAGCCTAGTATTCAACACAATTAAGGTAGTATCCAACAAGTTTTTCAGTGCATAACAAGGCAAAACTCAACGGAAATTTTAGCAGAAACACACATTTCTCTGGTCTTGTACAGACACAGTAGGATGTTACAATGTCTTAAACAGCACACACATATGAGAAGACAAAAAAATTAATTCTTTGTCAAATTTGGACCTTGTATGGGCTTGTTTGGAATTTTCTAACTTGGGAACAAAATTCAGTACATAGGATTGATATCCCACATATCACTTAAGTTAAGTTTGGAAAGCACAAGATCTGGATTCAGTAATTCTGAAAAGCAAGTAGGCCTATCCTAGTTGACTTTGTACCTAAAAATAATGCTAACAGACCTTCCAAAATAAAGCAAAGGGCTGTCTGAGTCTTCTACACATGTATTTCAAATATTTTTGGAAATATTTGCCAAATTTATATTCTGGACTACCTCTCAAGTTCAATAGATCTTCCCTTCAACTCATGTACACATTTAGTACGTGTACACTCTAAAAACAAAAGAGTGAAATTCACTCCAAAAAGAGTGAATTAAGGGACTACTCCTAAGGAAGAGTGAATTTCACCCGGAGTAGAGTGAAAATTCACTCTTCCTTAGAAGTGGTCCCTTAATTCACTCTCTTTGGAGTGAATTTCACTCTTTTCCTCAGCGTGTATTACAAAGCATTGGTCATTCAGGACACAGTAGGCTTTTCTAGAATAAATGCTCTGGGTTAAGAAGTTTACAAAATTTTCATATCATTGGTCGCAAAAAAGGAAAAGCTAACAACTTTTGGCATGTTTTGTTTCGTTTTGCCTTGCCAAATTTAAAATAATGGGGAAATATTTTGTGTGTGAGACCCAGTGTTCGGTACTTTGAGTCAAAACTTAAAACCCTATTCATTTCTATTTTCCATTATCTGAACCACTTTTGGTCCCTTTGTGTTTGAATAAACTTATCTGAAACACCTTTGGTCCCTTTGTGTTTGAATAAACCACTTTCAACTGCACTACATTTTGTAGAAAAAAGTCAACAGAAGTTTGATCACTCTAATTTAAATAGATGTTCCTATAGTCATACGTCTAAAATTCTAAATGCAATAAGATTCACTTTTTTAATTTATTCATATCAGTTCCATTGTTGAAATGGATCCTAGCTCCTACCTCCTCCCCTCAACTGTCTTTACCCAAGACAAACATGTATTTTCTGTAAAAATTGCTGGTTTTCCTAAAAATCTGCCCGAGAAATGGTTTTGCCCAAACTCAAGGGGTGGGGGGTGCAGCAGCCCCCTCCATCTTGTATTCTCTCCCCTCACCCCTGATCCTGCCAAAAAGGGAAGAGGGCCACAGGAAACAAGAATAGCACCAGCAATACGAATAGTTTATGTCTGCAATCATTGCCCTTCACTTCTCCATATTAAAGGTACATGAGAATAATTTCATACCGAATTCGGCCATTGAAGGACAGGTGTTTCTAAGTTTAAAGCCAACCAAATTTGTTTAATCTCTTCTCACAATAATGCAAACCCCTATACAGCCATTCTTTCAGGCTCTGCAAGATCACCACTATAGTAATACCTACTAGGTCAATAACCCTTACTACACCCAAGAACCTTGTTTGTGCCTCAGTCAAACTCCTACTGTCTCAATAAATCACATACAGGTTTCAGTTCTATAAATGCCCTTCTATAACTTGTCAAAAACAATCAAGAGTAAAAGTTGCAAACAAAAGTATAAAAATATTTTGGATAGCCCCAGAAGTTCACATTTCTTGGCATCTGCTGTTAGAAAGTTGG
Source organism: Holothuria glaberrima (assembly GCA_009936505.3). Taxonomy (NCBI): domain Eukaryota; kingdom Metazoa; phylum Echinodermata; class Holothuroidea; order Aspidochirotida; family Holothuriidae; genus Holothuria; species Holothuria glaberrima. Next base: position 287,637 of record WURT03000006.1, on the reverse strand, counting down.
GATCAAGTGTGTGAGGGCAGACAATGTCATTGTTTTACAGGGGGAGATACTCATCAATGCAAACATAACACTTGCAACAGCAGACAAGACCAACACATCATTTTACAAATGACTCAATTACCTCTGTACCAGAAAACAAGGGGAAAATTCCACACTCATGTTCCAATTTAAAGTATTGACGGAGATACTACATACACTGAGGATGTGCATAGTCACTGCAGAAAAGGGGTTCACAGTCCTATATAGTAAGAGAAATCTCACATTCTGTATATAAATGCATTTGACTTCCTTAAACACTTATTGGGATAGCGCAGCATTCACACACCCCCATCCAGCATTACCAATACTGATAACAACTTAATGCAAGTTTCCAAGTTCCAAAAGAAAGCATCTTTTGCACTTTACAGAGAGTAAACAAGAAGAGATTCTAATCCAAATTTCAATAAAGATTCATAAATTCTTAAAAGAAAAAACTTTTGACTGTCTCTTCACTTCTAGTACTTATTAAACAAATGAAACTACTTTTTATCCACCCCCGGCTTCTCCCCTCCCTCCCCCCCCAAAAAAAACTTGATATCATGCTAGGGTGTACTCTCTATAAAATTAATTATGGGCCCTTTCAAATTTCGCTTACAATTTCATGAAGATATAAAAAATTTTGTTTAAAGGGGCTCATTGAGTTGACATCGATTATATTTGGGACAAGTTTGAAGGAAATCATTGCATGATAATGCTTCTAATTACCCCCATTACTCATGTTTCACTTCCTGCAGTTACTGACAATGTGAGAAATTGTATTGGTTTGTGGAAAGGGATTGCATATGATTACTACATAATGGTAAAAAGTGTCTGGTCACAAAGTTGTAATAAATGATTTCAATCATTAATTACCCTATCATAGCCATTTCAGTTGTGAGTCAGATGTGCAGAATCTCTTAGTTTGATCATTTATCATTAAGACGTGAGTAAATCTCAACAGTTTTGAAAAAAAATCATGAATTTTGTGAACCAACTCAATATGCCCCTTTAAGTTCATGGCCATGTAAAATCTTTTCTTTCAACTATTAAAATACCACTGAACCAAGGAAAGCTATTACTTTTAAAACAATTACATTTGTACAACAGTACCTATTAATAATTCTATTATTCAAATGAAATATAAATTGTTGAAGAATGAGCTGACTTTATGCTATTACCTGTCATCTATTTAATTGGCGACGCAGACTGATAAAAACATTTCCTACAGTTAATCTACAAGTTTGTTCATCTTACTTTTGGAGGACAAAGCTTGCAGCCTATACATATTTCATGAAGTATCTGACATAAAACATACTTTCATAATGTCAGAAAGATAGGAGTCAAAAAGGAACTTGAAATTAAACCTCAAATAATTAACAATACAACTCAAAACATGGGGCCCATTTAGTGTTTGTACTGGGCCTTTTCTAGGGGCCCACAGGGTTTTCTCTACAGAAGGTGGTATTGTAACTTTTTTCAATACAAATAACATTTATAACAAACTATAACAAACTATTTTATAGAAGTAGTAAGAGTAATGTATTGTGTTGTAAAGATACAAATGATTTCCTTGTTTGCCAAAAAGAAACTAATTTCACTCAGAGCCATCAGGAAGCCACTCCCTGCCACCACTTTGGAAAGATCATTTTCACTAATTTTGTACAGTTACACACAATTCACTTACCATAGAACACATTTTTTATTGGGTATAATGACTTTTTAAGACAAAATACCAACACAATTTGGGTTTTATAGCCAAAATTATAGGAGAAACTGATACAAAGTTGCAACTATAAGCAAGCCCCATTCTTCAAGGTCTTACACCATTATTTTTCTAAAACATGGCCTTCACTCTTGTAGAGTGTTTACAGAGGTGAACAAAAAGAGTTTTTGTGACAATTTAGTGAAACTAAGCCATCTACCTCCCTCAAAACCTATTAACTACTGAGGCATCACACCAGGTGAAAGTCCTGTCACGCAGATTTAGTATGCAACAATGATACTGATGGGAGAATGACAGCCATGACACATACACAAACAGGAAATTGCATGTGTTAAAGGTATTTATCAATGTAACTGCATGTGTTAACTATTGCTAGAGGTATTTATCAATGTAATTGCATGTGTTAACTATTGCTAGAGGTATTTATCAATGTAATTGCAATATTACTTCCAAAATGACACAATTCTTACCTTCCAATACTGTATCTGACTACAGCATTTTGATGGAAGAGAGATGATTTTCTTAGTCCAAACAGTTCTAACTAGCAAGTCATTCAAAATGGGTTACAGTATCTTACTCATATGCACATATTGATATTCTTCCAATCCATGTCACCTACTCAGGGTTGTGCTTAACATTTTACACACAAGTTTTGTAACTTTGTTAAGCTTTCTCATGTTACCATACAGAGAAAAAGTACATCATTTTAAAACTCATAAATACATTTCACCAGCTACTTGTCACTAATATGAATTATAAACTGTTTGAGACACCGAAGATGTAGGAAAGTTTTAAACTCAAAAAAGAAAGGAGTATCATTTGATGGGTGTAGAAACATTATATCATTTCAAGATAATTTGCCATTTCCTCTAAATGAGAAGGTGAGTGGAGGCAACCCATCACTTTGCTGATAGCAGGGAGATTGTAACAAAGCATCACCCCCTTAGGGGGTTTTAAATACACCCAGGTTGTGGCTCGTAAAACACCATCTAGCATGTTGGGACTGATTAACTGTTGACAGGGAATTCTATTCTCAACCATCATCAAGAAAGACAGGTTCCCTTGAGAAAACACACGGTATACAGATCTAGGGAACTCATTAGGGTAACCATGTAATAGGAAATCTAAGCTAACATAGATCAGGGAGCTGCCTGCATAGATCATGCATGGACTGCCAGGATGGAAAACCAGTGCAGATGACTCTCTACCCTGCATCCCAAAGTGTAATTATCCGCCATGTGCCGGACGACGGCTGAGGATTGGAAAACAGCTCAAAGCTGGGCCGATGTGATAGATGCAGTGGACCGTGCAAACGAATTGAGGACTCGCAGGGAATAAGATCGGTCTGAGCATAAATCCGTCGAGTGACAAAAACTAGAGGCAAGAAAACTATGCAGGTCGTTGATCTATTGCCCTTGGGTATATTATCCCCAAAACAAAATCAACCCTTAGAGATACTACTTGCAAAATGATAATGTGGCCATACCATGCATCATGTTAAGCAAAAGTAAATGTAAAACAGTTCTGCTGTACACGTGATCATATCAGTGCAAAATATAACCACCAATTACGGTTAAACACAAAGTCATTGAGAATTCAGTCTGCAATGGAGACTGCACTTGTCACACATTTTAAGATGAAGCAAATAAATAAAAATTACCTTATAAACACATTACGACATACAGCAGTAGCACATTTTGCTTACTTTTTAATTTTTTTTTTTTTCCCATTTATTTTCTTTAATGTTTTCACTTCTTTGGAGAAATATGGGCCCCAGCATTTGTAAAAAAACATGCATGGCTTGTTTACTGATGATGTCACTGTCACACAAGCAAAACAACCCAGATATTTTCTAGGTACAACAATTCTGTGATGAAACCTGAATCAAATTTTTCTTTGATAATGACAATAAGCATTGTGAAGTTTCTCCTCAAATAGCTTTTTTTTCTTTTTTTCTTTTTATAAGGAAATGATAAGCAGGTCATACAATTTCTACTTCTTTAGATTTAAACATTTTGATGAAAGTAATATAAAAAAAAACTTCTCTGGGGCACAGCTGTGCGGTTCATTTTAATATTATGGCACTGACCTGGTATTAATCTTTCTGCCAATACATAATCAATAAGTTTTCATAATTTGTTTTTTAATTTAATGTATTTTTGACTGTATATGATTTTACTACATTTATTCATACACTTTTTCTGGGGGGGAGGGGGGCTTACTCCTTAGATTTTCAAACAATTTAAATCTCTATCAATAGAAGGTAACTGTTATGAAAGGTTTACAGTGTTTAACATACTTCTGTCATTACCTAAGTTTCTGCAATAAGTATTAAAGCTCTATTTTCATACACTCAGTCTCACTATAAATGCTTATTACATCACATATCTCCTTTCCTGATCATCAATAGCAGTAACTACATCTTCAACTACATATTCACTGCCAAAGAAATTACCTGCCATTATAGAACATGAGAAGTTCTATGTACAGTGGAACCTGGTAAAAATCAATTTGTCTACAACAACACAATGTTGCCTTGTACAAAAACTGTCAAAAAGCACTAATGTTTGCAATATCCAAACTTTAAGCAAAAGAACAGAAACAAACTTATTAGCTGAGTGATCCTCTCCTTGCAACTGAAGTGCATTTAGATAATTATTCCAAACAAGTACCCAAATCTGACAATTGCACACAACCTCAATTCAGTTAATACAGCAGTCTATATCAACATTTGATTCCTTGTCTATAATTACCCAATTTTCAGGGGTTACCACAGTTGATATTCAGCTATGATCCAGTTCCAACACATGGGTTGAGTAAAGATAGCCTGTCATGCAGAAATATCTGATCATTATAGTTTATACTCTCACTAAGGAAAGTTCCTTCTTTTGGACCAAATTTGAAACAATAACCTCATTAACTGCCCTGTCCCAAAGCCCCAGACCAAAACTAGGATGCTATTACTGCTAAAATTGAATTTTACAACAGAAATGAAAAGGACTGAAAACTTTTACCATTACACCAGGATCCAACATTTACGTTTGATATATGATTTCAAAATTGATACTGTTTTAGGGGTGTGCTTTTCTCACAAGCTATGACTTTTTACTGTTTTAATTTAAAAATAAATCAAAGTTGAAAAGCTTCTTCAACCTCCTTTCTTGGTCTACAAATTAGTGAAGATCCTATTTCAGCCTGAGGCTGAGTAATCAGTACTTGGAATGAGTTTGTGTTGACCTGAGGTGGGGTGAAACTCCTCTTCAGATCCCATCCGCCTGTCACATGGAAATCTTCTCACTTCTGAGTCACTATACTTCCTACAGAAAAGTGAGCTAATGGCTAGGATGGTAGTTCCATAAAACCAAAACACCCCTCTCCTCTGTAAAGTTTGAATCCACCCAAACAGACAATCTTAAAAAGATTACTGATGATTCAAGTATTACACGGTGTGGGGCTTTAATGAGATGTGTGTACATCTGTTTACAAAAAGCACAGTGTAAGATACTGGTAGAAATGTGAACATTACAGAAGAAGACACCATGAGAAAATGAGGTAAGTACACTATTACAATAAACCATCCCTGCACCCATAAAATCACTTAAGCTTCATGCAATTACTAAGAAAATTTTAATTATGGTATTTGAAGTCAAAAACATTTCTTTCTTCATATTTGTCCTTTCTTCATTTTTATGTCCCTACATTAACCCCACCCAACCCCTTCTCCCACCCTAAAGAACACCCTACACACCTACCTGGGGCAAAAAAACTAAAATTCATACCATACACTATGTAGTAGTAAAGTAACTCCCTGACTCAATATGGCAGTTTTCTGATGTTGTTTGAAGGCAGTTTACAAATGTGGTGTAAAGTCAAAAAGCAAACCTAATGATGACATAACATCCCTGTTACAAAACTGTTATCTCCTAAATGTTGTTAGCAGGCACGATATACAGTTCAGATTAGACAAGAACTCATATTTGTTCATCATTTTGTGTCAACAATCCTGGCAAGAAAAACATTTTCTCCAAAATAATCCTATGGGCTATTAAAGACCCCTGAGTATAGTCACAGGATGGTATACAAAGCTACATCAAGAGGATAAATGTCTTACTATAACAGTAAGTTTTGAAATAAATCAGTCAAGATTTAGATCCCTATTTTATACTACAGGGAGGTCCTGTAGTGATTGGTGAGTGTGAGACCCCTTGGGCTTCTGAACTATACACAGGAAAAACATTTTATTTGCTTCTACTTTTCTCCTTTGATCTGATATAATTGGGATATTTAAGTCATAAATAGGTCACCAAACCAAGATCTGAGTGACAATTTCAAAATCAAATTCGGCCAAAGGTGCCTGAAAACCTGTCCACCTTCCAGCATTAAAAATCATACTTTTCAAAAGAACAAGTGACCCTGAAATATGTGGATCAAGAAGACATGAGTTTATCAAGAAAGGAAATTTGACAAAACTTATATTGAGTAGCATTATACTTGACTTGGGTTGGTTAGCGGACTGTACTTCAGAAATCTGGACTTTTGGCAGGGAGTTCAGTATTAACTCCACTTTCTTTTTGATAAGTTTTGACTTCTAGGGAATTTTCACAACTATCAAAAAAAAAAAAAAAAAACATAATTTTGAGTTTCAAAAGGTTTGCATAGTTGAAGTATCCTTTCACAAGTTTTAACGAAGTTTCAAGGAGAAAACTACTATGGTCTTCTGCTTAGTTTGATCACTCTTCCTGTCCCACCTGCTATTTGCCCACCCAGCAGACATCATGTGTATTACTGCTGCATAAATATTGGCTGCATTCGTAATACCAACTGCAACTTTTGCAAGAATTCTTTCTTGATCTGAGTAAAACTGTATGCTATAAAATATTCATATGAGATCACTTCAAATAAATATTCAATGAAAAATCAACTAAAGCAAGTCTGATTACCATTCGTTTCACATGACCGGAGTCAATAGGGTTTTAGTGTGTGATTTCTCTCGCTTAAAACTCACCCCATATAGAAGTCTCACTGAATACTGTTTAAAAGTAAGAAGGTCATAGAACACCTTGTACAGGTTAAGCTTTGTCTTGCAATATGAATATTTATGTATTGAAACCAATCAACATTGAGCAGTCATGAGACAACTTCAAATTAGGCTCATGAATATAGTGAAATTGGACAGTCTCTGCCTTTGCAGGTGTTTAAGTATGCATATGAAAAGAGTCATACATATTCCACACCCGTTATCAAGGTTAATCGACTATGAGCTATGATTCACCAATGCTGGCAATCTGGGGGGTGCAGCTCAGCCATAGAAAAAGCCTTCAGTGTAGGCCTACTGGTGTACTGATACCATTAGTAGGCTGGTACTCCACAACTTTAAATTGTATTTAACACTCAAATGCAATGGCACTATATAACCATGCACTTAACATCATACATATTGTCATACTATTTTTCTTGTACAAGCCTGTACTAATTTCAGCACTGTTAAACCACAAGGCAACTTGGCTTTTCATATTTAGGCGTATGGGCTAGGGATGCCAAATGGCTCCCTGCAGTGAGGTCCAAACCAAATTCTCTGGCACATCTTGTAAAATGTCAGGCAATTTTCTAGATATTCCAAAGGTTTTTCTCCAGCAAAGATTATTCAGCTCTTACATGCACCCTCCCACCCCCAAACAAAAAGTATCCGAAATGCTTTCCAGCTAGGTTAACAAGTCCACATTTGTGGCAGTTCAATTGGCCTGTTTCTAATGCTGAAACATGATTATAATTTGGCAAATGTGGCCCCCGGTAATTTGGTCAGAAAGTTAGTAATGAAAACAGATTATTTGTAAAAGGCAGTGCTCTAAGCAAGATCCACATACTAGTACATTGGAACCATGTTCACCAATCAATAAAATTAGTCTTATCCTCTAAAAATTTCTTAGTTAAAGGGAAATATTGCATTTGACAAGATATCACAAAATGACACCAAAATTATCCCACTGTGGTCTCTTCCCCTCTTCAAACATGAATCACAAATAACTTGCAACAGATCAACACTAATTCACGAAATATGGAGAAAAAGCAACAATTTCCTCATCGAACTGGCTCATTATCGAACGATAAGCCTCGCCTACATTGCAACGTTTTGTATTGCTGCATATTCATTTTGTAAGAGCGGTTACATGCATAGGTGGTATTTCCACTCATTACGCAAGACGTGTTGACCTTGCTAACCCTGTGTTCCATGCTCACAACAAGCTACCACAGTTCCCGTACAGCCTGTGCTGTACCGTGGATTGTTGCAGTTTACCCAGGGAGATGCAGTGTCATCTTCCTGGTTCACCATACTGTTCACCTCCCATACAGTGAGCCTTATTCACAGGACGGCTTCACTTTATCTACTGAAGACTTAAACATTAAGTTTTTGCGACGTGGTGTCACAGGTTGGTCAAATTTTCGTTTTCTGCCACTACTAGGGCCTAAACCGATAGTAGCAGTTACGCACCAAGAATCTCTTTTACATCTTACTGTTTCGAAAGCGAAGCAACTCGCTAAGGGCCAAAGACTACAATTCAAATTACAGTAACTGTAACTTTCTGAGTGTTATTTTAGTATACCAGGGGGATGGTAAGAACCCCCTTAGTATACTAACTGTAGTTCAGTTCTGACAGTGTAGTGATAATTCTCAGTAGTTTGTTATTTACGAACATTTTGTACGTGCTGTAGTGGATTTCAAATCAGGGGTGATGAAGGTGTGGTTTTGCATGCATAATTGTTTGGGTGAACAAATTTGTCAGTTGTTACAGAAAGATTAATTACTTGTTAATTAGTGCTCACTGGGTAGAATTTTTTTCCCACTTACCTCTCTTTCATCGAACGGGATCCGATCGTAAGTAAAAATGGATAGGTTAAATAAAAAGCCTCACAAACACAATATTTCCCCTTAAAGACAGGAAACCAGCACTTGGACCAAGTAGCAACTCTCTGGTTACAATAACCACCTGTCAATAGTGATATGGCACCACAGAGACTGGGGTTCTTAAAAAAGATTTGGCATCCCCTTCCTCCCCCCCCCTCCCCCAACAAACTGCTAGAAACTTTCTACCCAAACATATTTAGGAGTAGCCCTAGAGTTTTAAATACAGTTGATGACTGTCCTTTGATTGACATTCATTCAAATAATAATAAAGCTCTACTCTGGTAGGTCAATGATGGCTTGTACAGTCAGTTGTGTTCCCAATTAAGCTCATGCACACACAGTGTGTGTCAATCAATGTATATGGCCTCAAGCAAATAACACAGTGCAGGCTGTGTACTTGAAGGTGTACTTTGGAAGCACCAGGGAGCTCTGGGTAACAGCTCCCTGAATTTACTACCTCGGTAGTGTCAGGGAGCTGCAATGAGCAGCTCCCTGGTATACTTTCATGGGTGTATAAGACAGGTGCTTTAAACTGGAGGGGGAATCAAAGTAAACTTAGTTGGGAGAATTTTACTGTAAATATGGGGTGAGATTAGACAGCCTTTAAGCACAAACTTAATTAGTCTGCTTTTAAGAAAAGTAATTTAATAAAGTTCTTCCAACTGTGTTCACTAATTATATACCAGAAAAGGAAATGTGAAAGATAATTTCCATTTAAGAACTTGTGAGCAATAATGATACTTTTTCTTTCACATCACAAGTTTCCACCATATCAAGTCGGCTGTGATTTCTATTGCATTTTCCTTTTTCTTTCTTTCTTTATATTTATTTTAAATTTATTCAAGCTGTATTTTAATATAGGCATGGTGGTTGTTATGACCTTCATAAAACCATTCCCTTTAGCCATCAAGACCTAACATAGATACACAGACAACTGTCAATATCAAATGTAATAGTATGGGTGCCTTGTCCCCTTCACTTTTTATCAGTCCCACCGTGACTCAAAAGAGATACCTCTTTTATCACCCTTTTACCTTCCTCGCTGATCATTCCTCTGTACAGGCTCATTCACTTGACATTTCACTCTAGTCTTAGCAGGGGTGTCATATAGGGTCACAATGGGATCAACTGCAGCCCCCTCCTGTGACTAACATCTAACCCTACTGAGTGGTATCACTTGAATGTGGTATCAACCAGCCCAGCAGGACAGCTGATCAAATGTCCCAAAGCAATGCCATATTATTTAGACAACAATGTACCCTGCAGTTCCTTGCCCTTCTTCACAACAATAGACAACTGCTCACAGGTTCAGGGTTTTAAGGCTAAATATTTCTTCCTACCATCTGTTTTCTCAGCTTCAGGATAAGGTCAGGGGTAGAAAGCTTCAATTTCTACCACTGTTTCTTTCTTCACATTCCAAAGACAAGAAAATCCATTTCAGAAAAATGAAATCAGGAAAATACCTTGCCTTGCCTTGCCTTGCCTTGCACTTCCTCCAGGCTTTCCATCAATTACAATGAAATTTTACTAGCTCTTTATCCTTGATGAACTTGATATTTTGTCAAGATGGTCTCCTACTAAATAAAAATGGTGCCAGTTATAATTTATAATTTTACTTCACAGTGACTTCAATTAATTTTTATGTTACTACAACACAAACCCTGCTTCTCTGTCACAACTGAAATTAGACTAGAAACTCTCACAAAAATTTGGAAGTTCTTGTCACCAATTGTGAGTATCCTCTGCAACAAAACATATGTATCAAGGTCATTCCCCTTGCAGGTACAGACTTGAGTAGTGAACATCTTACAGGGAAGATGGTACTTCAACCATCCTAATAGCTATCAATAAAACATGAATTGAAGACGCAATCACTAGGCTGACCTGACAGTAGTCACTGTTTTCTGACAGTTTTTCATTTGGTATGAGTTACAAATACTGTACTTGGCAATTAAATCTCATCAGTTTTATCTTTTCTACAATTTATTGAATAGTTGCATCACCCTTAGTGCTGTTGATTTTGTCACGTTTCATTCCTTGCTGCACTCAAGTGTTTGAATCCACGAACACCCCTCCAATTCAGCTTCCATAAAAATAGAAAAAATCAGTTTTTCCAATTTGACTTGACAGTGACACCAAAAAAAGCCTTAATTTCTTCTCCTCTCTCTCCATCTTGTATTTTCAACAACATCAGAAGTGACTCCATGTATCATATCTCATAAGCCCCAGGCTGCCTACAAAACCGAATTAAGAGCCAATCAGCCGCTGGGGGGCTACAACTCGAAACGGATCAGCTCACTATCAGCATGACATCGGCCAATCCAGGGAGTCCCAAATCGAACTCCCTTGAGGCTATGAAATTCAGTACGAGAGCTTGATGATGAGGTCCCATTGAGGCAAGATCTTTGTCTCCGGAGAATTAGCAGCGTCAACACCGAGTCTCTCTGCCTGACGCAAAGGGATTTCGCGAAACTATACATGAATATTTCAGCAGGCAAGATGACAGAGTATGAAAGGTTGAATGTATACAGAGGAGATGAAATGTTTGACAGTGCAGTAACAAGCCTGGAATGTAAGCCCTTGGGCAATTCGTCAACTCTAGGGAACTAGAAAAACTAGCAACTCAATTCTCTTGAGCTCATCTTACAATTCCTTCCCTGCTATTTTCCTTCCACATATGCTTACAGTATAAACATAAAGGTGAGAAGGAGAACTAGTCTCTTCAGGCTCAGGGGAGAAATTTGAACAATTTTCAAGTCTCCTCCATTCTCTACTTAAGTGAAAAATTGGATTTAACCCTTTCAATATGGTAGGCATTCTTAACAGTAAGACCATGTAACTGCTTGTTAGGAGTTCCAAAAGTATCGCTGGATACCTGTGTGGCTTGCCACTCACTGAGTAGCAAATTGACAAAATTGGTGAAACTCATGGATCCTGAGGGAAGTTCACGATCTTCAGATGAATGCAACATAGGGAACAAAGTAGAAATTGTACTAGTCTTACAATCATCCAGCAAACAATGTAATGGAAAGTGATGGTGCCAATTTATATACAGACTTCAGCTGTGTTAATGTTTCAATCACAAAGAGGGCTCCATCCCAAAGCCATCTTGGGACACTAAAATTTGCCACACTGCCCTCAATTCTATTTTTCTCTGTGGTCAGTAACCTATGCCCATAAATGTTAACTACACAATTAGTTTCTCCTGATAATTGTCTGTAAAACTGATACCATTTACAAAACTGTTCATATACTACACTTGCTATGAATGTCAATTTAACTCAAAACCAGACGACTGCTGTCAACTTGTCAAGGGTAAGCTTCTTTCGGCATGAAGTACCAGGAACAATTCAGGGAAGGAGGTATCCTAAGGTTGTACCGAGCAGCATTCTTTAAGTCTCAGTGTGTGCATTAACAATGCAATACTTGAATCTTTTTATTTTCTAAATACTGATACTATGTCAAAGCCACCGACCTGATTTTTTTTGCCAAATATGACTCCATTTTATTTAATTAGTAGATCAGAGGCGTGGAATTTGTTCTTCCTGATAGCAAAAACCTTCATGATATTCAAGTAAACCCCCTCCTCCCCCCCCCCACCAGTTTCAACTAAACCATTAGGGGACACAATATGACAGTAACAATAAAGAGCAGCTGATTGGCTGATATCATGCAGCGTGTTTTCAAAAAGATTTGATCAGATTTTCCTCGAACATTCCTCTTTGCATAATGTACCACATACATACTTAAAGCAATGCGTAATCACCACATAACAAACAGGGGTACATTGATATAGGATAAAATTTTGTAATGAGAACTGTCAGCATTAGCTTATGATAACAACTTCCCTCCAGTTTTCGCTTTTTTTTCATTGCACGCCCTACTGATTGCATTTTGAGGGACAATATAAATGAACATCACATGAAGTGATATGCATATAAACCAGATATAAAAGATTTTCTCCTACATTAAATTTTACATCACAGATCTATGCACACTGCAAATTAAAAAAATCATGAAAACATATGAGAAACACACTCCAATGACAGGATATCAATGGTGTGACATAACTATCAAAATAAATAAATTTCTAAAATAAAACAACATGACTAGATGTGTGGAATTTTCTTAAATAGCTTGGGTGAGTTTAAATCGATTCAAAGCATAAAGGGTAAAAACAGGCTATGTCAACACATTCTTTAAAGGGCTTAAACAGTGGCCCCAAACTTAATTTGAAACAACAGCTAATTTGAAACAATAGCTAAATTTCACAAATTTTTATTTCTCTTCCAAGTATCTTTCATGATATTTCAAGACTTAAATATTGCATATTCCAGGTAAACCAAGGAGTTGCTCCTTGTAAATTTCACTATTCAGTAAGAAAAATATTGCTACATGATTTTCAAGTACTATTTATGAAATAGGGTAGACTACTAGACTAACTCAAATTGGGGTGACTGCATTTTCCCTTTAAGTTCATCAGGGGAGATGCCCAATTTAGAGATAGGGCACTCCCACAGCTTCAGAAATTTGACTGTTCTTGTAAAGAAGATTCTAACATCTATCAAAACACATACACCTCCCTGGCAACAAAGTGAAGGCAAAGTGGCAGCAGGACCAATGAGTGTTGCATAACTGTACATCCAGGACATGAGACATGATGATTGTTGTTCGTTATTCCGAAGTGTTGTTTTTCCGAAGGGTCGTTATTCCAAATATAAGATTAGGACTGTTATTCCGAAAGGCTGTTATTCCAAAACAAGAATGGTGGTCATCATTCCAAAGGGTCATTTATTCCGAAGGGTCGTTATTCCGAAGGGTCGTTATTCAGAAACGAGAAGAGGGGTCATTATTCCTAAGGGCTGTTATTCCGAAACGAGAATAAGGGTTGCTATTCTAAAGGGTCCTTATTCCTAATAGAAGATAAGGGTTGTTATTCTGAAATAAACATAATCCTCATTGTCGGCACCATTTTTTTTCATTTGAAACAACGTTCTACAGCATTCAGAGCATTTGAAATAACGACCCTTCGAAATATCGACCCTTATTCTCAGTTCAATAAAACAACCCTTCAGAATAACAACCCTAACATTACATTCGGAATAACTAACCTTCAGAATAACAACACTTCCGAATAATGATCCAAATGTTATATTTGGAATAATGACCCTTCAAGTAATACCTTTTCGAATAATGATCAGACCCCGACATGACAAGTGCCCAACCAAAGAAAGTCTTTAACGCCTCTCATAATTCATCACTTTACAACCTAGTAATCAGACTTCTTACACTCTATGAAACTCCCCTATCACAAAAAGCTACATGAATAATTTCAAAAGACAGTCCCATTTTTCACATCTTACAGGCCCATCTTACAACTAACGAGCTCATTTACACCTTGCTTTGGGTAATTCTAGCCGTGACACTGAATCAACCAACAACTACAAATATGTTTACCTATACTGTCTCCTTATGTTGTAAGTTTGATGACCATTCATTCCAAGCTACCCTTGGCATCCTAGATGTCCAACGAACAGAACTGACATTATAAGGAACGTCTGACATCAGGTGTGAGTCAGTCCCTATCATTTAAATGGAACAAATTATGAGCTTTAATCCTCTATCTGTTAAAGGGCTGCACCTTAGTCATAGCACACAATGTTGTGCGATTTTCTTCACCCCTTGATACAGACAGTAAGCAAATGAATGATAGACTAACGGTCACAAAGTCAACTTCAATCACTGCTAATTGAGATAATGGATTAAGAAAGCTTAATTAGGAAAGATGAACTCCTTCCTGTGACACATCACTGTTGTAACTCATCTTGTAACCTCCCTTCCATGGTACGACCAGCATAAGCTAACAGAGCAGGAAGCTTTCTCAGTCTGGGGCACCACAGAATAAAATCAATGTCCCCAACTGACACTTTGAAAATGAAAATTTGGGGGGAAGTAGTTCACAGTCTGGACATTTCCCTGACCTTATGCTGCAAGTTATATTGATGAATATCTACAGTAAAGCATCTCTCTGCTATTTATTTCATCCTTTTTTGACAACTGCACCGATTTTTTTTTATCTTTTTGTTGATTTCTGCTGTAATAATAATTGCAGCACCCTATTAGTAAAAAAAAAACAGCATGCATGAATCTATAGAATACATCTGATTAGTCAATTGAAAGCTATTCACTTGGTAATAAATCCTATTCCATGTGTTTCTTTCTCCAGGTACCAACTTAAGCTAAATTGGTACCTATTTTTAACCTAATTTAATCTATTCCATGCATTTCTTTCTCCAGGTACCAATTTAAGCTAACTTACAGACACATTAAGCTTTACAGATGTTTTGCAATTTATCTTTTTCTACTTAATAACGTATCTCCAATTTAATTTTTTAGTGTATTTGAAATCTATACATTCATCATTTATGTCCCATTTATACTTGACAGTACTAAAGCTAACAGTCTTGATTCAATATCTTGCTAGTCACAATCAAATATTCTGAGTCAATGACCACAAGATAATATCAGATATAACTTGTCAATATTGCCTGAAACCTATTTTACGCATGGTCACCTCTGTACTACTAAAACGACAACAGATGACTTGTCTTATTTCAAAAGGACTTTTTTTCAGTTCAGACCAAAAAATTATATGTAAGAAATTTGTCAATGATCACAGCAGGTCTTGTTGTATTTCTCTAAATGTGGAGCAATAGCCCCTTTGTGGTGACCAACATCAGAATTTTAATCAGACCCATGATGCCACTTAATAAAATCATCTTCAAACTGCCCCCTGTCGTTTCATGCATCTACGAACACTTTTGCAAGATGTAAGACTATCGTAGAACTCCACAGAGGACAGATGGGAAAATCGTTGGCAGAACTAAAAAAGTGACAGGAGAATGGATGGAGAGTGTCTGTATAGGTAAATGAAAAAGCTGGGAGAGCTGAGAATGAATTGTTAATAGGAGGCATTTGGCATTGTATTACTGATGTTGCCAATTTTCTTCTCCTTGAGTCAATATTCACCTGAGTTGTAAACATATAAATGACACTTTAAGGGCTATCACAAACTAGTTGCAAGAACAAAGATCATTACAAATTCAAAAATTGACCCTGATATGAAGAGATTACTAGAATTGATGGACAGTATGAGTTACAACTTTTATTTGGTTGATCAGAAGGTGCAATGATGAGGGGAAATAGCACTGAGATACTAATTATCAGTAGTTCTTTACTCAAAACAGCATCACGATATTAAACTTAAACAATGCATGAAAAAGACAATGAAATAATGCAAACAAGGTCACATGACTTTAACCCTTTGCCTTCAAAAAGTTATTTTGGTGGAAAAACTGCCATCACAAAGCACTATAAAATATTAACAGTATCAAATCCATTTATCAAAATATCCTACACCCAGAATATATATTACATAATATTTCCATCCATTTTTACCTATGTTAGACTATATTTTTCCCTGACCGTATGCATATTTACTTCATAACATCACCACACAACTTCACAAAGTGGTTTATACAACCATACCAAAAAACATGTTTCTATGATCTAATTTGCAAGACCTTCCCTTTGATCAAGAAAATGTTAAAAAAATTTCACTTTCAAACATGTATGATGCAATATGCTTCTTATTCTTAATCCATGTTGTAAAATGTGATTAAGCAAGGAGATTTATAATTTTTGTTTATTTTGTATTCATTCAAAATTTTAAACTCTTTGCAAATAAACTTCCATTATCACTTGTATTTGCCAAACCACATTTTATAAAATGTGTTATCCCTTTTCCCAGTCTAGAAATAGTATTGAAAATCAAGATATTTCCAAGCTTTTTCATAACTACATGGACCCTCACATAGATTTCAAGTCACTCAACATACCATATCTCATGACAAAAACCATGCATAAAGTTTCCTATGACTTATAAGATTTATTAAAAATCAACACAATGTTGTACACAATTATTGACAGAGATGTAGTATCTAAAAGCCTGTAGGAGCAGTTGTTGTTTAATACAAACTGGCTTCCTTCACACTGGCTAAGGTGAAGCAAGAAACGATTAAAAGAAATGCCAAGTCCATCCGTAACCATGCAGTCTAAAGACCTGCTCATTGTGAAATCCAATACACAGTCCATCTATACTCTCTTTTCTTGTACAAGTTGCCTAGTTATTTACTTCTTTAATCTTATTACAAAAAGCAATTGATGCATGGATAATGTCCCATTCCTCGTTAATTAAGAGGCTTGCAAGTATCGAAAGGGAGAACTTAGATGGAAAATGAAAGTGAACTGAATGAATACATAGCCCTAATTTTGTTGAGTGCTGCTGCAAGCCAAGAATGCAGCAATGAATGGTCGCAGTCATCTTACTAGATGTGTACGAAGATGGCCATGACAATTGAAGAACAAATATGGTTATTGTCATTAACAGTTCATAATCAAATAACCCTAGATCAAAACTGATATACACCAGTGGTGTGTAAGTATGTTGGAAGTAATGCCACAAAGAAATGAATTTGGAAACAAAAGGCTGACAACGTTTTGAATACATATAACAAAGACTGTGATTGTATGCATCCAAAAATTGTTCCTTGAAAATTAATGCAATACTGTGCAGTATACTTTAACCAATTAAGTCCAGTCCCCTTAATCCATCATTCTACAGACCTAACTATAAATGATGACGACTTTAAAATCTGTATCACTCAGCAAGAAATAAGTCCTTAAAATTTAATCCTTAAAACTTTGATACAAGTCATTATTCTGGTATGCCTGGAAAGCCCTAACATACCATTCGTCATTCTCTGCACAAATCCAGGTAATTGAGAAAAAGAGGAACCTCTGGGAAGGTCTTTCCTGTCAAATTTGCAATGATATTAGTAATCGTTTCACAAGTAATAATTACACAGAATAATATAACAACTCAGTCTGTAAAAGCACTATTTTAAAAAGCACAAATAAAATCCGTTTAACATACTGTGTATGCCCTTTTAGGAGCTGATACAAAACTGTTTACAACATGCCCTAACAAACTTGTGACTGGCCAATAACACAGCTTTCTTGGCAAATGTTCACAGAGAGTAAACATTTAAAGCTTGTTGTATTTCCCCTCAAACATCTTTTCTCTCCCTCAGGACGACTTCAAAGGCAGGTAAGCCATTAAGAAGTTGACATTAAACTACCTGAGTCTTCCTATAATCCTTGCACCACAATTATTACATGCTTTCAACATCAATGAATGTGCGTCTCTGTGGGGTGATCATCAGATTTGAAGCTAAATAGGAAAGATTAGGATTACTTTGGGAGGTATTTGTGGCTGTTTTCAATTCAATCACCTATCATATTGATCATCCTCCAACAGATATAAACTACTACACTGCAGATTCAATATTCGTACCAGGGAGCTATCCCTGATCTTTAAAAACATGATATGATGACTGAAGAAGTTCATACACAGAATATCTCCTTATTCAAATTTTCATGAATATTTAATGGCAGCATTACGAAAGTCAAATAAAAGATTTTAATAATCTAGCCATCTGAGCATGTTCATACTATTTGCTACTGGAGGAAAAAATTTTTTCAAGGTTTTACATTTTGTTCCATCCTCTCATTCAAATGCAAATCAATAGGGGTCAAGTCTTTTTGCAGTTAGGTGCAACTCTGCACTTAGTTTGAGAATGATTGGACATTTGGCTCATGAGATACTTGAGTTACATACCCCACACATATAGTCATACACACATATCCTGTACGTGAGTCAAAGATTCATTCCAGAGATTCCAGATACCTCTGGCCCGGAGTTGCCATAAAAACAAAAGAGTACTACACAGATAAATGATTTTTTCTCCTATCTGATACAAAGTAGTAAAAATTGGCATCTATGGGTTACTGGTATGTAGGCAATGTATCAGATAGGTTCAGTAAATTATTTCAACTTTAGTTACTTACATTATGTACAACCCAACTTTTGAACTATCTCATAGTGAAAGATAGTCACATCGTGGAAGTTCTTCCTCCCAGGTAGTAGTACTTCCATGGTAACACTGACCATTGATAAAAAATTATAATTTGTATGATAAATTATAACAAGTTCCACCAATTCATCAATCAAACAAAAACCAATAGAATTTTTGCTAACTAAGGGCAACTAGTGGTAGCCAACTACTTGATTATATTTAAGAATTTGCAAATTTCATTTTAAAGACTTCATGATTAGGGAGTTCAGCATTCAGACAACTTTTACAATCTATCTTCTCTCAGCTAAAAAGTACCTAAGTAATGGAGGCACTTTATTCCAGGTCTGGAGATTATTTAGAATTCTGAGATGGGTGATTGGTGTAAGGACAGATCCGTATATACATCATTGTGAGGCCATACAGCCTTCATATGCACATATGCAAAAGAGACGTGGGTAAATACCACCAACAGAGGAAAAACTAAACTGTAATGAAAATTTGGTTATTTAAACAAAAGTTGATAAGGGTAATCTTCAAGTTTGAATACATCAAGTAATAACTCAAAGCACTTCACACAAACAAATGTCAACTTGTATGTTGAAAGAATGAAAATGGTGTTCAAGTACTATTTTATCAATATCTCATTCATGTTTGAAGACTTGAGCAAAACAATACAACAGTAAGAAAGGTAAAAGTGATCTCCTACCAACATGAATTCTTTCAGCAAGAAATATTCAAACAAAATAAAAAGAAGGATGAAGATGCAGACTTTTCTTGTATTTTTAACTCATATCAACTAAAAAATATTATTTGAATGAACTGTTTCCTTTGTTAACTGACCTAAAGAGTGTAGCAAAGTTCATCACAAATACCTCCTTCCAAAGAGTTACGCATCACAGTAGCCATACACTCCTAATATGATAAAAGCTTGACAGGTACAGTTCATTTCACATTTGCTCTTTTAAAGTTAAGCAGTACAAGCAAAGGGTAATTCAAGTTTATCAGTCAACCTTTACACATGGCTATTTACATCTCAAATGCTAATATTAATTGACAAGATTCAGACAACCATTTCACATACCTGACTCATCCCCCTGGTAAACCAGCCAGTAAATTGAACAACTAAATGCAGGTAGGATGATTGGGACCTTATCTCTTATGATTAAATGTTTTTACCTCTTTTTTTTTTTTAGTTAACAGAACCAAAAATGGGATAGATGGTTAAGACCCTGCAGCATTTGATTTCAAGCCATCGCAAGCCCCATTCTCCCTCCGAAAATTAATCACAGGGGAGTTTTTCCCAATTGGCCCATTGACAAGTAACAGGATTAGCTGTGAATATTATTGAGTTAGGTGACTAGGGATGCCAAATCTCTTTTTTGTTGACGACTGCAATTCCATGATCGTTAGCTAACAATGCCTCATGGTCCTTGTTTGCTCTATTGATCGGATTCAGAGTTCCATGTACTTTCCCTGTACGACTGAAGAAAGTTCGATTCAGAGCACTCCAGGGATGGCTGAGAGCAAGCTGCAACTGCTGAAGTAGGACTACAATGTTTCCCTTCATATATATCCAGTGAAATGTCTGAAGATAGACAAAACTTAATCCTGTTCCCTTTTAACCCCATTTCAACACAAATGAGATACTTGCAATAACTCTATGATATGATGGTGACTGATGCATTAATTTTGTAAGTTCTATTATCATCTAGTACTTGGGGTAGAAGATAAATAAAATCAAGGCTCAAAAGTACAATTGATCTCAGTCTGTAGTGCTTCTTTCACTATGACTGTTATTTCAGAACAGTTCTGTTTGATTTTTCCTTTGACAACTTGTCTACAATATTCTAAAATGTTTATTATTACATACAGCCACTTCTTTTAAGAGGTCTTACCATTTTTCTTTCATCACTAACAGCATTTCTATCTGTGTAGCAAGGCTGTTAGTCAAGGGCAATGACGCATATGGACACCTCACATTTTGGGGTGGATAAACCTAAGCTCTGTTTCCTTTCTTTTATGCAGTTCTTCAATTGTCTCCTTCTTTCTTCATCTAACTTTTGACAAAAGCATTGCCAGAAAGTCCCTGGAGATTTCTTGCAATTTCATGGATAAAAAACAAAAGCTGAAAGAATCTGAGACACAATTATCTTACCATTTTCCTGTCAGGAGTATTATACATTTGCTTTCTCTTCTGCAAATGGTACAGGTTGTGTAAGGAAACTTTTACATTCCCCGCTCTGAATGGAAAATGCTGACAAAGATTTAATTAAAGGGAAAACTCAAAAACATTTCTACAAAGCTTGACATAGTTTGCAACAAACGGCTACCCTAATGACCTACGCCTTTGCTTTAAGCCACAAGTATGACTGGATGAGCAAGTTAGAAAAATACATATGGGTGATGTAAGTACATTGCAACTGATCACCGAAGCTTCAACAATTTAAGGTGACTTGTATCACTCAATAGCAGCAATCATAGCAGTGCAATTAAAATTAAAGCTTTAACAAACAGGAGGAACAAAGTAAGTATCAATCTTTCAAGTTACAACAGACTTTCAAGAAGTCTTGTGAATTATTTTATCTTCCTTTCTTAAAATTTCTATTGATCTTATGATTTTTATTTTCTCCATCTTTCATGAGTTGACAAATATGAAAACTTCAGAAGTTCTAGGGCAAGACTGAGCTTCTTTCTACCCATTGCAAAAAAAAAAAAAATTGTTGAATTTATACCTTTACTGCTTTTTAAGTGTTTTGTCTATTTTCATTCAAAGTTTCCAAATGTATGACTTTATGCCATGATGCAAGCCCTGCTTTAATGCATAACTTCTTTGCCAGAAGCAAACTGAAAACATGTTGGAGGTTAACTATTACTCGGGAAATTAAAAACATACGAGCAGAACTACCTCCATGACCATGACACTAATAGTTTTCCTCTTTTTACTCATATCATAAAATGAAAGATTCTTTTAAGTTTTTTGACACTATAAAAGCATTTTCTAGTCCCTTGAAAACATTACAGGAAAAAGTGTATCCCAGTTCAATGATCGCTTCACACAGTTATGAAACAAGTAATTTTGACGCACACAAGAAAAGCTTGGAAACAGAAATCGGGTTCTCCAATCCAAGTCAAAATAAGGAGGGGTTCTCCTGGGACACTGGGTGTCGAAATGGGAGATGTAATCAGGCAGAAATGAGAGAGATTGCTCACATGGATGGTCTAAACTAAAGAGAACATGAGATTTGGTATTCACTCACAGGTGACAAGAACAAGTTCAAGAAGATAGCTGGGGGGAAACATTTAACTTTGCTACAGTGCAAAAAGGCAGTATTGTGATACATAAACTTCACAACTACCTGTTATCAAGTAGTTACTGGAATACTGAAACAGCTGGGAACATTGGTATCACTCTTAGCATATTAATACAGCCTGAGATACTGTTAAGGGTGGGCTTAGGGCTAAGAAGGAAAATAACCCAATATTATTTCATCCACTCATGATATTTTTAACTACCCCACACAAAGATCCAGGGAGTTGGTTAAATTAGTTGTTTAGTCCTCACCCTTCCAAACTCATTTAAGATGGGCAATTAAGCTGCACACCACACCCTACAAGAATGACTATGCAGCCTATGGCTATGCAACTGATAACACTATGTGAATTATTCTTAGCACATATTTTACAATTGTAGGTATACACTCAGTTACAAACATTCCATCATATTATTCATTAACATTAGCAGGAAGGATTACAGACTTTGAGCAATTCTAGGGAACCAAAATTTTGTAATCAAACTTCTAAGCCTGCTGGTAAACTCTATGCTAGAACAACTTTCATGATAAGGGTTTCATAATGACTTATTTTGCTTTTCATATCCTCATCAGAACTTTATCTTTCTACTCGGCCTGTTAGCTATAAACTTGTGAGGTAGCCAGACAAGTTGTAAACTACAGCCATCTGTATGAATACAAGTTACAAAGAATCAGACTCCTCCTGCTCTCAAAATAGATAAACAAGACTTCTATTTTATAGGCTACAAAAAACAAGAATTCTGTCTTAAACATCAATAAGATATGTTTTATAATAACAGCTTTGTGAAAATTGGTGTAAACCACCAACTTTACACTATGTGGCCCACAAAGAGTTAATTTACAAGCAATCTTGTTGGTCAAGTCCCTTACAATTAAGTTATTTCCATGGCTGTCATGTACAAGTAATACAAAGGTGGGTTTGCTAGAGAGGATTCAATTAAACTTTGCCTCAAAATAAAGTTCAAATGGTGACATAATCTTACTTCTCACAAAATTTTGCATGAGTAGTTTGCAACATATGTGGGGGAACAAATGTGAAAAACTTTCCTCAATTTCTTTTCTTTGACTACATTCTCAAGCCAGTGATAAATAGTTGCACCTATACGAGGCTAGTTCTGGGAGAATACACTCAATTTGTGGTAACAAAACGCTTATTAATGAGAAAACAATAGGTAATGGTTTCAAGCAACACCTTTGTAGCACCCTTAAAAGTTTTCTAATACCAATTTTGTTAATTACTTTACTCTGCTACAAATCTCCCAGGTACAATTTAACTCATGCAGAAGCAAGACAGTTGTGAAACAAGGGTTATCAGTCCAGGACGACGAGGGAGCTGGCCATCTACCTCTTCTAAAATGTGGCAGTTCACTGGGGGGGTAGAGATGACTGAACACATAATAACATGAAACCGGACCATTCAACGCTTGTTCCCCTCTTTATTTTTATTTTTTTTAAGAAGACAGTGGAAAATGTTTCCCTAGGAAGAGATTTCTACCCTTACCTCAGTCTACCAGAGGGTATTGGTTGTAAGCTACATGCATTCAAAGAAATTTAGCAGGATGATTGACAATCAACAGGTCTCAGTACACCACATGACTGCATCTTCACTTTAGCTATACTACACCTGCTTTACTCTTTGCTTACAAATTATAGTGCAGTATTTACTGGCCTCTGGCAGTGTTTCACATATTTTGGCCTTCAGAATGACAAACATAACCTTACTGGTGACTAAAGGGTTTCTTCAAGGCAAGAAAGGTGATGTGTGGTACAGTAATTCCTCTCTCACAAATTAAGTTGTCAAACAAATAACTGAAACCAATCTAACTAAAAGGTAGACACAAACCCTTATGCCACTCAGATTTTGATCTACATGCAAATATCTTTTCCACCACTCACCACTAAACATGTTGACTACAGACCTTACACCTCTTTTTGTTTAACAGCTTCCAAACTCCAATACTCATCAAGCTGTTGTTACTTCATCTATTCTATTTTCCATCGCATGACAGCCTATAATATTATTCTTATAGTGAGTAATTAAACAGTTCTATCTAGCAAACCCCCTTCCCACTCCTCCAAAGTACAACAATCTATTATAAGTTCAACATTCCATGTGAACAGTGCATTTCTGCATGGACAATACATGTGTACAATTTATGTATTCAGAAATCATTTAAGCTTTAGGTTATTGCATTGTTTGTGTCCTACTTAAACACTGTTTTCATATAAAAGAATGGTTGAATCTTGTCAATGAATCATTGTATTTGAGTTTGTCTTAGCTTGTAGGAAGCCATGATACACATGGCCACTACGCAAATGAGGCTTACAGTACAATAATGGCAAGAGAGAAGATGAACTCAACTATGACATTTTTTAATATTACTAGGCTGCCAATAATTTGATGAGAGCTTATTAAACTTGCAATGGAATTTACAGAACAGATATTTGCCAAAATAAATAAACTTCAATAACTTGTGTTTCTTGTGATGTCTTCATTTAGACAGCATGTGTATCAAGCATGCAAAAAACCACCAGACTAGACATAAACTTTGTATTTACTCTCATCTTGACCTATAATCATGTACTGAGCAACTGCAGATTTATAAAAGGTCATGCTAGCATCATGAATTCAAAACAATTAAAGTTTCTGCAATGACAATCCTTGGAAGAGGCAAACATGTGATCTATAACCAAATTCAGTACACACCATCAGCTGAGACCAATACTCTAGGTATTTTCCCATTTAGGCTTCATGCATTCACATCAAGTATTCTTTCTTCCATACCAGCACTTGATAAAAACAATATTAGGGAAACAAAGCATAACCATCTCCCCTTCTTGCTTTTTAAAGTACAGTATTTCATCCTTGCCCATTTTGATATTAAACTTCCACAGCTCCTCCAAATTTAAGGGTTTACCTCATTATACTACCCTTAACTTCTTCCCTCCACCCTCCCAACCACTCCCTCCACCATTTAAACAGTCCCATCTGAAACATTTTGTATGTCAATCAGACCACAAATAATAGAGTAAGATACAATTTACTGATATCCATCGTGAAATGACAATATACTAAAATGTCAATAGTAAGCCACAAAAATATAAATCACAATTTGGCCATTGTGTTAGCCATAATCGCACTAACAATTTAATGATGGGAGGGGGGGTGAATGGGGACAGTGAATCATGTTCTGAATTTTATGCACTGAGCTCTTTTGCATACGCATTGAAGAAGACAACGAAAGTCGCAATTTTTTAGTTTTCAAACATAAGATCTGGCTAAGAGATAATCGATGTGGGAATTGTATAGAAGGGAGAGGACTCAAGGCCCCCACAGTCTCACAGCTTTTGAAAGTAAATGGTTGAAACAATAGCTGTGGATTACATCTCCCTATAAGGCTGTCTTTCATACAGTTTAACAAATAGATATGTGCAAAGCGCGCCACAAAATTACAGTTTTGAGAACATTTTTGTGCAATTTTAGTTGTATGTTTGAGCGATTAAGTGATTGCGGGTCCTCTTTTTCATATCAACATCTAAGTAAATGGTGTGTTTGTGCATAATTCTTGTCATACCCGAAATCTCATTTGGGGGGGGCACAGCCAATCTTAGGAGGAACATCGGCTGCCCCCACCCCCCTTGGCGACGTCACTGATTCCAGGTAAGAGTACTTAACTGAAAATGATCCTAAGATATTTAAAATCCCCTACAATTTCAATAGAATTATTGTCAGTAACAACAGGTTCATGATCCTGGACTGACCTCAAGTCAACAATTAATTCCTCCTAGCTATACTGCAAGCTACATTAAACACAAAAATACAGGTCTAGGAGAGCATCCATGCCATTTTCTCCAACTACTGTACCAAACAACATAGCCTACAAAGATACTCTCATGGCTCATGTCCGTCACACATTCAAATCTCTTGCTGGGAGAACAGTACTCCCACTGTCAATTTTATACCCCAACCAAGAATTCACCGGGGTCTGGACTGAACTTGAAACAAAAGCTCTAAATTAACTACCAACTTAGGCAAGAACTAGACCGCCCAAATTTCCTGCCCCCAGTGACAGTCACTGACCTTTTCTCCTGAGGGCAATGTTATGGGCAGAGTTCAACCCACCAGCATTTCATTAATTTCTACAATAACTATAAATCTGAAAAACTTGCAAGCAAAAGTATCAAATAGTAATTGGCTCATAAATGGGAACAATGCAATCCAAACAGAGCAGGCATGAGGTAATTTGCTGACAAAGCCCATGAGAATATTCCTCAATTTACATTCTTCCTCCAGATATGAATTCTCTCGACTACAGAGAACTCAAGGCCTCCCATATTCTGAATATTCGAAACCAATACAACCAATCTTGCTGTCAACGTAAAAGAGTTCTCACAAACAAGCTAATAAGAAAACATGCAACTTAAGTAACAATCTTGCTTCCTACAATTATGACAAAACTTTTGGAACTTTTTTTTTTTTTATTGTTTTTTTTCTCCCATTTCTTCTTTTGTCTTTAAACCTCTGATATATTCACTGTGAAGAACACTCTCCTGATACTGTACACCATTTAAACTAATTCACTCCTCTCGTTACATTAAAAGTGAATTTGCAAAGAAAAGCCCATATCTACTTCAATGGTACTCAAATTGTACATGTACAAACATACACAAATAACCAGATACACAAAACACAAAGACAACAAATCCACTCCCATCAGCATTCAACTCCTATCATTTTATTACTGCTTCAAAGCACTGGGGTATACATTTCAAGTCTTTGTGCTGCCAGCGCTTTGATATAATAATCTTCCCACAAAAAATGAAACATTTCCATAAAGCTCACAAAGGCAAATCTTAACAAGAAGGCAGTCACTTAAGTCCAAAAGCAATGCCCCATCAGACCAATTCCACACTAAAGCGATTCTTGTGCTATCAGTTACGCATGAGGGGTCCCACCGTTAACAAATCATAAATTCGATTCTGACTCACGGCAGCGATTCTAGATGGCTGCTTCATTACCTGGGAACTTAATGAGGACAGTGCCGGTTGATGACATGCCGACTTTCCAGCACTTGAGCAAGTTATTTGCTTTTGCACCCAAGTGTGACACCTGTGAAATAAACACCTACACTTTCAAGATGATGTATGACTTCTATCTTGTCCTCACCTTCCCAGTCCGCATGCTTTTTGGAGCATCTCAGATCAGTGTCCCAACACCTGCTTATAACTTGGGTTATTTTTAAAGCCAAGTGACTTTTCTCGGCCATTCATCAAAAATAAAGGTTCCTCTTCAGCTAACATTGTTTCATCGACAAAGTGAAATGACAGTAAAAGCCTGCAAAATGCACTGTATCTGACTCCAGCCATGAGCAAAACAATACTGTCTGCTTTGACAAGTTTTCCACAACAGGTTAAAGTGAAAAATTATCACCAAAATCAACCGTTTTTGCCAAGTATTCTACAGCACACAAGGAGATTCTAATTCTATAATTAGAATACCTGTTTCATTTCAGCTATCAAAACTGGTACTTGGTCATCTTACAAATTCTACTGACAAGTGTGGCCTCCCTACACCTATCTTTGTGATTAACATTCCAACATAAGAAATGAAAGCTGTACCTAAACCAATATTGGATAAGTGTATTGTGGGAATAGCTTTCACACACTCCTATATCCAACAATACAGGGATTTACCCCTAGCAAATTTTAGCAACTATCACCACTTGCCCTTTGACCTTTCATGTTTGGCCACCAGAGGCTACAGCTTTCATCACAATAGTTCGCAACCTACCCGCACAAAAGTAAGTGGAAGTGTTTCTGCTGTTAAAGAAGTTACTGAGCTTCTTGGTTTGCCTACCTCAAGAAAGGGATATACACTGATAGTAGCTTTTGCTACAAGAGATATCCACAGCAATTTGTAGAAATTTCTGATGAGATGTGCACAGTGTAAGTTTCAAGAAGTCAAGCATTTAATAAATATTTTAAATTTGACTATTTAAATTTCCATGATGGCAAATCAATTTTTTTTTTCGTATGTTCACAGCCACAACTACATTTTCCCTTTGTAACCTATCTTTCTGCCATACACCCTTCCTCGGACACATTTAATGCAAAGTTAAATATAAAGCAAAAGATACAGGTCACTGCTTTGCAACAATTATCAAAGATTGTCTTCAAAAATGTGCATTCTTTATTACAACAAACTAACATCAAAAGTTAATACAACAGTCGTGGCCAAATCCAAATGCCGTAGAATATACACTATAGAACAGGGGCACCAGAAAAAGGGCAGGCTGACTTGGGTTTCAGTTAACTATGCTCAGTAAGCTGACCAAAAGTAATTTGTGTATATTGTAAATGAGTTCCAAGGGTGTAGGTAGATTCTTCAAGTTATGGTTTCGGTCTATGCAGTAAATTGGTAATATGGGACATGTTATATAGATCAGTACTGCAAAGGTCAAGCATGCGACAGGTTGTATGTTTCCAGTTTTGCTGCTTTGTAGATGATACGTTACTTTCACAATTTAGTATCACCTTGGCAATACCTTGCCATTAACTGGGGATATGGGGGGGGGGGGGGCCAACAGCAACAAAAATGTGAAAACTTATTGTTTCATGGTGAAGGAACAGGACAATGAGACCTCAGATAGCAGGCAGCATGGTAGGGAAGGGGGGGGCATGGTCAGACACTACTGCCACAGAACAACAGAGCTCTGTAAAGGTTGTCAGCCTTCAAGTTAAACACATCAAATTTCTACATTAATCATGAGTTGTCTGGAAAGTTTGCAGTGGACAGCTTTGCTTGACCTGTCATAAAGTCTGGAATGGTAGGTAAATGAACTCACATGTGCACTTGCAACATTAAATACTTCATCAAGCTCACTGTCATAAATTGAATGAATAATTTAAGTTACTGATATTAACCCACATGTTTACTCCAAGCAGATCTGGCTTCAAGTATGTGTCTAGTATAAGAATGCTTGAAAGACCTTTTCATTTAGTGACAGATTCTTGTACTGTTTTGTAAATTTCTCAAACAAAGGTGACAAAAAAGTCCTCTTTTTGCACGTTTCAAAAACACATCTACACTGATGCATTTTTGTATAACATCTCACATTCCGTGAATTGATAGGAAAATGTACCTTGATAATTTTCAAAGGTACATGCCCACAGAAAGTGATGAAAATTGTAAAAAACCTTGTTAAAAAGAGGCAACAAAAGCAAGGACTGTCAGTCTGTCATGATCCATTTCAGTTGAACGCTTATTGTGACATGGCATTTGATGCATAAAATTATTCTAAATGCTTTGAAGGGACGAGCAAGCAAGATTTTAGTACCTGTGAATGAAGACATTTGTTTTAGATAATTGGAGCATGGTGTGAGTAAACAAATGCCACAGACTGCTACAGTCAAATGACTGTGAGAAAACACTGTCCAGGTTTGCTCTACATAAATGTCACTCAGCTTACTACTTCCATAATTTTCTGCAAATCACAGGGAGCAGAACAAAACTGAGCAGTGACAAAATAGAGTAACAACAAAAAGTGTATGCCAACAAACGTTTCGGTGCACTGTGAGGTAACGGTATTTTTCTTTTTCTTCCTTCAAATTGTAATCCTAAAAGATACTACAGAAGCAACAACTTGCTTTACTGCTTCAAGTTCTTCACATGTGTACACACACCTACAACATGACCTTAAGCCCTTAACAATTAGAGTGCAGCTTTGTTCTAGAACCAAGTCACCAAAAAGTGACTAAACAGCTCTAAGATTTTTCCCCAAGTTCTTTAATCCTCTTTCATCCATATTACATCTAAACACCATCTTCAGTGAGAGACAAATGTAACAGATAATGAACCTAAATGTAAGTCAGAAACTTGGCTTGTCACAAACTTACATCTATTTTCTAATTGGACCCTGGTTTTCTGTTACTAACGCAAACCTATACATGTAAGGATGCTAAATACCATGGTCATATACTGGACAGATGCTCCAGTATATATGTTTTCTTCAGAAGTTATTTTCTTTCCACTATTTTCAAGGGTACTGATTCAACCAGTCTACATAAACCACCAAATTGTAAAGTATAACTCAGGTTTTCTGCAGCTTAGGAGAATGAGTTTCTTGAACTTTTCATGACCTAGTGACAAAAAAATATGGAATATGCATTGAACATGAACATGTGTGCACTAAAAAGAAGTTCAATACAGTTTTCAGAAAATTTTATTAGATTCCATGACTTATTGTCCTTTACAAAGTTCCACAACTTTTTTACGTCACGGTCCAGAAAATGAACAAAAAATTTCATGTCATTTCCAGGCTGCAGGAACCCTGAGTACCACAGCTATTGGCTTACCTGTCAATAATAACAGGATCGGAGGGAGTTTCATTTCTGTTTCCACAGCTCTTCTTATCACAGCAACGACTGTAAACAAGTAAAACAAGCCTGTAAATGTGGGCCTATCATTCTCTTTTGTTAACAGGAGAAAACTTCTGAACTAATGTTGGTGATTACAATTCTTAGTTAACATAAAACATATAAGATAAGAATATTACATACCTTAAGAATGACGCTTAAAAAACAGTAGGAACATGGAGTCAACACTGGCAGCTTTAGAAGAGCTGTCCACTGTGTTTTTCTGCCCTAGAACTGTGGGGCATAAAATCAGACCAACCATATATGCTTAAGTGATTACATCAAGCTACACTTTCTAAATATTTTCCACCCTGTATAATTCAGCTAACTTTATCCACCCCTTCCTGTATTTTTGCAATTTTATAGTGGGTTGGAAGATAAAGCTATTACGTAGAGTAGTTGTAGAACTAGTTATTTACTGACATAGTGTACATTCCAGGAAAAAAAGTATAGAGAGCTTTATAGAGGCCAGTTAACGGCACAAGCTCCATTAATTATTCACACTTCACTGATTCTATACAACAGAAGTAAACAAATCTAGCTTAATCCTGTGGTAGGAGGTGAGTTAGTTAGATGAGGTTTTACAGCTTAGTTTGTAACCGCAGGAGGTGAGGAAAACCATAAAATGCACTGTAATAGCCAGTTAAGAGTTGGAGGTAAAAGGGTGTTTAAATTCACCTATCTTGGCTAATTTTTACCCCATATATCCTAGAGTCTATTACTTGCCATTAGTCCTCTGGATCTCTTAAGCAATTTGCTTTTCCCCTATCTCAGAGTGTTTCATGACATGTAGAGCTCATCTCTCTCATCCCCCACATATGAAACTCTTATCCATGATTTTCAAGTCATTTTCACCCTTTTCCTACATATATGTTCTCATGAACTAAAAATGACTTATTACATCACCTCACAGAATATTAATATTTCCCAAAGTTGTAATAATGGTTGGTGATAACCAGTTCTTCCAACATCAAATTCTTAACTCTATAAATTACACTATTCCCCTGACAAAAATAAGCTGGTTTCTATATTAAATATAAACATGTGAACACATTACAACAGACAAAGCACTGTCTCTTGCCACCTAACTATCACACAGAAATACTCTCTTAAGATTTTACTCTCATAATTAAAACTTAAAATTCAAACTGTCCTGGTATCTCTGACAAATTTTGTTGCCTCTGTGCTGCACAAAACAGATAGCATGTTTAAACTTTAACGACACAAATTTTCCTGGCATAGACAAACTGTATGTCTCCTAGCCCATTACAATACAACAGTTTATCAAGTGAAATGTTACTACATTACCAGTCATCTGAAACTGCAGTAGGGGTCCTCCACCCAAAATATTATATACTGGTATAAAAAGTACTGTAGTACATACAGCAGTGCACTATACTCACATACAGTGATCTTTAACTTTTTGGATGAAAGTTCCAACTCAATTTTCTATTTATTTCTTCACTCAACATATATAAGCTTTCCCATTTCCCTGTATAATGAGCCTTTTATGACTGCTTGTTTGGGATTTGGGAAAATAGTAACTATCTGCAATGAAATAGTCAACTACTATTTGCCACTGACCACTGGTTTTTTTTTTTTTTGCCTCTGCAGTCTTCTCTTAGTAATATACAGTAGTTATAAAAGTTAAATATTTCCTGCTACAAAGATAACTTTATCATTGTAGCTACTTGAATAATGTGTATTTTTCCAACAAATTTTGCAATATTTGCAGTCTCTCTAATCAGATAAAAAGAGATTCTTTTCTGAATTACCCTTTCTTTGAAGCTACAGCCATACTGCTTGAGTTTTCTTTTTATGTTTTAATATGTTTTATACATCTGCATACATTTTAAATTGTAAAGTCTCAATACCTAAAAGCTTACATAAAGACCACAAAATATCAGACTAGATCAAATGTTATGCCCATGTAGTGTGGGGTCTATGCCACACACATCATTGGGTACAGGTGATACATCTTCCCATGTTAATAAGACCTGCAGAGTACAGGTATTTACAACGCAGACAAAGAAGAACATCCGCCAAATATCTTGTCACTGTATAACAATTTAAACTAATCCCAACACCTTCCAATCGCAGATCCCTTTTGAGTTACCTCGGGCCATTTGAAAGTAAGACCCAAATTTTTTTTCATTTTCCCTAGGATTGTTGCCTAGAGGCAGGTATAGAAGGTGAGAATATTGGGGAGTGTCTTGCTGAAATGGAAAGAAAACAACTGACAACTTTTATCTAGCTGAAGGAAAACAACTACGACTTCAAATTGATTATTGTTGCTCATGGGAGGATTTTATGTCACATTTTGCTTTGGACGGTCTGAGTACAGCTAGCAGCAATCTACTTGAAACAAAGTAGTAGCGCAATTAACAGTACTCTGTTGCAAATGAAGTTTAGTAATGACAGTTTTGTTTTCTCTTGTGATAATCTTAAAAGGACTTTGTCCAACTAGAGTTTTGTTTTGGTTATTAAACTATTCCTAACAATGTAAACCCTAGTGATGACGGGATGTTCTTTATACTGTATAGTCAGTACAATTTGCATTCATAACAGCGGTAATAAAGTGTAAAACTTTAGTCTGCACATTAGGTCTCAGCAACTTTAATAACTTCCACATAATGGAATACTGACCAGCCATTTAAGGCAGGGGTGGGGCTTATACAGGGACAATTATGCTTCCTAGTATGTCCGCTGGTTTTTTTTTTAAACCAAATCTTCACCATCAAGGGCCCATCCAGATATAAGTGTTATCCTCATTGAGGTCAACAGGTGGGAGACAGGGGACTATTCCCCCTCCCCTACTTATGAAAGTGGAAATCTTGTTTTGTTTGTCCTCTCCACTTTTTGTGAAAACAGTGGGCACATGTTTAACTCTATAGCTTACCATATACTGTAGCTGATTCAATGAAATCAATGGTAAAACGAGCCACCCAATGGATTGAAAATAAGGGGAAAATACCTCATATTACACTACAGATCATCTAGAATTCTTTTTCTTGGGCTTTCTGATCCGTACTTGAATTAGTTTTGGTCAAGGTCAAGCCCCCTCCCCCACTTTTGAGAAGTAGTTGATTCTCTTGCTTTTCACCCCAGGTAGTCTTGGGCAAGCAGCTCTAGGCCAACATATTTAGGCTACTGCTAATTCACTGCACTTGCAGAAAGCATTGATATCTGCAAAATACCAATCAATGGCCTACCTAAATTGGCCTTTTTAAAATCACCTCTCTACACAACTTTGAGCTCTCCAAACACCCTACTTTTGGTTGTTTTGATTAAACCTGCAAAAGTTATACCAGGGAGTTGTCAGCTCTATGGTCATACTACTGTCCTAAAATGTGCACTACTGTTCATTCATTTGTACGCATGCATCATTGCATTGCCTCATGAGATGCTTGATGGTTTATTTTTGGCCTATATTCCCACCTATGATGTGTCCTAGTTCAACTGCAAAATAATTTCAAGTGACCAATGATGACAGTTATATTATTGGTGTTAAGAGAGTATAGAACCATATACCAAAATTTCTCTTTCCCCATGCATTTTTTACACATATCATTTAAAAGGAACCAAGGCATATATAATGCAATAAGTTCGGGGATATCTCAAATTATTTCAACAGGAATAAAAAGTAAGATACATCTATTTAAGCAACAGAAAAGTTCTTTTCAACTTTTTGAATTGTAGTAAGTTGCAATTTAATTTTCTTAATCAAAATTAAGGTAACTTTGTTTAGAAGGGATCACAAATCAAATGAACTAAATTATCTCTGATCTTATAGTCTCCTACATGGATAGGAGCATTATTTCCCTTCTAGTCTGGCTTGGAATGTGTATCAATTAATCGCATGTGGAATAATGTTTAGTAAGAGACTACATCTTGCCTTCTTAAGAAATTTTTTTATATATTTTTTATTCTGTACATCTATGAGTCCCTGTGTTTCATGTCATTCTTTCTCACTCACCATTAGGCAACAATGCCCAAATGACCATAAAATATAACACTGCATGCCCACTAATTTGGTAATCTGCATAGGTAGGCTAATAATCAAGCCAATAATTACTAAACTATTGCAAAATTTTGTGCTTAATCATGTAATGGTTTTCTACATATGTTGACAGCCCTACCTTCTAGTTCATTTAACCTTCAGAGAGAGGCAAGGTAAAAGATGCACAACTGAGCTTAAAGCACTATGAAATTTATTTCTCTGTTAAGGTCACCTGCAATTTGGTCACCTGCAATTTTTTATAATAAAGATATTTTCAATTTAATACACAAGGATTCATTCTATGCTTAATTAAGGCAATTTTTCAACAGTTGTAAAGAACTGACATTTCTTATTCAAATTTTAATCCATCTACAATCTTTACAGAGAGGTTGACTTTAACATTATATTTTAAGTAAATCAGAATGCAAAAATGCACTGCAGATTTTGAAAATAATTACTGTACAATATTTTTCTTTTTTTTTTGAAGGATTTACAATTTCTTGAAATCCACTTTTACATGGCCTTCACAATTTATCCTAAAGTGATATTTAATGTTCAAAGAAGAGAAAAATAGGGCTCTTCTGAAAAGGTCAGACTTTCCATACTTCAGGTCATCCATGTTTCTTATTCTCTCTGCTTTTATAACTCAGGACTATCACTCATATATGGTATGAACCAGAGTAACACTTGGACCTTACTGCTGAATAAAACTCAACCAGTCTTGTAAGTAATAGTAAAAGGCAATTATCATGGTGTAGATTTTAACCAAACACCCTACTATTGACAGGACCCATTCTGCAATAAAGAAGGATATGTGATAACCTATGGACTTACAGCTACAATGACTTGACAAGCCTATAAATTAGTAAATTTCACTGATGGAAAACACACATTCACAGTGGCTGCTAAGTGTGAAATCTAGTACCTGGGACACAGCACAACCCTTCAAGGAGATGCATGTGGACTCTGCTGCCAGGATGCTGTATATATCTGTCTTGGGGAACCCTGTACATGTACTTGAAATGACCTCTGGTTTAAAGTTTGATAAAAGCCTTTAAGCCAAAGCAAAATTGGATGCTGAGACCCCAGGTCCAGGATTATCTGTTTTTACACATATCTACAAGTTGGGAGTGACATTTCTAAATAGACACAACCTTTCAAGAAGGGCATAGAATTAGATATCATCATTCTTTCAAAGAAAAATTAATTTTAACAACAAAAAGGATACAGGCTCTGTTCAACATATATTTGACAATTTCCAGTATACATTTTAGAAGAATACTTTGAGGTGGATACAAATATTGGAAATAAAATGACAAGCTCTCTGGCAATCAAACTGAATTACAGTTACAATTTATACAAATAGTTAACAGAATTTTGTTGCAACATAAGTACATGACATATTCTTTCTACCAAGGTTCCAGCACTTTAAAGGACAAAAAATTCTATAAGTTCCTCATGACATCTGCCATTTTTACTCAATTCTACATCTGTTCCTCAAAGTGACAAAAGAATTCCATGACTTTCCAGGGGCAGCCTTTTATAATGCTGATATGATCCCAATGAACTGATGAGACATTTTTCTTACATGTATGCAATTTTTGTTTTATTTTTTTATATCTTTCTTTTAAGTTTAACTATCCAAGGGAGGGATGCAACATGGTGGTAACATTGGCCAAACTTTGCATTCTACAAAAGACATCAAAATTAGACAACCCAGAAACATATTTTTAGGAAAATCTCATGGGGTACAAATTGATCCTAGGGTACTTACTCCCCCCCCCCCTAACCTATGGAACAAAAAGATGTGTGTTTTCATTGGTTTGGTAACAAGCCATTCAGGTGGTGACATTTTGTAAGAAACAGGTACCTTCAATGAAATAAATAAATCATTTTCTTTTTAACATAAATAGACTTCCACGTGTATCTAAAGTACAAGATGTAACATAAGATGTGCACATTTTTTACCAAGTCTACCTCCAACACAGCTTATAGGATGAAGGTTAACCTTCCAATGCTATATAAGGCACACCTTTCACCATCTAATTTTACCCATATCATGCTAATTGAAATAATAACCTAACTTGCATGAAATGCTACAAATCTGATCTCCTAATGGCTGTGTCTGTCATGAGCAACTGGGAAAGAAAATCAACATGGTTATATCTTCTATGTTGAATCTCAAATTAGATGGCAGGAAAATATATTATAAACCTGGCAACTTTATCCAAAAGAAACCGGATACAATTAAATTGTAGGCACAATTATGTCAACACTGCATTTTCACTGCTTTCCTTTTTTCTTTTTTTTTTTTCTTTTTTTTTGTTCTTTTTTTTCTGGTTGTGCTCTTGGTTTGTAAGCTTTCTCTGTGGATACTTAGCCTTTTGAAGGCAAGCATGCCTCCTTCGTCTGAACTGCAGCTAAAATGTTTACGGTACTTAGTGGATATCACAGAATTTGATTCCTTTGGGAGGGCTTGCCAGAAAAATGTAATATACGCTCTTCTAATTACTTCAATGAATATCATAAGCTATCTTTACAAAATGATGAATTGAAGGCAATTACAGCGATTCAAAACAAGAGAGCAATTGGTCGTTTTATCCCAAATACCGCTGAAGCATTCACAAAACGTTTCCAAACTCAATAAAGAAGGACATGTAAAGGATAAACTCAAAGTGTAAGAGTCATAACCAGAGGATGGAAATGGGTTGGGATGCTTCAAAGCTTGTTTTGACTTTCAATTTGAAAAAGAATTATGGTATTACAACTGAAGGTTATTAAAGAAAGGGTTGGAAATTCAAAGGATGAGAGAGTTTCATTTTAATTAGTTTGTACAATTTTGTAATGATTTATAGTGACTGCTAAAGAGAAATTCCTAAATTTAATATCAATGTGCTTGACTTTTATGCTATTGCACTCTCCCCATGGGACTGGCCACAAAATGGGTCAATGACTTAAGTTTTCAACACATGGAGGACTCTATCAGTGGCAAGAGGTTTCCATAAAAGGATTACAATGGCAAATTTATAACAGGCAATAAAGCTGACTTTACATTCCCATTCTTGGCTAAGTCTGTGGGATAATTCTAATACTTGGTAAGGCTACGAAACAGGAATTGAAATTCAGTGAATGTCTGATTCAGCGAAATACTTTACCCTGCTATGCATTTTTGGAGTGAACAGTTACTAGCAGCAGTTGTTTTTCTAACTGATCTGCAATCCAATCACTTACTTAAACTTCTCCCCCTAAAGTAAGGAGCCAGCAGCAGTAAAGGATCAGGTATGGTAGAGTACCTATACCTACACTAAAACACCACCTCCTTTTCAAACTACCTATCACATTGCTTTCCACTGCTTTTTCTGTTGCATATCTGTTGTGGTTAGTTTTTTCTTCATGTACATAAATGCCACATTAAAGAACTTACAATATTCCTTTAATTCTGCCAAAGCTCCTCAAATCCTCTCTCAACGTCTCTGACAGCCTACTTTCCTCACTCTGCACAGCTGAATATCAATTATACCTAAATTTGTGACCATTTACAGCACTTTATAAACCACTTGACTTGTTCATGCTTCCCCATTGTGACCAAACCAAGCATGTTTACTGGACAAAAGGTTCTAGCCCCAGGGAGTGCCATGAAGAAGTTTCATGTGGAAGACTATTTCAGGAAATAATTCTAACTTGTAGCATGGAGCTAATAGGCAATGTAAGGTTTCTTTGCAACAGATGTTCAATATTTTTCAAGTTAGCATCTTAATTGACATGGAGCACTATAGAAGGATCTCTAGGCATTAAGGTGATGTGATCATCACATAGTCCAGTTACTTGACAAACGTAAATGAAACTTACAAGGGCGGACAAAAAAAAGAAAATCTGGTTGTACTTAACTTCTATGACAATCACAAATATTATCTTTAATATAAAACACAAGTCCACACAATCAAAATTGTGAATTAAAGATCAATTTGATTGAAAATATAAATTCCTATGGAGTTGACTTGGTGGTGTTTGAGCATCACAGTAGTGCCCTGCATACTAGAAGCCTTGGATCAAAACAAGGTGAAACCACATGGGAATTTTCTGGGGACTAAAATTTGCTACTTTGGCATAGCTGTTAGCAGTGATGCTGAGGAGATTTAAATTCACTTAAAATTGGGTATCTGGTTGTCTGTCTAAGGCTGTTGTCTGTCTAAGGATGTTGTCTAATTTAAGAAGTCAGCTTTGCTTGCTTCAGCTGTCCAGCAGTGGTGCTTGTAGAGCAAGGATCCTACACCCTTCCCAACCTTTGTGAAAAGTGGCTAAAGACAGAGGATACACTAATGCCCATAAGATGGGGATGTTAAAGGGTGGTCTCTGAAGGAGGATTGGGAATAATAAGTACACCCCTGCCTCATTACCCTCTGAGCATTAGTCAAAATGAAAAGGCGAACATCGCCAGTATTCATCAACAATCAATCTGGTACAGTGCTCTTGATGAGCGGCTTCCAGGCCGCCAAACATTAAACTTACACTTATGCAACTCTACATTATATCATTAGTTACCAATCGCTTTCAAGTTTTATGACTGCTTCTCAAATGAAATAGGTAAAACTTGAAATACTTTCCATTACGTTTTATGGGTATGAGGACTCTAAATGTGCCTTAAACTTAGAGGGTCCAAATACAAGTAAATGCTCAGTGAACTTTAAGCAGCATAGTTGTCATATTTCAGCAACTTAGGTTTATTCTTGCATTCTGTCACTGACTATGGCATATAATTTACTTGACTTAGAGCTGTTGACTTTTGCTGGGAGGCGTGGATGAAGGTGGTACTATTTTAAGTTGGATGAAGTTTAGCAACCAGACATTACAGTTTTCGTCAGCTTGAAACTTGGACATTTATACTTTGACCTTGATTTCCGAATCCAGCAGGGTAGTGA
>WURT03000006.1:212086-231011 GCA_009936505.3 Holothuria glaberrima | reverse complement strand
GTTGTCGATTGGTATAGCCACTGTTAGCTATAGTTGTCGATTGGTATAGCCACTGTTAGCTATAGTTGTCGATTGGTATAGCCACTGTTAGCTATAGTTGTCGATTGGTGATACTTTATGGTAAAACTTACTTCTGTGTGTGCTATGTTGATGTTCTTTTATATTGAAATGTGCAAAGTATTTATCATTTGCTATTTTGAGAAAGTACTATATTACACTGTATATTCTGTGCCATACAACAATGTCCATTTGATTGGGAAGCTTTACAAAGTAAATGCCTTCACAAACTTTTAAGCTAACCGTATGGAAATTTAACCGAGAAAGAAAACCTCTGTTATATTTTTGGCCAATTAGGGGATCAGTTTTAACCTCTGGTATCTAAGATATGTTTCAGCTACAGTCTGGAAGCGTAGGCTACATTTTATACCGTACTTGTCTGTGGTGAAAATTCACGAATTAAGGAATTATTGACAAGAAAAGTGTTAGAGAAAAAAATCTTTTTAATTTTACTTACACAGTCCTTTTCAATAAAACCAACAAACGCGGTCCGCTCTATTTCAACAGGTTGGCCCGCTCTGTCGTATAAGGCGATAACAAAATGGAAAAAGTTACTCTTCCTCAAGTTACTAGGTGGTTGTTTCTCGAAGTGTGCCCGGGCTAATCCGCACGAGCTGAAAAGAAAATAAAAGATATTAATTACATAAAATTTATGAAAAGATTTACAAATTCTTTAAGGCAGAGGGTTCTTATACTTGCCACAATATCGCGTGCGTATAGTTTTAACAGGGAAATTCATATGCGTATGTAGACATTTTGTTTATTATTGTTTGCTTGTCGCACAAAGAAAATACTGCGTTTCTCTGTGGTAGTTACAGCTAGAGTGATTTTTCTATAGCCCATCTATTTAATATGGTGTTTTCATGTATATCTATAATAAGTAAGACTCATTACAGGGCTCGGTCTAAAATGTATACGTTTGTTTTCAATTTGTAAAAAAACAGAAATTGTACAAAACGCTGGAAGCGGTGGCTCTACAGAAGTAACGTTCACCAGACATGTAGGTCTAAATCTTGTATAGCCGTCCTCAGACGCACGCATCTGTGCAGCCCCGTTTTCGAAAAATGTATGACTAATTAATTTTGAGAATGAAGATAAAACTGGAGTTGAAATATTGCAAATGTTCTAGTTTATTCCAAGCAAGGCCTGCATAAATATCATTTTGTGATTCATATGTACACTGCATTTATCCAATCTTCCAGCCAGAAATTTAAAAGCGTTCATGCTCTAGTTTGTATTCAAAATTTTGTAAAGGAGCGTGTTTAACTGAAAATTGGTCTTTGTCAAAACAAAGGAAAGACCAGTAATTTAACAAAAAGACCTACAGAGTATAGATTAATACCAGGAAGATGCGAGATGTAAACAAGGTGCAGGAAAATCCCGGCATGCGTCTTCCTTCATAAAAATCAAGCAGTTCATGAAGTTTCCATTTTGACTTCTTTGAAATTAATTCCACGATAACAATTGTTTAACTACAATCTCATGACAAATAAATAGTAGTTTTTTTCAGTTTCAACGAAATAACTTATCATTTTTGTATACGTTTCATCTTTTTCACAACGAAAGATTCTCGTCAGTCAGGTTTCTCAATATGCCTGGATTACAACTGCATTACTGTTGGTCAGTCTCAAGGTTCCTCGTTTTATAGATGTGACACCCCGCTAGCAGACGATATCTCAGTCTTCTCATTTGCCTAATTTGTAACATATACGCGGAGTGCATATATCTCGACGTACTTCACGCCGGTTCGGCAAAAATGATCTTAAATATCTATCGAGCCGAGTATCCCATTTGTTCATATTAATGGGATTAGCATCCATCCCATTTAAATCGACTTGTTTTGACAACACTTCATCAAACCACCAAATTTAGGTAAATTTAGCCTCAACTTTCACGAAAGGCGGCTAATGTGTGATATAAGATAAAAGTCATAGTTTAAAAGATACAGGGCAGATTGGCGCAAGAAATTGAGAAGCTGAATGCGACATACGCTGAGAGAGGAATCCAAAAATATGAACTTAAGAGGGGTAGGAGATTTATAACTTGATAGTGTAAAAATAGACTGAGAATTATCTTAAAAAGGGCATTAATTTGATGTCTTTCGATGCTTGGGTAAAGAAAAAATTTTAGAATTTTCCAACCTTAGTGAGTCCTTTTCGACAAATCTTTCAACATACTAATATTTCACGATTAACAAATGTGAAAAGGTACTTTTTGTTGAAAAAATATTTATTATAAATGCAATAAAGGACTTTTAAGGCTGGTGGGCATTTCTTTTTTATTAAATAGAGCTGTTAGCAGTTGCTTTTTCTTTTTTCATTTTATGACACTGGAAACAAAAAATAATGAATACTTCCGACGACAGTATATGACAACATGAGCGTATCCTAAACACCAGAAAATGAAAACATGATAAGGCTATATATGTCCTTCCAATATGAATTACAGGAACAAAACCAAACATTCCCTTAATTCAGGTTACTACCTCCATGTTTATTTACTAAATTTTAACTTTAAGTCCAATTTTCCATTCTTCATAAATGTTCATGAACTGAAATATTACTCTGGCACCGAATCTGCTTGACCTCAAAGCTACATATTAATTTACACACGAGTCACGCCAACTTGATAATCTGACTGACTACATGCATATGCATGAAGGGGTATAATCTGATGAGCAGAGTCCGTAATCGTTATTCAATTGTCAGCTTAGCCTGTAAAATCTTTTTGCATCCGATAACAAGTCGTAAAACAATGCAAAACCAGAAGGTACTTTCACTGAAACAAAGAACAGTGACATGCCAAGTGGGACATTGCCACCCATAAATACGATGAATAACATAACTACACTTATTTAGGAATGTGCAGAGAGAGAAAGAAGAAAGCTCATTCAGACACAAATTGGCAACTTTTTGTTACTGGGTTTTACTTACATGGAACCATTGTCTAAAGATGAGAACACCATTATGTCGATATTCAGATTAGACGTATTAATTTCGTTGGGAGAGACTCCCGTTTCCGTGAGTGTAGAAGAGAAAACAGTAGCCAACGAGGCAATCATCCGTCGAGCACCTCTTGCGTACCACCTTCTTTAGAGCAAACAGATGTTATCGTCTAGTTCCGCGGAGTGACGGCCTACCGCTGCGCTTTCAACCGCAACACACGTGCGCCATTATACCATGGTTAGAAACAATTCCTAAATATCCGTCCTTTTGCTGTTTTACTCCCACATTGAATGAATACGAAGGAAGTTGACGCGAGTCGAATTGAAG
Organism: Holothuria glaberrima; assembly: GCA_009936505.3. Taxonomy (NCBI): domain Eukaryota; kingdom Metazoa; phylum Echinodermata; class Holothuroidea; order Aspidochirotida; family Holothuriidae; genus Holothuria; species Holothuria glaberrima. The sequence continues at coordinate 227,682 of WURT03000006.1, read as the reverse complement.
ATAATTTCAGAGCTCGCATCGAAGCCGACGTCCCTCGGCACCCCTACTGCCTTACACTATCAATCCGGGCTTAGATACCGAGCAACATTTAACGCGAGTCCTCTAGTCTGTCTCCGTATCTATGCTGCTCCCCACGGTCCTTGTACGTACGCAGTAAAACAAACCTCCTTAGCAAGTAATCCTCCCCGCTACCCGACGCACCACAAGTTGGTTTTCGGGATATTTTATTCTGACAATGTATATGTGTGGTACTCTACATGGATTTGGTCTACAAGGACGTAGCGAACCGAAAACTCGAAAACATTGTAAACATTTCATTTCTCTGGAAAATAAGAAGTGTTATCGATAATTAAGGCAAAATGGAAAAGAAATGTAATAGTTCGGCAGTCTACAGTTTGTATCCCCTGTGACTGCAGAGATAAATTGAGCATGAAGTTAGCGGTTCATCTTGAAGTGGGGGAAAGTACTACAGGCCGAAGACGACGGCCGTAACGGATTGTCAGGAAAGGTAAACAGTCTAATTCACACGGGATTCAAATGAACAAAGTGACAAGTAACTCAGCAGTGATTAAACAAGCATACATATCAGGTAGAAAGGGGTCACATGGCTTCTTGAAGTTCAACTCAACTATTTTCGCACTTTTGAGAACAGGTCCGTTGTAGGATAGTTTATGAGACATTTTTTGTGCGTTGAGAGATATACAACAGAAAAGTGGACTCATAGTAGGCTATTGACTGTAACTTGATGGTACGTTCAAAGACGCATCATGTAATATTTTGGCAACCTACTCAGCCTAGGAGTAACAAATTGCAAGTTGCACCATTCATTCTAGGGTTAAGATGAAAAATCGCTTCAACGTGAGATTTGTCTATCGTTCGTCATGTTTCTATGTATAGTCGGTGGCAAGGCGATGAACAGTGAAAATAACTTCTCAACTGAGCCCCATGGCTGCAGGGATTTATTTGCGATTCACATGAACACAGGTGAAATTGAACCAGGAATTACTTCACAATTTGAGTCGCCACTGTAAAATATGAATGGACCAAAAGCCTGAAAAATTGTTCATATTTTTTAGCGAAGATAAAATGGAAGTGTGACCCGGCCTTTAGAGTAGCAGTGACTGTACCTCTTTATGCAGTAGCTCTCTGATTGATCAACAGAAAGTACAAAAGGACACCTCCGGTAAAATGTGGCACAATGTGATTTATTCATGACATAGTTGTTCCATATCACTTCCGTAATTATATTTGACTTCTTCGGATACATCAGGGCATCGGTGATGTTGGTAATTTAAACAAATAGAAAATGTGTGATACTTTACACACCGCATGTCGCTGTTGTTACATTCCCATTAAGTGACATTAACTTGTAACGATTTATATATTCCACTTATTCGAGTCCGTTAAAGTGATAACTGTTATACAATACTTTGTAAACAGTGGAGTGCGAATGCTCAGAACGAGGGATCTGAAATGTCCCCTCCAAAGCAGAAGGCAGGGGCAACCCTAAAGGCTTTTATGAGGGAAAAATCTGCAAAGACACCTCACAGAACTGTTTCCCAATGTACAGATGTATGCAGATGCACCATCCCCACCAGAGACCTCCGAGCAGACGAGTTCATTCTGCCCTGTACAAAACAGACCAATACCATGACCCCAACCACAGAGTAGCTTAATATGAACACCCACTTGACCACATTATTTCAGCACGTCGCTCATGCCACAAATCTCCAGCTTTCATCAGTCCTTACAGCCCTATAGCCTTATATGAGAAAGTTTCGAAATCCAGCACTGTTAGTTCAACTACGTCTGGGCTAAACACAGAATCGATACAGTTCGGTAGCACTGAAGGTAAATCCCTTTGGCATATCTGGAATTAAGCAGCAATTGTAATGTAGTGTACATGATCCCTACATTTTACCAAAATCATCAAAATGGTACAATGTATCTATTAAGTGCAATGTCATATATAAATTTACCAACTTAAGATGTCAATGAAAACAGCTCCTATGTATAGATATTATGCGTTGAATATTCTTCCCATAGGTAACATGACAGCTACGATAGCTAACGGTTTTGTACAATTTAGAATGCCTCCTATGAGCTTAATTCCATTCAATTGGGCCGATTTATATTATTTAAAATTATTGTCGTTTTCTTTCTCGTAAAAAATTTTCAAAACCAACAAAGAGTAGTCACCCATAATTTTACACCTTGCACAATGTTTCCTTCCAAAAGTTTTGTATCGTGTTTATGTGGGAGAGTGACTATAAACCAGGGAGTTGTTAACTACCTTTGACCATGGAGCTACCACACGGAGTAGCTCCATGCTTTGACTTAAAGGGAAATATTGCGTTTAAAATGCACCAACATGGCATACAAAGAAAAAATACCTTTAACCATTACGAAACCATTCAGTCTCAATAATAAACACCAGCTATGGCTTTACCTCCTGAAAATATTTTGTATTTCAAGAATAACGGACGTTGCATCATTGAATTTTTGAAAGTTTGGGTGAACAAATTATTTTTGAGCAACAGATAACTGAATTTCTTCTTGTGAAAGCCTTATTTCTTAAAAAGAAAGCTGCCATACTGCCTTTTTTAAGTTGTTTATCAATGTGTATCTATTAATATTGGTTTAAAAAATATGAAACTTTTCTGGAATCCAAACGTAATATTTCCCTTTAACTGAAATATTAAAATGAAGGAGGCATGCGAGTAATTTGTTCCCTGGGAGTTTCCAAGTGGTAGCACTCTCATCTTCATCTGTAAACCACACTATAAGCTTGACCGTCATCCTAAAACCCATAAATCTATATAAAACCTTAAATATTAATGTCATAAACGTGGCTCGGAGAGCATGAATGTTTTTCTGTTGACTGGTTGTCTGTTGACCGGAACTTAATGAGCAGGTGTTAGGACCTTGACTGCTTTAATCAAGGTCACGTGGTAACTGGTCTATATGGTAATGTGACCATAGAGTACGTACCATTCAAAACCGGAAAAGTTACCCTTGAAAAAACTATACTACCTTGTACGAAGTGTTCTGTTGTGATCAAAGATAAACACACCACTTGCAACTAACAGGGCCCTTACCGAACTGGCTACTTTAAATTTGTCGATATAATATCGTTCGGGGCAAGAATCTATAACCAGGTAGGTAACGTTAGCGATAACTTCCTGCTATAACTATTTCTTCCCGAAGATTCACATATCGCAGATCAAAATGATGATAGAAGAAGTCGACGTTTAACCTTGGTGTTATGTAACTGACTTTTATTGGCCGTAAAACAGTGTCTGTTTTTTCCGGTCATCGTATTTATTGTGGAAAGTTCTTGTAAAAGTTCTTTTCATGAAAGGACCACTGCTACAGAGTAGCCGGCAACCTTCAAATGTGTATTATTTTCTGTGGAGGATTACACACTGATAACACTAGGAGATGAGTATTCTGCCTAGTTTATTTTTCCAATCCAATGTCTACATTATTTACAACTGGCCTGGGTTTTGTTCAGAAGATCGAAGCCAAATTTTACTTTTCTGTAAACTATGGATCTTGGGAGAAACCGCGCACCCTGTTTTAACGGAAGGTTTACCGAGGTATCGAGTGACGTCATTATCGAGGCATGCTCTTGAAAAAGTGGCACGATACTGACGAAGAGATCGAGATATGAAATAGCAAGAAAAATAAATTCAGTGTCATTTTAAGTTTAAGTATACAAGCCTTGCTTTCAAAAAGTAAGAAAGATTTGGCATGTCTCGATTTTCTTTTCAAAAATTTCTTTTCTGCAGTTTGATACCCAAGTTTCCTGAAATTTTCCTTTTTATTATTTGATGGCAAGCTGTGATATACCCCGGCGCCTTTATATTGCAAAATGTTGCTACTTACAAGTTACAGTTCGACGCAAGGACTCATGTAGGATCTTTGAAGTTTGCGCGAATCGACTTTTAATTTTTCGATTTCCACACTATTTTTTAACACTTTTTCCCTCAACTTAAATTTAAAATGTTAAGCTGTACGTTTTCTGCATCACTTTCAGCTGCAAAACAAAAACCGAAGTAACTTCTTTCTAAAAAAGTTCGATCACAAGTACACAATGAAGCCGCAGGGCAAGCGAGGCTCATTATAGAGAGAACTGTTGGTGGCATTATTTTTTCAATTAGTTTCATTATTTTTTCAATTAGTTTCCGTTGATCAGTTGATTACACGTAATATAGAACAATCAAGGTCATGATTTTCCGGATATTTCATAAATTGACGAAGTGATATGAAAAGAAAAGATTATGTGAAGGTTTTCCCTATAACATGTGGTTCATCAATGTTTGTTAAATAGGCTTATGTGATCATTCCACTGATTTAAAAACTATTGTAATATGACTTCATTCATTCAACGTAAAATGAGTTATTAAATGAAGAATTTTACAAAATTATTTTTGCAGATTATTACCTAGTCAAACTTTTAACTACAGGAACAAACGAGTTTATAAATGACAAATTTGAACAGTTCAGTTTCAGTTTATTTTTTCCTTTGACAATTTTATTTTGTTTAAAAAATTCCCTCTAATCAGAAATTTGTGGATGTTTTAATTTGTTCATTACTTATTTTTATTTTTCCAAAATGGACAAGGAGGTTTTTGTTTGCCATGTATGCTAAAAACGGCTTAAGGAAGATTTTAGTTATTTAAAATAACTGTTAACGAAATCATTATCTTTAATTCGAATTTAACTTTATAAGAAATCAAAAGCTCTTGGTTAAATTGATACATTAACGACGGTACTTTTCATGGCATAGCATGCACTAATATCCCCAGACAGACTGTACTAGCAATGGGCGAGATCTGTCGCGGAGGCGAGTATTAAATTATGGCTCAGAACTATATGGTAACCGATATAGATAGAGATAAACAAATGAGGCATGATTCTCTAAACAAAGGAGGTATTAAACCGCCTTTGTGTGCTTCGCGATCTCCATTTTAAAGTACTTTTGTCGCAATATTTGAGACTGTTTTATGAGGATATGTATGGTCGTCTATTTATCGAGGATCAATCACTTTCATAAGACAAGTAGGCACGGAGAGTCGGCTGACGATGTTGTTCTGTTTTTGATGATGGGCGATTTAGCGATAGAGTGGTTTGCTGTATTACTGTATTTTGTTAAACACATCACTGAAGAACTACTGCCAATAATGACCGAATCAGGCCTGGTTGTAAAAAATGAAATCAGTACCGTCAATTTTTTATCGTTTTAAATCCTACTTGCATTTTGTGTGTTGTTCACGAAAACAGAGTATATAGAGTAAGCCGAGAAAAATGCATGAGATTAATGTATTACTCATTGTCCCTCAGTTATTTAGTTTTCTTTTTCCGAAAGGTAAGAGGTAGTTACTGTGAAGGAAAGCTACTTTATATCTTTAGCAACTTAAAATGTGGACATCCAAATAAACAAAAACTATTTACAAAATTAGTACGGTTAGATGCCCAGCATTGCTTTTTTTACTAACAGATTGTGAAGCACGGCCTCAATACGAGAGTTTAATTTACAAATAAGCTTTAATTTCACAAAGGGAAATTATTTTATTTAAAGGTTGTTTGAAGTAATATGCATTGTACAGAAGACGGTACAGATCACTCTAGCGTGACGCAAATAAATATTACAAATTGAAACAAGTTTAAGCAGTTCCTTTTCTTTTATGAATTAAATTGCTCAAATTATAAAAAAGTACTAAAAATGCCATTCCAGTCAACTTTTCTTTGACTTTTGAAGACCTGCGTAAACTTAAATATGCACAAACAATCTAGCAATGACAAAAACTAACAAAGACTTTATCACGTCATGATTCTGGAACAATAATAACATTGGCAAAGAAATATGTGAATAAATCTTCAGAGCTTCAACAGTTAAATACAAATGCACTTGTATTGGTTTATTTCGCTGAAAGTACTAAAATTTATGAATATCTCGCACTTGGGACATTTCAAATCTCTAAGTAGTAGTATCGAGAATATCTTAAGAGGTATACTGATAGCGACAGACAGCCTTACCGATATCATTGAGACCATATTATTGTTTCGTGTTTTAATATTTGATATGTAAAGCAAGCCTCCCTTGATTGTCATAGTCCGTGTTTAATGAGTGCAAGTGAAGTGTATTACAATAGCTGAATCTCATATCAATTTCAAGCTGTATCCTTGCTTTGGCCTTGTACAATTGAAATTACATTAAGGAGAGATAAGGATTAAAACACATAGAATCGGAATCTGTAATAACTTTTACTTCGAAAAAAGGACATTTGTATAGCAGAAACCAACTAGGCTGTATTTTACGTAAAAAGATCTCGCTAATATCGTTATAGCAGTAGCATCGCTTGGCTAATTTATGATTCGTAATAGTCTCAGCATCGGGTGAGGAGATGATGTTTCAATGTTTATACAAGTTTGACAAATTGTTGCAAATGCGCGTTAAATTGTTTATAATAAGTAAAGTGTATAAATCAGCGAGAGTTGGCAATCTCGTAAAATCACCAATACATATTAACACTCGCGATTAAATATCCTCCCAGATACGAATTGTTTTTCATTCTGTTTTTATTCCCCTGTGCACTGTTTACTCTAAACGCAGCTTATGATTTAAATCGTTGCTGGTACACCCAAGAAGAGTTTATGGCAAGTATATCAAATGAACGGTATAAGAGCAGAAAAAAGTGTTCACTATAACTTGTAAAAAGGATAAGTTTTTCATAAAATAGTCGTATTCTAAGCTATCGTAGTATGGCAAAAAGGAACGTAATTATTAATTTGTAATATGCATGATCCACACCCAGACTTTTTCAGACAATTATTTTCTTCATTTTATTGGGGATTTTGTTTTCGACTGGTTTCTGTTTTGTCTTTCTTCATCACTTATCCTTTCTTAAGTTATACATTTACCCTCAATTATTTTTTTTCACGATGTTTTCTCAATATTGATACAATTATACTTAGAAGCATTTTTCTTAATATTTCAGCAGTAAGTGCATTATCCAAACATCCCTAAAGCATTAATATGGTTTTATCACATCTTTGTATTAGTTAAGACAATGTAGTTTATTTTTTTATAACTTTCATAATTAAGTAAGACGTAAAATAACTTTTTTTTTTCAATTATACATCGATAAGCCCCCCAAAATATATATATATATATATATATAAACATATTTATTAATAATTTCTATTTAAATTTTTCCTGTTGCTCTGTTTCCTGAAAAGAACTGAAATTTCGTTACATTAGGACTCAAATTTATCATTATTCCAACTCACACTGTACTGCAATTGTAAATAATAGGCTATTTTAAAGTGCGTTATACTTTTGCCACCATAAAATAAAACAAATTTTCCTTTTTGCATATAATCATCTAAGTCTTGTCTGAGTCATCATCGGTTCTCTATTTCTTAATTTAAGTCGACTACAAATAAAAGATTTCACTGCAGCCGAGCTTTGAATAATGTTTTGTTCTTTTTGTTTTTTTATTTTGTTTTCTTGGGTGAGGGGGTCACTTAAAACCTTACTTGAACACTCTACCTATTTAAAGTTGTCATACATTTTTGTTTTAATTCATCCTATTTTTCCGTCAAACGCTACTTTTTAATTACAATATTCTTTGCATGATACTTGATACCATTCTGAGACCACATGTCAATATGTTCATACAGGGAAGGCCTATTGTTTTTCTGATAAAAGTTTGAATTCACTAGCGTTTTGATTTTGTATTTCTACTTTCCAGAGCCATTGCCATTCTTCTATTTATTATTATCATTATTTTTTTTTTTGTTATCCTAATAATATTTGTCTGTCCAAGTCTCCATTATTTTCTACAATCTTTGAAGACGCGTTGTTTTACATGACAGTACCGGGTACATGGCCCCTCTGGGTTGCACTACATAACTCTATATAACACTATAGTGACACTGAAAGGAACGAAAAATGATACCTCTTGACTGCATTGTATACAGTATAGTTACAACCGTTGTTGTTATGCGTACAACGTCTCTTTGCATTGCTTGACCACTGTACCAGTATGTATACCACATACAGAATAATATCGACTTAATATTGACCAAGTGTAAGGTGATTTTATTTCAGCTGTTGGGGAATTCGATCGCGGATAAGAAATGCTGCAACAGCTAGCGTGTAGAATTAAGTCTACTAAGGTAATTTTTAAGAGCGGAAAGTTTTACATAGGAATATCCATATAAAGAAATATTTGACACAAACGAGACCCTTTGATGATAAAAAAAAATATTTATAATCTGTACCCCACAAAATGTTGTAAAACAAATCAATCGTAAGAACTTAGGAAATATTTTGCATATTTTAATTAATTCTCCTTTGTTTAAATAAATTTAATTTTCTTTAGTACAAGTTGTACATCTGGGAATTATATTTCTACATGTAAAAAAACGTTTTACCTTTTTAGTTTTTCACTTAAAATGCTCTAAAATATTGGTTAATTTCGGTCTCATTCTTCCCAAACGGTGGATTTCATATCAACCTTACAATTGAGGGTTAACTTAATAATATAAAGTCTGGATATGAGTTACCTAATTAACGACTTTCTATGGTAATCACTTTAATGGATTAATTTCCGTTAAGTCCGCCGCGAAAACAATGGCAGCTTATCAAATCTTGAGGAGGTAAACTTAACACAGCGAGACATGGGAACGGTAGCTAATTCAACTTGAGCTATTTAAACAGAAGCTTCAACGTTTAAGGTCAAATCAAATTTGTAGCATCATCTTCATGTAAACGTAACAAAATGAAATGTTTCTTGTTATGAGGTAATTTGTAAAGTAAGAAAAATGATACTGTCCGTTTGTAATATACTTGAAAGTATAAATATGTTCTTACCTTAACAGTCATGGAAAATTTAAGGACCGTTTTTAAACATTTTACAACTCCATTACATGCATTCTTCACTTGAGGGTGTTTGCTTACTTTTATTTAACATTCCCCCTTCATTTGAGAGGTTAAACTACGTTTTTCTGTAAATTTTTAACAGCGACCTAAAGGGATAGGTCAAAAGACGGAATCTTTAAAAATGCTTGAAGGGAAACAAGACACCATACAAGATCGATAATTCAAAGAAAACACCGGCAAAGTTTGAGAGGAAAAATCTGTAAATAGTTTAAAATGAACATTTTATTTACCTTGCTCCCTGATCAACCATGGCTGGTTGCATCCACGGTTCCCTTATGATGGGCGTTTCTGATGCTACTGCTACGGTGGTGGAGCCGTTTACGGGCAGCTCACTAGAGGACGTCGATACAGGCTCCTCTTTCAAGTTTGACGTGCCGCGAATCAACGTGTCCTGAATCCCGAACATGGAGCGGTTTGTGCTTGAGGGGAGACTTTACGCTATTCCCACTCACAATTGAAATTACTCACCAATTGAGACAAACCTTACTTTACGTGAGTCATATAATCGCCTTTAAAAGATTTTTGCTCCACAACACTTTCTTACAAAATTGTTTAAAACCAACAAGTCATTTTCCTCTTTCAGTTGTTGTGAATACTTGAGCAGAAAGACAATCCCAAAATTCACAAGAAAATAACTAGTATGTGGCTTCGGGCAAAATATTCTCTAGTTGTTAATGTTTATCGGTGTGATAACTCCAGGCAACGCATGGACTAGGTGAAAAGGAACTAACACAAGGACAAATGTCTGCGAGAACTATGGAAAAGTTTTTGAACTTCCAAAGAGAAAAAAGATTCCTATCAATTCAGCCTTTCATTGAGAAAGATACATGAGCGTTTTTCATCCACTGAGAAAATATAGCATCGTAATAATTCTGGAAAAGCGAAGGAATACAATTTGCCTTGTTTTACATAGCCTACTAATTCAATAAAATTCTATTGCACTGGAGCTGCCGTAGTTTCCCCCTTTCTCGTTGTATTACCACACAGGTGTGTTGATTGTCATGGGAGGTTCGAGAGCATGCCAATGCGAAATGACCGTGAACTATCCTAAACCCCACGGGAAGTCACGGCTAGGAAAAGGTGTTCAGCTCCCGTTGGGTTTCAAACCTTCGTTTTAAGTTGGAAAGGGGAATTTAAGTGGTGTCTATGGAAAAGAATCTCGCTAAGTTTATTTGAGATAAGGACAGGTGAGTAAACGAGACTTGGTTGTAGGTTGCGAACCCCCCGGGATACGCACCCCAGCGTTCATCTGAGTATTGTGGTAAGTAGGTAGTGGCGGTTGAGACTAAGTCACCGTCCAAGCAGGTGTACAACACGATCAATACTACTACATAGGCTAGGCAAACGTCCGGGAAGAAATATCTTGGTGATTACTGGAGTTCCCCACAAACGATTTAATGAAGATGATAGCATAAGGAAAGTTTCAATATCATCAGTTCTCCTTACCCATCTGAAGTCCAGTACAAGAAATGTGTGCGTGCACTAAAAATCCAGCATTTTAGACCAAAAGTCATGGGATATCGCTTGCTGGTTTAGATCCGAGTAACATAAAATTTATTACTTTACATTAGGTCTTGAGTCAAATTTAACATGGCGTCCCTGTATGTGGTTATTACGAATAAGTTTTAACTGAACAGTCCTTTCTGAAGATTCAAATGACAAGTTGACCACAATAAAATTGAACTCACAAGTTGAGTACTTCGTTACTGATACCTGCTACCAGAGAGAAAATATCACAACGATAAATAAATTTCAATTTTTTCCAGCAACAATCAAATTAAACGAAAGTTACCAAACCGTTCAAAACCTTTTCCTTCGTCTTTTAAATTGCTCCTTTGCGAAATAAAGATACTTTTTCAAAAGTCCCTCAAGTTTTTTTTTTTTTTTTTTTTTTTTTTGTTGCTCACTCCACACGTGTGTTGTCACCGTTTGGTTCTTTACGGACTGTCAGACAAAACTTGAGGATGGGTTGTTAAACTTCTACACCTCCATTCACATGAGGGTTGACTTTTGTTCAAATGCAGCCACTGTAAGCCTCCACTCACCGTCCAAAGTACCGGTTTCCCCTCGAGACATCGACTGCTTTTCATTCGCCTTCAAAAACTCTCTTGACTAATTGTATGGAGCTCAGAGCGAAGCGACTATCAACACTTCAGTATTTTGGCTTTCGCGCTTGACCGGCCCAGAAGGGAAAACGTCATTGATCCTCTCAGAGTAGAAATAGCTCCTCCTCTTTTGACTGTATAAGGTCACTCTACTTCCATATAAGGGAGCCTAGAATGTGTGGAATTTGCCACATAGCCAATTGCAGTGCAGAGAGCTTAACAATATTATTGGTTCATCATAAAACATGCATGTTGAGTGAGAATTTCGAGTTCACATGAGAATAAAATCCGTGCACGTAGAGTGGAAGCTAAAAGTTGTAAGAAATTTGGGAATTTTTAGACAAAAATACTGGAAACCCTCAACACAATGTTTCTGAGAGACGCAGTTTTGACTTGTTGCTATTTTCAAGAAAAAGTAACGACAAGCAGTGTAAACCTGAAATAAATAGATCTCAAAAGATAAACAAATAATGGGGTTTGTCGTCACTCTGACACGTGTGGAGACTCAGTGGGTGATTGTGCACTCGTGTCATATAACTCAAGGGTAAACAAAGTTATTTTGTGAAGATACACAATTTCAAGTAGCAATAGAAGTATTAACGGGCAAAGGTTTGACGTCCCTTTATTAGAGCTAATGAGGTGCCTTCCTTTCAATGCTGTGTGAGTGTGGGTGTGATTGCAGCGAAGTAAAGCAAGTAATATTCTTTGATTCAGCGGTCTCTCAAGAAGACGCAAATGTAGTAAAAACTCAAAAGTATAAAAGAATTGATGGATCTTTGCTTTTTCGTATTTGTTTTAAAACATTTTATCTTTTATCTTAATAGGGCACTGAGTTGAAGTTTTGCATTTCGTAAACGTATAGAAATAAGTAAAAAAAAAACTGGCTTTTGCGAAACAAACTTAATAAAAGAACGGTCAGGTAATATTGATAAATTTCGGGATGGAAGTGCAGTGATGGGAAGGGACGAGCTTAATACGCGTTACAGTAGACCCCCACCCTTCCCCACCCCACCGAATACTGTTTTCGTAACTGTGTAAGTTACTCCAAAACATCAAACATAAAAAAGAACACATAAAATTACTAAACGTAATAATATAAAAGATGATTGTTTACTGATAAATGGCGGGATGGAAGTGTAGTGGGAAGGGACGAGCTTAATAAGCGTTCCAATAGATCCCCAGCCTTCCCCACCCCACCGAACATTTTTGCGTAACTGTGTAAGATACTCCAAAACCTGCAGACATCAAAACGAACACTTAATATTGATAGTTTTCAAGTAGTATGGTGAGTAAGCCTAAGTCCGAATTTTTTTCTTCTTCCAAAGACGGAAAATGTCTTGGGCCCCCTCCCTCGGTTCCAAGATTTGTGGATCCACTACTGACCATTGTAAATGATATCCTTGCATGGAGAATCTAATAGACATTTTTCTTTTCGAAATGATAAGTCTAACAAGTTGATCTTTTTGATATTTTATTGCACTTTACTTTTATTTAAGATTAATAGGAGAAAGAAAGAATCGTTCAGAATTATTTCTGGTCTACCAACAAAGGGACATGTAATTAATGACGTCATAACCTTAAGAAAGGGATTCAATACCATCTGTTGTACGAATGACTTCTAGAATAGTGTCCCGGTAGTTGGATCATATCTGTCAGTTGAATGAAACCGAAGCGGCAGCTAATGTCTTTGAATTCGTTAATTAATTCGTCTCGGGTGTAACTTTGACGATTTCTATGCAAATGAAGCGAAATGCTATAGATTAAATGACTGAGTGCAACAAACACGTAGGCAATAGGATCCTTAGTAGATACAATTCTACCATATAACTCTGCTGAAAATATTTAAACGTTACATTTCCTCCTAAAATTTTCAGATCAAAGCAAAATTTGCGGTCTCGCATTGAAATTTTAGAATTGCGGAAGCGGAAATGAAGAAGTGACTAGATGAACGTTACACTTTTACAAAAGTTTTTTTTTTTCTGTATTGATGCACAAGACAATAAAGGAAACAATAAAATTCGTGTATTAATGTTAATTAACATTAAACTGATGACAGAAATTTCATCCTCGTTTCTAATAGTTACAAAATATAGTTTGATCATCCTGCATGTAGTTTCGCATAGGGTTATATTTCGGTTTTGAATTGGTACATAAAAACTTTCCTGTTAAACGGTTGTATTTTTGTGTTTTCATTGAATAGCATGGGGACAATTGAAGGAAATGATTACATTCCAAAACAGGAAGTGTTGTTCTGGAGGCATCAGTAAATGTCAACACAAGGCACTTCAGACATGCTAATAATCTCATGGAAGACTATACCTACATTAAAAGTTCTTTATATTTTAACGTGTTATCTGTCGATTTAGTTTCAAAAGTTTTGACTGAGTAAAGTTATTGATACCTCCCCCAACACACACGCCCATTCCCAACCCGCACATCGCCCCCTTTTACAGTATCCATGACATATCTCAAATCGTGACATTTAGGAAAACGCCACATAACTATCGAAGCCTTTTCGTCAAAATCAAACCAATAGTCGCTATAACTATGATAAGCAATAGTTTGTTTATTTCTGGGTAAAATTTGTGTACGGGGTGAAGGTACCGTAGTCGAGCTGAAATGAGGATATGTAGAAATCCTCTTTTATATTCAAGCACATGAAATTTTAATTGCCCAGGTAATTTATTTGCAGCAGAGAACAAATAGATAAAAAATAGATAAATTTACTCAAATGCAAAGAATGAACAATATTAGTTGTAACACTCAAACACCGGAAGACAAATTTCGAGAAAGAAATTGAAGTAAAATCATTTAGAGTCAAACAGATATAGGTAGTTTAAAAATTTGTCGCATGAGTGTAAAAAGACTTACCACTGAAAAAATACGAAGGAATTTGTTCATGTTGAATTCAGTAATATTATTTAGCTTAATTTCTTCTTCACTGACTTCGTGTGCATAAATGTGTTTTTGCAGTAATATTGTTTGTGTAGTATAATGGGTCTCGTTGAGCAAGATACTTTATCATTATGTGAGAGGGAAGCATCCTTTTATTTGATATAAGTGGTTAGTTCTCCTTTCTAAATGCACATATTTATTTGTATTCGTCCATGACATGCTGTCAAGGAATATTTTACCTGTGATTGTCCTATGGTCTCTCATTTAACGTACAATTTGCACTCTAAGAAACCTATGTATTCCATCTTTTGTTATAATCTCACAATCTACTATGAAAAGACGATGAAACCATTCTATACCCTCGTTTTCCAAACCATTTCGGGCCGATGATAAAATCTTTCTTTCTAATTTTGCCCATAGGTCTTTTTCCTGTGGAACGAAAGATCACAATCTACATCAAACCTCTGACTTTGAGCCTGTTTTTTTCTTTTGATAATATTAGCTCATAGAAATCTCTGTACTTCTCCTTGAAACAATATGTCTGCTGGTCTTTTTTCTTTTTCTGTCTTTGTTCTTTCCTTTACAATCTAGATTGCAAAAAAGACCGGTAAACTCATCCATCACTTCTTATCTTTATCTTTCTGTATATATTCGTTCCTTGCCTCTGATCTATTTCTTTTTTATTTTCTTTTGGCTTGCTTTTATTTTGCAGACGCTTTCCTCTTTTTCATCCGGAGGGCTTATCCTTCCTTATGGGCGAAAAGTGGAGAAAAACAGGCGATTGAGAAAAGTAGAAAACCTGAAAAATAAAATATTAGTCAAACTAGTAGTAGCAGGATGATCATCTCAAACTTGTAGATGAAGTAAACTGCTACTAGTTTAAAATAAGCAACGAGTTAGATGAATTTTATTAAAAAAGGAAGAAATAGTTTACTATATAAGTTAGCAGCGTACTTATGTGTTATTGGAGTTGATTATTACTTCTTTTTAATTTTAGAAAGAATAACGCAGTTTTATCCCTTAAAATAAATTTTAACTTATTTCTGTTGCTGTGGAACTGCAAACACATGTTATTCCATCTGGTTAAATTTGGTCTTATTTATGCTGATTATGTCTTAAAACAATAAAACTCCTGCCACGAAAAGTTTTTAAATTTAAAATATCAAAGCTCTATTTGTTAAACTCCACATTCTACCTTGTTTTCTGTTATAGTGATTGTTACCTGATAACAAATGTTCAACGAAATTTCTCTCTACTTTTATGTTAATTGTAATCCTTTTTCAAATAAACGTTTTTCTGTTCACAATCAGAACGGGAAGAAAAGTCTATTTTCTATTAAATTCTCCGTCGTTACTTTTCTGCATTTTCCGTCTACAAGGAGGTGTGATGCTGAAACAGTTAGTTTAGTCACATTCGTGGTTGAGTAACACCCTCCCCCTTCCCTGTCCCTGGTCCCGATCTTGTAACGACGAAATATCCAATTCAGATTATTGTGGTGAATAATCTTTGTCCATATTACTGTAAGTGTGTTACCAGTCCCCAGAGTTTTGACACCAACACTGCTTTTGAAACATTCATCAGAGAGTTAGTCTTTACTATGTTACATTGCATATATATATATATATATATATATATATATATGT
>WURT03000006.1:178352-207501 GCA_009936505.3 Holothuria glaberrima | reverse complement strand
AATAATAATAATAATAATAATAATAATAATAATAATAATAATAATAATAATAATAATAATAATAATAATAATAACAAAATGTAGGCAATCCAAACAGAGAGTACACAGGCTACATAAAAAACTCAAACCCGACACTACAGGGGTGTATCCAAACAGTTAGAATGTGGAGAACAAATTCACCTTCCATGGTTTGGCTCCTGTAATTGAACTGCATTATTTAGTGTCACTGGAGTCAATGGGTGACGGGACATGGGGAAATTGGAGCATGTCCCTCTAAGCACTTTAATGTTGTGTTTCTTCCTAAATGAATTCTTACGTTTAAAATGTACTGACAACTAAGTATCGCCTCTGATACTCTCAAGTTTGTCACTTTTGAGAAGCCTGACTTCTTGCCGCCATTTAACCTCCCTCCCCACGAAAATGAAAACATCTGCCTTACAATACATGGTGTGTGTTGACCTAATAAAAAACAAGTTACCAAGATTTTACATTAATCCCCTTCTCTCTTCTTGTCTTTCTCTTTTTACCGTCCTTCCCTCCCCCCTTTCCCTTTTCCCACTCTCTCGCCTTCCACCATTTGGCCTTTTTTTATAATCCACCCGCAGTTCATCAATCAGCCGTTGCTAGCAACCACCACTACACCAGCATTTCATTTTTATTAATTTAATTCACTTTATCTCATCGAATCCTCCAATCCCCAATTTATCGTCAAGGATCAATCTCTCTACAACAGCCTCCCGACCGAGTAGATCCCCCTTCTCACCTTGCACCATAAATCACCTGACAATCTCTCTGTTCGAACTCAGCTAATCCAATTAATAAAACTTATTTGTTACAATTTCGTGCCAGCACATCAAACAGTCATTGTGCTCTTCGATTTGTAAACGTTTTTTTCTACCCTCACGGAGGGCCCTCTACTTTGCAAGGAGTCCTTTATTTTTCCGACGTTGGCAATCTGACTAAATTGCCAGATTCCCTCCGTGGAATAATACCTTTTGACAGGTAATATACACAAATATCATAGCTCTCAATTATAGCAAGTGACACTCGATTTTAACACTGACGGAATAAAGACATAACAAGGGACTCTATTCCCGAAGCTCATCAACTAAATTGTGCGCGTCACCAGAGACGCAGAGCGAGATACGGCAGCGTTTGGTGAGATCGCTAGATTCATGTCGACAGACCTCTTCTGCGATATCCAAATTGCCTGACTGATAAAAGAAATTTGACTTTATTTGTTACGAATTTTTCAAAAAATGACTCACTGTGTTAGCAGATCGTATGGTTATGAGAGCTTGTGAAATGGGATAACAGAAACTTTGTTACATTAAGTTGGTTGGCGTTTTTGAAGAGTTTCAGTTGTAATATTTGCATATTCACTTCGAGGCATTAATGGGGACTTGTGTTTGAAATATTAAATGGTTAATTGGCACCTGTGATAGAGGGATGGAGTCAAACAATACCTACGGCCCTACGATGAGCCCCACTTACAACACATAACAATTTCTGTATACACCCTATATGCCTTTGAACTAAAAAGATTATGGTCCAGAATCTTTATTTCCTTGTATTCTGAGTGACAGAATTTCATCGTACCCTAATTGATAAAACTACTTTTCTGTTACCATGACAACAGGTAAAATCTAATCATACTACAGTTATTTTGTGGAAAATAGTTTCATATCACCCCACGTTGCCAAACCAACATAACTACAAAAAGAATGAAGATAAATAACTTCTTATCAATTGTTAAAGGCAAAAAGGAATTGATTAAACCGTACACCGCAAATTATCCTACCCACCTGTTTATATGAATGCTCATATAATTTATAGTCGGTTTTAAAAGTTATGACCTCGCAGACCTAAAAAGTATTGAGTCATACGTTAAGTTAATTAAATCACCAACTCAAAACAATACTTCAGAAGACATTAACTGCCTGCAAGGCGAGAACTCGGTCTCAGACGATGTTTTGATAAACCCAGTAAAAATGGCACATAGAGATATCTTGTAGCCAAGCGATAAGTCAGCTAATAAAGGAATTATTATGTTTCGTTTTCAAAACATTTTCTTGCTTGTTACTGTTATTTCTTTGTCAAATTTAAAAGTTTAAGAGCCTGGTCAACAGAAACCTGCTCGTTGGAAACCCTGCTAATAAATATACCATGGAAAATTGTTGTTTGCGGTTTTGTCAAGTCAAAATCATCTTGTGATTATGATTGAAAGTGTTAAAACATTCTTACTAATCACTCAAAAGTCAAAGCTGTGTACGTGTTAACAGTGAGAGAGTTTTATAGGACCATAGTGAGTAAGTGGGATAATACGGACTGAGAATGAGAATGAGTTTGTACTTGCTCTACTGACAAAAACCGGAGCCTATGGCTTTTTATTTATGTAGTGTGATCATTATTAAGTGAGAATTAACTTTATAGAACTGCAAAGAAGTTGAAAGATTTTTAGTATTCTTAATGTGTTACATGATAAAGATATACAATATGTAACATGAAGGCTTAAAACAACCCGTCATTAGTTGCGAACCACGTTTTATGCTTGGCTTAAGTTCGTTAATCCTTCAAGCTTTTCAAAAAATATTGCAAAACTTATATGACATGAAACATGATTTAAAAATCACATTTAATTGTCAGACAGATACCAATATATTTAGGTCTGTGTGGGATAAGACAATAACTAAGAAAAATTAAGGATTATGTTTCTGTGAAAGCATGCTTGATTGCTTCAAGTCGTCTTGGCTAAAATTAGCCATTTATACCATCGTCATTAATCACAAAGTATATAGATCAGTGAGCTCAACGGCGCGACCAACATCATTCTAAAGTTGAAAATATATTCTTATAAAATTTGGTACGAACTACCCCTTTAAAACTCGGTTTGACTGTTCATTAAGTAACATCTTTCAGGTAACTCGAACCATTACTTACCATTCAGGTAATGTCTCCTATGCAGTACCATAATTAGCAAACGCAAAATGAAACATCGCAATCATGTTCATATGAGAGCGCCTCCTGCAATAAATGAGATCAATTTTATGTAAGTAGAATTTTACCTAGAAATACATATCTGTTACGTATATTCAAATGCACTATCTATTGTATTTATGAGTGACATAATCACGTTTTTACTTAATTCTAAATGTTCTTCTTAAGTCTCGTTTGACTTTTTTCTCGCTTCAATCCTTTTTTTGACGTTGTAAGTCTTTATCGGGAATCATCACGGGTGTCGAAAAATATAGCTCGAGGCGTCATCCCTTAATTCCATTGATTAATTGCAATTTGTACAAGTGCGTCTGTGGGTAATTTGAGAGTTGCCGTGGGCATCGAACTGCCTCAGTTGGCAAACAGGGAAATCAAATGTAGTTTGTAAATATAGTCACAATGGAACTGTGATAAGAGGCCCCAAACGGCGAATTGCAGTTTTAATGTTTTGATAAAGGTCATCATAAAAGGGTGATATTAAACAGAAGTTTAGAATATCAAGTTATTCTTTACCCCTCTTTTCGTCTCTCAAACTCTATCTCGCCAAGGTTTCTTAATTTTTTCATTTGCTAATTGTCTGTTCGTTCGTGTTTTGTGGCATATGATGATACTGAAATATAGTACGGTGTTCAAGAAGGAAACAAACCCAACGTTTTGATAGGTACATCTCGTTAACTTTCTCATGAGTAGTAACAACAACGAAGCTCACAGCTGCAGAATCACTCAAGTTATCGGACAAGTCTTCTGGCTAATCACAACTTCATATCAAGAGGAATCCTGACGGCCTCAGCATGTGAGAAATGAATTAATGTACCAGGTGACAGAGATTCGATTTCTGCGGTCAATCCATTTAATGAATAATATCCAATTAATTTGATGTGAAACATAAAGGAATGTTAGCTATGATGGCCCGATTATGATCACCATGGCCCGAGTTCAAGGCACGAATAAGGAACGTGTCTAATACGCCTTTTCCAATATCCGTCTACGATGAAGCCAAAAACTTAATTAAAATTTGATCCTTTTCAATCTTTTCATCAAACATTTGTGGCCTACGGCAAACGGTCTGATATTTCAAAGTGACCATATATATTTATGAGTTGGATAGCCCTTGTATAGCTTTATTACGTCTGTCCGCTCATTCAATGAATCTCACACGAAGAGGGGTGAGGATATGGCTTATACAAGGACTGACTAAGGGGCTTTTTAAACACTTCCTTGCCTAACTGACATGGGAGTCCTAACAACTCCGTAGATTAACGAACACCAGTAACAATCCCAACTTTCCAAATAGTGTCTTCCTAACCTTTTTGTGTGTGTGTAAAGGACCCAAAATTGTTGTATTAGGTTCATTTGATCAATCTGGCCAGTACAGGTATAAAGTAATCTTTCTCCCTTTCGAAAGATTTTCGAAGAAAATTTTGAAACAAAATGTAATCTCGATGGGACGTAAAACAGTTTTTGTCAATTTTCAACTTTGTTTTAACTTTTGACACATGTTAAAAAGTATTTTTGAGGGACTAACATTTATTAAATTTGTCTCGCTTCTATATCATTCTTCGTAAAATAAACTGATTCAAAGGTTACGAAAATTCTTAATTTAAAAAAAAGTACCATGTATAGATAATTATTTGTCCCTTTCAATAGATTTATCTGTTCTTCTGATATTATTTTTACGTAGGCCCTATAAAATATTGAGATTTGTTCATTTA
Organism: Holothuria glaberrima; assembly: GCA_009936505.3. Lineage (NCBI taxonomy): Eukaryota > Metazoa > Echinodermata > Holothuroidea > Aspidochirotida > Holothuriidae > Holothuria > Holothuria glaberrima. The sequence goes on along the minus strand of WURT03000006.1, from coordinate 202,795 downwards.
AATTAAAACGGTAGAATGTACCTTTTTGTACGTTTTTATTTTAAAGCTAACATTTCCTGGACTCCGTTTTGTAAAGAGTTACTCTTGAATGAACGAGTTACGCTGGATACGCTTGATTTCAATTGGGCTATTGGGTTACAAGTTAACTTAAATTCGAGCGTAACTTGTTATAAACAGGGTCCAGAAGACATTGGAAAATGACCAATTCCTTTCCAAGCATGTTGTTAGAAGTGGACTGGAGCATTCGACACATTTTATTACAATAAGTAAACGACTGCATTTTTTCTGAAGTCTCGGTGACTTTAGAAAAAAAATCAAGAATGACGACACAAGTCATTGTGCAATCAACTCCTCAGAATACGATGAATGTATTTAAGCAGTGTATGCCTCAGAACAGAAATGTACCGCGAAGATTGAAATTGGAAAAAAAGAGTTCATTTTCTCAACACTTATGGCATGAATATCGACGTTTTTGTTGAATTTTGTCGCAGGTATTATAACAGTCAGAAGTAGATGTAACAGAAACAAATAAGTTAACCTGCCTACTACGATTTTTGACATTTCTCGGTGAACGTATCCGATGCCACTATTCTTAAAATTCAAATAAAAAGTCTGTGCTCCTTCTGTAGAACAAGGCCCAGCGGTAAACTTTTCTTTGAATTAAAAAAATATATCGAAACAAAATATTACAACACAAAAGGGAAGAAGTACTAAACTATTTTTTATTTTAGGTAGTGATTCAAAGGGAATATTTGTCAACGGAGAAAAAATTTTACATTCTTTTTTAACAATTGGGTTAAGCATGCACAAGTATTTTAATCGTATCTCTCGTATCTTTTGGGGTTTGGAACGTCCTCGAATAGTCATTGCAATGTCCCGCTTTAGCTGTAAATGGTTGAATTTGGGAGTAAAATAATCTTTGTAAACTAGAGTTCTCACTGTTAATTACCACCGAGCTCTTCGAATAGCTCCAGCAGTACCATGGTAATACCATGGTGTTATTGGCAAAGTTTCTTTATTTTGAAAATGCGCGGTAAAATTCTTTGTGTGATGCCGTCACCATGACAATTCAATTCATGCAGGAATATCATATGGCTATTTTTGTATTGCAACTTCATGGAAGTCGAGTTTAATAACGCGATAGCCCCCAATTTTCAAATTTTGGCCTCTCAAAGCCTCGTTTTCCCCCGAAATTTCTGACAGTTTGGGTCTTCCAGTGTCCAATTGAGATGGCAAAGGGTAGAATTGGCAAACACTAGCCGGCAACTATCGTTACAGAATTATTGTAGACATAACAAAATCGCCATAGTTGAACAACACTTTTACGAAGGACCAACAAAACCATGTTATTCATTGTACAGTACCATACCACTTTTTCTTAAGGGGAAAAATGGTACAAGGTATTACGTAAGAATCTTATCGGGGAGGGGTGATTAGTCAGAGTAACTTTGCCCATTGGATCGTGCTTTGTTTGAGCTCGTCACTTACCCGTCCAAAGTGTCAATTTAGGCGTTAAGTGAAGGCGCGACACGAATAATTCTTGGATTGACGTACATACATTAGTGGCTTTGTCCCACCGTCCCGGAGCCTCGTAAAGTTTAAAGTCATGATAGGCCTATGCTACCAACCAAATGAATTTTAGGGATTGGTACATCTTGGTATTTACAAGTTATTACAGTATGTTGAGCGAGGAGAGGACAAATTTTCAGACGTTACACCCGTCAGCTAAGGGCTGATAAGATAGCGCGCATCTACTTTTTTATCTATGAAACTCGAAAAACATCTAAATCACTCCAATCGCCCCAACTTTCTCAACAGCCGTTTTTCATCTATGCGTTTTCATATCTATATAATATAATATATATAATATGAGACCGAGGACCAAGGGAAGACATCTGGCTTCTTAAGGATCATGGCCAAAGATAATGTGGACAAAAAATGCTTTTACTGCAATATGCACACAGGCAGGCAGTGCATGGAAGCAGACCTTTCTTAAAGGCGATATTAGCCCTATGTGCTAGTAATGTCCTATGTGCTAGTAGTGCATGCAAATTCTGTTAAGACCAACTGCTTTCCATATAGAATAGAAATGTCCCCCACAAAACCTTGTCAATAACTCTGGATCTGGCAATCACAGATTTCTACTACCTTAATTCTTAGACTCCGCTTTCTCGTGCATGTGAGTAGGATTTCAGCCCAAACTGTCAAAGAAAGTATAATCTGTTTGAGTTGTGCTTCTAGAACATATTTTCGAATGGTAGAAACAATAGCTCTTTGTCGCAAGGAACAATAGATCAACGTAGCTGGTCATACAAGTTATTCTTTCACAGGGGTTTGCAACTCTATGGTAGAGGAGGGACGTCAGCAAAGTATGCGCAAGTTAGTGCAGGCTAAGACAATATTTTCCTTCGCACTGCGTCAATCGTTGATGTATGTAACTCAAAAGTTGTGTACTGTTTCTTTACAAGGACATTATGACACAAACAAATGAAGTCTTATGAAATCTGTTACTAGCCTATAGAGGGGTGTTTTTATCAGGAAAAATAGAAATACATAACCCACATGAAGTGTTTCTATGTCAAACGTCGGTCATACTTTACCTGTTTAGAATGTCTGCCACACATCAATATATATATATGTATAAACTAATGCGACACAACCGTGTTATAATTTCGTCTCAACGTTCTTCAGATTCCGCGCCAAATTAAATAATTATTTTTTATTTGACGACCCTGATGATTATCGGGGCACATCACACTCAGATGCATACAACCATTTTTACATGTATGTGAGAAACGAGTCATGGATGTTGTATCGTAAGCCTCATAAGTTTCCAAAGCCTCCACGTCAGGGTGTGAGATTTATAAATATGTAACTTTACATGAAGGAATCGCGTGGGCGAGCAAATTAATTAATAGACCGGGAAATATGTTACAAAATGGCGCCGAAGCGTTCGACGTGCCAAAAAATGCAAAATTGAAGCTCCAATTCCTCTAAAAGTTACCCGTGACGAGGTATTTTAAAGGAAAGAAATATTCTGTTTAGGATACCAAAAGAGTGTTCTTTCAGTTAAAATGTAATATTTGACTTGCTTCTTTATAATTTTTGACCGTCAAAGCTACGCACTTTTCCAGCAGTTTCTTTTTCGTTGAAACATGAAGCTCCTTGGATGGGGCAAGTTGTCACGTAATAAGTTAATAACACATTTGGACCTGACGATACGTAGGTACATTTTTCAATGGAATATTTTTGCAATATAAAAACGTGAAAATAAGTAATTCTCCACTGTATTTTAAGGTAATTGCGTAATATCTTAAGTGAGGAATGTGAAGAGGCCAGGCGCCTTGTTTTTAAGTAAAGCTGCGTCCGCGGTTTTTCCTCAAGCAAACTTTAAATGACATTTAGCCACAACAGTGTACAGGTGTACATGGAATGAGATTTGGCTACATGGGTTGAAAGTCTACCTTCGGTTTTTTTTTCCAAATTCGGTCAATTGGATTGGACAAAATACGAAACACTTTTACACTTACGAAGCTTTCACGGAACTTTCACATGAAATAACATGTTTCTCAAGCCCTGGAAGTATACAGTTCTCAAGCTACTCTGTTATATGCAAACAATATAGGCCTCAAACGGAAGCGTATTGCACTAAATAAAAACAAGGGTTTTTGAATCGTAAATTGCACAGAATCACAGCAATTTTACTTCTCCTAATTCATGTGGAATGTTTTTGTATACATAGTGACCATTAAGATTATTCAAAATTTGTCGTTTAAACGTAACGTATTATACGGACATACTTGAAAATGGTTCACTAATTTGGTCGGTATTTTAAATTTGATATAAAAAAGAGAAAAAAGGGTTGGAATTATCAATTATTACGTTTTCGTCTGAAAGCCATATGAACATTTTATCCTGGAGGTTAAATCGAGGCGTTGCCATTTTAGCATACTAAACTCAACATCGAGCTGATAGCTAAAGAAATCACTGTTTTGTCAACAACTGCAGTTAATGTTCACTCGTGAAAGTCGTTTTTTTCAAACTAAAATTTTTTTCTTTAATGTTGTGATGCCTCTTATTTGTATTAACAACTCAAAAACTCGGATAGTTCTTTAAGTTGTGATAATTTGACTAATTTTTTTATTGTTATGACAATTTGAAGCGCCTTTCTTACGTAGACCTGAACAGGAGAAAGCGAAAACTGTGAGAAGCCTACATTTGATGTTGGCGGTAGACGAGACGCGTCGAAATCGCGGATTTCATTGTTACCCTCACTTTTCACAATGGATGTGGGAAAGTCCAATAACCCGTGTTTCTTCATTTTCAAACTAAATTTCTGCTTGGGGATTGTTGTTGCCTGTCGTCGAAGATTCGACGCAAGGACATTTCTTGTTAAGTCTATGCAGACAGCTGTAACCTTGTTTCTCGATTTCCTAGATAAAGCTGTCTACTAGACCACAAAGATTAAATACATTTCTATGTTATCACCATTTTTCCAATGAGCCTACCCAGTAATTGCTGAATAAAGTTTGGGGTGACGATTTGATTAAAAGTGTCGATTTTATAAGGACTTTTAATCAAGTTCGACTAACAAGACTCATTTTGGCGAGGCGTCTTCCTTTCAGACCGTCGCTACATCTGTGAGCCATGTTAAGGCGCGCTATCTTCATCTTTTTGTTTTTCTGGTTAGTCCGCCGCTTTGAAGCAAAGCAATGCTCTGCAAATGAAATTGATCATACAGTTTGGTTCTTTTTACAGGAAATCACAACACATTTATCTCTTTGTATAAATACTTTGAACCTCGGCTCTGTCAAACATGAGTGATTTTTACGGTGACAAAGCGTGAAATTGCCTAATTTATAGTGTAAACAGATGTAAGTCCCTGATCCCAAATAATTCTTTAAGTTATATTTCATATTCTCACTCAAATGAATATCACAGATTTCTCATGATCTTCGAACAAAGGCCGACAGGAACTACATCAAAGGGTCATAGCTCTGTCCATCTTGTGACGAACGAGCAAGACGTGGGTAACCATACAAAACCAGATGACTTTATTAAAGTGTATGCCATGGATAATAAGAAGAAACTCTTATCATGTTTTATTCATGAACTACGTGTTACAAGAAGAGTGCTTCTCTCTTTATAGGCCATCAAAATCAATCCAGACCACGCCTACTGCTGTTGATCTTTTGTTGCGACGAAGTGAAAGTTGCGATAAATGACGCTGAACACCAAGGACGACGTGGAACCTTTATTAGTCTTCCGCTTATTTTTTGTCAGCGACTGTATAATTTGGGATTGTAATAAATTAGATCTTTGGCATTCAAATGAAATAGGTGTACATTCATTAATTCCGGTTATCATTCAAGCTTTAAACTACTATTACAAATTATGCACCATCTGTAAGATTTCAGCTTTCGTACAGAATCGTAAGTTTTCGCTTTGACGTAATATACTGCAGTTAGGTAACACATTTCATCAACGCTATAAATGGTAACATTGCCATGAGTGTTCTAAAAGGTACACTTATTGTCCTAAAATAAACACGTCATCACTTCTTTATGCAGTCGTAGCTAACACAGTCACTAAATGAACCCATGTCAGTGTGCAGAAATCAGTAAAGAAACTCGGCGTAACATCGTCACTCAGCCTGTGCGTCATTGATTTGACGAATCGTCGCTGCGTCCTCTGCGTGCGGTGTGACTTACAACAGTATGTTGCTTTCTGAGCATTCCTTTGGACAATCCCGAGTCACCCAATTGGGTAACCTCAAACAGAGTGGTTCAAATATCTGACTTCATGTCTTGTGCAGTTTCATTGTAATTTTTATGTTTTTTGTGTACAGTTACATATATGTTGAAATAATGTAGGCATGTGCAGAGATATTTCAAATATTACAAAAATAAACCTTTAATCATACATATTATATAGTGGTCCGTTCAACAGAAGAGAATGCAGAAGGAAGACTAGAAATTTTCAAGTGTAGCCCCCTAACATAAAAATCAATGTATAGCTATCTTTTTTCACGAATCATGATGTGTAGTTACATATTTGTCAATTTACTAAAGAGGTTAATATATTAGTTTTGTGTTTTGGGGTAAAATACGTCCATGTCTTGTCAAGTCTTCTGCAGTTTTTTTCCAACATTTTTAACATTTTTAAACTGTATACAATACAGTTATTTGATCAAATCGCTTTTTATGGAATCTTCCTCCTTGCTCTCGAGGCTCTGTGTGTTTCTGTACACACACACACACACACACACACACATATATATATATATATATATATATATATATATATAAGCCATTTAGAAATAAGCCTGTGACATGAATATAACATTCAACTCAAAACTGTGGCCTATCGATAGATCATCACTACAACATACAGAATGTAAAAGTATATGGAGTTTTATGTAAACATCTACGAATCTATCCATTTTCTCTTTTGACAAACATTTTTTTTATTTCATTTCCACTGTCAAGTGTTAACTACAATTCCTCCTCCTCATATTAATACGGTAGTTCATGAATTCATATTTTCTGTTTCTTATAGTTTGGACTGATAAATGTATTGGCTTATCCAGATATCTGTGCCCTATGAAATTTTTGGCATCTATGATAGAGGAAACAATGTCTCTGAATAGTTTTTTTTTTTTGAATCATGGTCACCCTCTTTTGTACCACGAACCATTGTTGGCGGTGAGAGGGGATGTTGGATGGGGTCAACGTGGAGACGTTTATCTCAGATTTATTTTACCGGGAAACAGTGGTTTGCATAAGCAAGTATGACAATGTAAAACCAGACAACAAAAACCGTAAAGTCGGAATCTCAACGGGGTAAGCGATATCATGAAAGGGAGGTTAATCGCCAACCGCGACTTGAGACGATGTCGCGCTTCTTATTTGCTATACAGTCAAAGTCAGAGAATGCGGGGTTGGACAGGTGGGTAGGTTGCTGAATCTTTCTACAAATTTTCGGTAATTTATTTTTGTGAATAAAAATTGAGTAATCTTATTTTCTTTTTGTATTTTTATGAGGCTGTTATGCCCGTAGTCCCCTTCCACCGTGTGTTAACATAATTTGTCCCTGAACTGCTGAAGTATTTGAAGTTGACAACAGAATCTAGTCAATTAGTTGATGAGATGGTGCATTTCATCCTTCCTGGCTATGACTTGACTAGACTTAGAAAATAGAAAATCCGGGGTTTTAATCCTTTTACCCAGCCCCTGGGCCAAAATGCAGACTCTTAGATGACATCAGGAAAAGTGAGTTACGATTCAATTTATGGCCCAATCGACCACACGTGGTTGCTTATTTTGAATTTATGAAAAAAGAAAATACAAACGTATGACATCAATAACAACTGCCAATATCAATTAAAGCAATATGTAATACCACCATGTTTTCACATGACCCCAAAGAATGATGGTAGGTCTATCTGTGTTTGTTCGTGGTACGAGTACGAAACGGTTGGGCCTACTCCTGTTAGTAGGCCCGGTAATAACTGTTGTACCAGCGAATAAGATGAATCTTCTTTTCATTCTGTTTCATTAACCAAGTCTGTTCATAAGTCCTTGCAATATAATAAAACCGACACTCTTCGGATGTCTGTGTTAAGTATAGTTTAGAAGTTAGTTAAGAAAATCATCTGTATACGTATATCAATTAGATACTTAAGTTGTTTTTCAAAACCGGAACAAGGGAGTGACATTCGTTCTCTTTGGAGTATTATTGCTCCGGCCCTACTATTTAACACCAAGGAGAAAAAATTTGGAACAAAATTTTCATGGCTACTTATCACAATAATGAGGAATTGTATGAATGTTGATCAGTTAAAATGCATAATTATTTTCTTTCGAAACAACTATTTTAGTGAACTAATCATGAAATGCCTAGAAACATTTGTTCTAGTCTACTTTTACTAACTCACGATTAAAAAGCAAATTTGGTACAATGGTAGAATTAAGTTTCATTTCTTTTTTGCACGTCTTCTTGTCATGAAACCGTAGTCTTACGCTAAGTAAAGACTACATAATAATTAGTCAAGACGATCTGGCAGTTTTACTGCTGCCCACATAGGTTTTACAACACACACCATACGACCGCGACGCTACCAGCAGAATAATTTGAGAACTTATAATTGCTCAGCAAATATTGACTCGAATGGTATCAACAGTGTGATTAACGTGTTTCATTATTTGCTATTTTCATTAAGCCGCAGAAAAGTCTTTTGAAAAGAACTCAGCTTATCTTTAGGGTATTCTGTTTTCCTAACAATTATCAGCCTACTCCGCTAAATTATTTCTGCCCACTGTGAACTTTGCCATCCCGGTTCTCTGACGATTATTCACAGGCTGGTCTGCATAGGGTTAGGTATAGTTAAATAGGAACAGAGATTAATTAGCAGCTTTGATTAATTATGGCATGAAATGTAATTAAAGTTTTCTTGTTCGTTGAAAGGCAAACAAGTGGTTTGAGGGACTCAGATATAGAGCTGAGTTGTATCCCGTAATGTAGTGGAGTTGTGCATATATCAGCGTAATACTGATTTGTAATGGTTGATTACAGTGACGTAATTGGTCGGAGCCCGGGTACAAACTGACTTATAGCGACCTGCACTACAGCAATGACACATAATGAAAGCAGTACAAACAACACATATTTTGGCACCTTTAAACCTTTACTCCACGAAGTAAATTGTCATCCTCCCTACTCTACAGTCTCCAATCGATTCGACAGTCGCATAATGAATATCTGATGAAAAGAGAAGAAGAAAGGGGAGGGGGAAAGGGAGGAAAAGGAAAAGGGTAGGGGAGAAAACTTGGAGATGAAACGTCGGTATACGTCGGGACAGAGTTTTTCCAACGTACGTAGTAAGTGATGGGGTAAGGCCTAACAATGGTCGATTTGTGTTCTGCACTTCTCAGTGATGAGTGGGCTTCCAGTGGTAACCCACTGGTCAACGATGTACAGAGACTGCAAGCACCACACACGAGTTTGCGTAATCGTTACAGGGAACTGCATTTGAATCGAGAGGTCACTTGATGCAAATCTCCTTGGAAACACCTGGAATTTTTTGGTGACTGGTTAACTGCCTGTTTGGCAGGGCTGTTTGAATTTGCAGAGGGATTTTCAAATTGGTGATTTAAAATTGGATTTCTGGATGTCTTTCTCTTGAGGCAGGTAGATTCAGGGAGTTGACCACTTAACTTCTTTGCTCTGTTCAACTGTTGAGTGGATGAGTAGGCCTAGGATTCATATACCCCACCCCAGCCAAAGTTTGGGAAGTGACCAGAGACTGTGGATACACTTTTGTCCGCCGAACGTTGAGTAAATCTTGAAGTACGATTTGGAGAAATTACTAAACCCCTGCTTTGCTACCCTCGAAGTGTGTCCACTGGTCAAAATAGCCAATGTGTTTTTCTGACCATAGATAACTAGCCAATGTGTCTTTCTGACCATAGATAACTACACTGAACTTGCAAAACATACTACGTACAGCCCAGTCATTGCAACCATTACAGGTCAAGCTATCTCTTCTTTGGTCTTTTTATTACAGAATTCAAACATTACGTCTCGTCCTCTGAACTTTGTCGCACGAGGGAGCTGTCACTCGGACAAGTAGCAGCTTTTTTTCTGCACCCCTTATCATGGTGCTGAAAACGTAAGCTTCCCGAGTTGTCAGTCTGTATGCACTCAGTAGGTAGTTACCAAAAATGTAGGAACTACTGTCATTCAGATAGGCCCGTAGCATGACAAGGTACTGAAGAGGGGGGAGGAGGGGCTGGGGGAAGCGAGAAAGTTTCTAGGGTGCAACAGTTTCAGCGGCGGGGATATACTGAACTGCACTCAGACGATAGTAAGTTTGAATTTTCTAGGGGCGAAGATTTTCTAGGGGGAACCACCCCTACCCCTTGGGAAAGAGCTTGCATTCGGAAGCAGCTGAATTAACACATTAACCAATCTGGCACCATGCTGTAGATGACGAACTAACAGATTTTCAACGAAGTATTCAGGGGTTGTAAAAGGTATCCATTCACAAACGATGACGCCGCATTTCGCTCATCCCAAATGATTGCGGTGGTATACCGGTACATAGACTAGTAATATGTAGCTTGATGGTTTAAAGAATCCATAACCGCTTAACGAAATTATAATACTATGTGAGCCTAAACGTGAGGCTGCTCTTGAAATTCACCATCTGGCAATAATTATTTGGTGTTTACATTAATGTGAGTAATACGTGTACAATGTAAAATAATTTAACAACTACTATAATCTGAAGGGCCGGGTGGGTTGAGGTGGAGGTGGGGGGGGGGGGCTAAATAGCTTATCTAAAATGCTTTATAAAGCCACCCATGCCTAAAGTGGCGCCGGCACAAGGACATGAGGGGGGGGGAGGGGTGCTACCAATCGATTTTCATGAATTTTCGATTTTTTGAAAATGAACCGTAAGGCATCGAAGCTATAGATTTCTGTGGGGGGGGGGGGTTAGTGTGAGGTGTGCTTCCGACTGAGGGAAGGATCTATTTTAATAATTTTCTATCACAAAGCATTCGCAAAGTATCAAAACTTTCTTACAATCTTCTCAAAATATCAAAATACTCGCGCGCTCAGCGGGCGTTACCTTTCGGTTTTCGTTTTTATTCAATTATGTTTTTATATCATCCCATATTTGTTTAAATGTACGGGATAGGCTTCACAATTCTAACGCAAGATTTCTGGGCGCTTCGTGGGCATTCGCTGCCAATTACCACTCTTTATGCGCCATGCTTGATGGCAATTATTAGGATGATAATGCACAGAATTATTCTGGCAAAAACTATTTCCGAAAAACTCGACCTCAGAAATGCATCAAGAAGAGATCATGTGGCAATGCTATATTATGTAGGGGAGGTACATGATTTGAAGTATATTACCCATTAAAAAAGCTTATTGAGAGAGGTCTTCAAGTGTATTTAGTATTTACAGAGAATAAGCATTATAAAACATGTTTATCAATCTCTGCCCTTTTTTGCTGTACCTTTACTCCCCTCTCGGTCGGTCATTCCCACTGGAAGCTGTTTACTTGGATTCTCGTTCAAACTTAGTGAAATTACAATTATTTTGAAGTGATTGGTGTGCTCTTCTGTAGTGTTATTTGGATGTCAGTTAAAATCCAGGCGTGGATCCAGGATTTTATGAAAGAGGGGTGTGACGACGAGCGAGCGCCGAAGGCGCGAAGCCAAGGCGGGGGGTTTGGGGGGCCTCCGCCAAGAAAATATGAATTCTAGAGGCGCTTAGATGCGAGAAAAGGAGCGTGGGCCGGGTGCGCCCCCACCTGGATCCGCACCTGAAATCATCATACTAACATCCCCATTTTGACATTACCCCAGAGCTGTCACGAGGCCCTATGCCGGTCTCATGGTACCAGCATTGAAGGGGTACCATGTCACAATTGAAATATCACTAAATAATGGTGATTTCTTAACATGTAATCCGTTCAAAGTTTACCAAAGGTAGTACCATGTTCCAGCCAAGTCAATTTAACCAAACAAAAATTTCTCAAAGGAAGGAATTTCACAATCCGAGATAAAAAACCACACCCTTCCCTTACTACATCCAACAGAAATAAGAACAATTCTCTCGAGTTTGACAAATTTTTGACCTATAATCAGTTCGAAACTTTGCCAAAGATAGCACCACTTGCATTTAAGCCTCCATAAAAGAATAAATATTTCTCAAAGGGGAGGGGAACAGGGTCACTCCATCCCCAGAACGTCACCTCCGCCTACGTGCAAAAGGTACGGTCCACCACGGGTGCATATATACGCATATGCACTCTTAAAACCGATTTCTGGACTTATCTGGGGTGGGAAGTTACGACATCATTTTCTGTTGCACCCCCATCATCGAATCCTAGTAAGGCCACTGCATACCCAGCTACAACGAGTACCAGGCAGTAATGATGCCCGTGTTCCATCCCAGGGCCTGTACATAAAAACTCACGTCCACGAGTTACTGACATCATCATCAAACTAAGGGATGAAAATTCCTACCGGTACATTTGCGTGCATTGACGAGAAAATTTACTTCATTTTTTCAAACTAACCACTTATATCGGAACTTGTATCCATACACATTGCAAACGACATAATATACGTTTACTCAATACTCAAAGATTAATTTATAGAATGACACTGAAAACAAAGACATTTAATCTTCATATGATTTTACTTTATTAATGAACGGTCAGGACTGAACAAGTTTTGACTTATGTCTTTACGTATGTTTCTTTAATAGCAAACACATCATTTGCTCTTGGGTAATATGGGGAGCTATCATTTTATAACATGGGCCCAAAATGACACCAAAATAATCAAATGACACCCGCTGCAACATCCTGCAGCAAGTCTGTAGCCAAGACGTAGGGGGCGGGGGTTGAAAGACTTTAGCTCCCCCTAGAAGATGTCAATTTGCCATTGCCTTAAGACATTTTACATCTCGGCTCTCCAGTGAAAAAAATATTTTGCTCCCTTTATGTCGTTTGTCCCCCGTCAGTACCTTGTCCTGCTACGGGCCTGCCTCGCAGGCTTATCCTACTGTTCGAATTTTAATAATGGCTTTCGGGACACATTTTATAGAAATATGGATACGAAAACAAAGAGCTCCAGTATATTCTATACTAATACTTGTTATAATTATCGAGGAATATAAAATTGGCCTAGTCATGTTGCTCAAACGGATGAGATCATGTATCATATTTCCCATCAAGCAATGTGCTTTTTTGATCAACGATTGTTTCTAACTATTCAATGTTCTACTTTTATCCGCGCTCGACATGATGGTTTTCACCAATTAACAAAGAAAAAATCATGATTTCGTTCAGAATTCCTATTTGGTTACCACAGTGGCCTAGCTAGGTGGGGGGGGGGCTCAGGAGCTCCAGTCCTCTCAAGAAATCTCAGCCCCCAGCAGCCCCCACTTGTGATCGGAGATATGTTGAAAAAATATCGGTAGCACATACACCAGCCCTCCCATTTGGAGATCAGCACCCCTCCAGTCCCCCTCCCCAACTTAGAAAACTCTGGCTACGCCACTGGGCTACCAGAATGTTCCTTCAAATTCTGTTTCAGATAGGCTACTTTGCAACCGATATTATACACAATCCACACATGATATCATGCATGATATCAAGTATCGAGACCTTATCCTAGCCTTATTATGTCTTTTTCTTTACCCTACCCTTGTGACATGGTATCATGCATGCTATGCATGTCTGACAAGAATGTGACACATTACAAAACAAAATGTGTGGATTTGGTGCACACAATTACAAGATTGTGCATATTCATAGTCAAAGCACTAGGCACCTGTTACCGAGTCTAACCTCTACACAGTTCGTTTACCTCTTCCTAACGAATAGTTGCACCATCATGTCTGTATTAAAAATTTCATTACACAGACCAGGCTGTAGACAGGATCGGTACCAAATACTAGCTCTCACATTCACAGGCATTGCCCGCAGAATCAATGAATACGTCACGGCCGCCATGTACCATGATAAGAAGAAGTCAATTAAAGGTCAAAGGTTTCGGATTTAACATGTGTACCAAGCAATTAAGTTATCTTGAAGTATATTAGCTGTTATTAGGCAGGTTATCAAAACACCGAAGTCAGCCACGACACACAATTTTATTTTGTCAAGGTGAAGAAGAAGGAAGGACAAAATGGGACAAATAAAATTATTAATCATAATTTTGACCACGACTGTGGCCAGAGTTAAACCAAGCAACGAGAAATTGCAGAATTCATTTTTAAGTCAGAAGTCGTGGATTCATTTTCTATTTGCTTTGTATTTTGGAATCATTAAACGAACAACTGAATCTTACGATGTGAAGATGATGTATGGAGATTAATGACTGTTGGTGGACTTAACGGGAAGATTGTATAGAGGAGTGCACCCTTCTTGGTTGCTAAGGAAGTGTAATTACCCTGTATCTGAAAAGTCACAAATTAATCAACTGCTATGGCTTATTCGATTCTGGTCACCTCAAAGTAAAGTGTCCCGTTAAATCCCAACATGATACAGATAATTAAAATAACACGTTTAATTAAGAAACTCTCTTAGCTTCCTTTAAAAATATCGGTAGGGGAGCTCTTGATTGCCTAGCAACAGGTTCTAAAGGGGTATCCACATTAATTTAGATAACATTATCAATTTGTCCGTGTTCATAAAAAGACAAGGGTGGCTAAGACGTAGGCTTACTTTTTCAAAAAGAAACTGTCAGAGAAGAACCGAATTGCAATGCTCAGAATGATGAAGCGCCAACTGACAAACTTACAAGAAGCTACAAATAGGTGGCGCTGTATTAGTTATAGTCTAAAGTACCGGTAAGCCATAGTCATTTATTCTATTACGATACACACAACTCTGCAACGTTGCTCAATTTTTTACTATTTCCAACTGCTTAATGCAAAGAATAGGCTTCTCGGCCTGTTGGCTAAGATCACGTGTAGTACCTGTTCTTTTCAGCCAGTCAAGAACGGGACTACGCATGACGGACCCTTGCTGTAGAGGTCTGAGCGTCGAGGGGTTGGTCAGTTAAGTTTGAGTCCTTTCGGGGACGTAGCTCCTTAAGGGAGCAGAACTCTTTCGGGAGTTAACGTTTGGTTTTGCCCCTTGGTTCTTCGCCAGAGAGTCGAGGGGACTTTGGAAAAAGTAAGAAGAAAAAAGCTTAAAGGAAATTATAGCAAGCATAGGTCACCTGGAGATACTGGATGGGATTCAATAGTTTATATAACACGGCAAAGCGGGGAAACTGGGCGACCGCATGGGAACTTTTGTTCCGCAATGGCCCGGGCGGAAGGTGTTTGCCTTTAAGGTTTTTCTTAATAAGAGAACAATCATGACATGAATTTTGCCCCCCCCCCAAAACGACAACTTTGCCGTAAAATCAACAACATTTATGCTCGCTGAAGGGGTGGGGATGGGGCTGCTCATCCAGACCCCACTCGTACGTCTCTGGTTAGGCCCCTGGTGAATCAATTGTATTGACAATATTAACATTATATATTCATGTTAATTATACGCCAAGGAAGAATATAACGTTACAACATCACGATGAAAAAGCATGCAAAGACCTAAACTTCTGTGATTCAAGAAAAAAAAAATGCGAACTTGAATAATTATGTATTTATAAGCATTGTGGGCCAGAAGGTCGTGACCGCGCTGAAGAAGTCTGAGGGCAGGAACATACAGACTTCAATGGCCAGTGAGGCACATCGCCAGTTTCCACTATTAGTACTTAACTTGCGAAATTTATGTTCTTCTTAAGTGGAGAACAAGAAACCTGTGCCTAATTATACCCGCAAAAAAGGAATGGTCACCACAATGTCCAGTAAAGATAGTTTGCCTCCCATTTCAGAACAGCAACTTAGATTCTTTTTCCCCGACATGAGTTGTGCGAGTGAGGGGGCAGGATAAGAACCATCGTCCACTGCTTGATCTAGATTGATACGTGTATACCTTCAAGGTCATCGAAGGCTGGTCTTTCTGATGCACTGACATGTCCAGCTTCGACAGCTGAGTAACAATACTGCTTAGATCAAGTTGCCTGTAAAATGACAGCTCCCTGTTTTGACCATCTTATTGAGGTTCGGCCGTTTGTCTCAACCCCAGCACAATTACATAGCTTCGGCGACACCCTGTGTTAAATGGCTAAAGATTAATTTCACGTCAGCTGATGAGTATCAGCCAATATGAAGACAAAAATAGGCCTGCAAGAGGGGAATAATGACGGGGAAGAGGATATTCATTTTTGCATGTCACAGATGCCAAATAAGGTCTTACAGTCCCTGAAATTAAAGTATCTCCGAATATTTCTATTACCTTGTTTAAACATCTTTCAAGAAATTGTAACTTAAACAATCTTCGATTACCCGTTATTCTGCCTCTGAATTCGGCAAGCTTCCTCGAGGTGCTTTGTGGCAGCCTCTGGCGTTACGAGATATCATCACCAATTGATTGAATTTCAGATTTCTGATTTCCCCGATGAGATATAAATCCCAACAAACCGGGGAAATCACGAATGCCAACCGACTCGATCGGAGGTATTTTGAAGTCAGACAGAGGGAGCGAGCGGGACAAATAGCTACATCTAACTTCGAGTCGGTTAAAGAATAAACACCAGAAAGAAGACGATCAACCGAACTGTATTGTGATAACGTATTACCTCAACAAACACGAAGGATGTCAACAAATATTGACTGGAAAAGATAAAATATATATGAAAATCGATTTGTGGCAAAAGAGAAATGAAAGTCGAGGTCATGGAAAACAACTTGTTTGAGGTTTATTTGGTTGTTTGTCTCATTTGTTGATAGCCTGCACAATTCTGGAAGAGAAGCTATGAAGGAACGTGTAAAAGGTTTCGATGTCAAATATCATCTTCAGGAAACGAAGGAGGGTGTTTAATGAAGGAACTAAGACAGGTCTGTTTTGACATCGCAGGGTTATAGCAGCCGCACAGCCAGTTTGAGTTCACACCGGCTATTTAAACCTTAATTAAAGAGAAAATGCAGTCACCCCAATTTTGAATTAGTATAGCCTGGTATTCTAATTCATGAATGGCTGTTTTTAATCTTGTGACAGTATATTTGTACCTGAATTGTTAAAATCGTGCAAAGTAACTCCTTAAATCACCTTTCAACTTCAATATTGATGTTCGGGAATACCACGGAAGACAATTTTTACCCTTTTACTGTACTTTGGGTTATATTTAACCCCTGAGAAAGTAGTCAGGAACTCAAACAATAACTCAAGGGGATTTGTAAGATTTAGCAAATATTTCACACTTTTGCCTTAAACTGAACAGAAACAGGAACATAAGCTGCCAGCGTAATAATAAATCTACGTTGCAGGTTAGATATTAAGCCCACAGTCGAACTTCGTTCCGTCTAGGATACTTCCACTGCGAAATAGGTTGCAAAATCAATTTACAGGAACATTACAGACAATCCGTTTACGTTGCGAGCAGGCTTGCATATGTCATTAATTATTGCGCCCACTGACAACGACAAATTTTGGCGTACGCCGTGCGGGCACTAAAACTATGGTCACCCAATGATGGTTTTCTTGCATTACGCCTATGCTCATAACTCTCAAGTACACTGGCCCGTTTTATCTTCTTACAGATCCTTAATATTGAGCTGTGCGCACATCACTTTTGTAAGCAGCAAAGAGAAGGTCTATCAGCCGGACGCCTAGTCACGGGTTGGGAGATTCAGCCTCTATGACCCAAGTGAGAAAAACGAATGTCCCCAAATCACCCGTTTCGTGGGAAAACGTTCCTGTCTGCCTCTGACCTAAAGTCCTCGTTACGTTGAAACACCCTGAGGCTTCTGGGCCTCATGCCCACTGAGAGGACTCTGTGTTCCGAGGCCACCTCTGGCTTCATTGTCTTGATGTGGACTTACCCCCGCCCCTTCCCCGCCCTCAGGACAAAATCATAGCTACATGCACGGTATCAGAACTGATTTGGTAAACTTTTTCTGCTGTTATTATTAAGACACGAAGAATTCTAACATGATGCAAACGATTGAAATCATTTTGGAGAAGAAATTTTCTTAACTAAATGATTCCCTCCCCCAATTGTTTACTTCTAGCCCCTTCTCCAATTTCAACAGCTGTCCAAGCACGGCCACCACCTTAGACAGCGGTAGCACAGTGGGTGCAGGAATTTTTGTGAGTGGGAGGGGGTCCAACGGGTGCCAAAGGCACGAGTGAGACCCAAAAAGGAGATAGTGAGGGTTCGGGAGGTGGTGTCCCTCCCGACAGGGGGACGTCTTAAAAATTTCCCATGAGATCGTGCAATTTGCAATTAAAATGGCTGTTATAATGTCCCATTCAGAAACAGAAACAGAGACTATGTTATAGCCCAATTGAACTGAAAGGATTTATAGGCGTACGGGGACATTTTCAATTCTGGGGGGAAAAATTTTTTGCCGAATCTCAAACAGTTACCCGAATTTCGTTGCAGTTCAGGTGCATAAAATAGACAACCAACCCATTACATGCGCGCGAAAATTTTTGCACATTTTTCGGGCATTCGACCAAAAATTCGAGAACACAGTAGAAAATTTGGGCAGTCTTTTTCACTTTAACTTCATCTCTGCCGGAATTTCACCTATTCTGTAGCCGAATTTTTGTCGTTTCCTACCCGAATTCTCGACCTCAGTTTTTTTTTTTTTTGGGCGGGGGGCAGCGCCTACACTAGGATTTGATGACTGGAGTGTCTCATCCTACCCAGATAAATCCAGAAAGTCTTTGAAAGTGAGCATATACGTATCTACGATACTTTGTAGAGGGGATGGACTCTTCCTTTGTCCCCTGGTGCGGAGGTTCCGTCCCGAGTCTAACGGGAAGAGGACCCTTGGAGCCATTTTAGTTCGTCAAAGGTAGCTTGCGTGCAAAATGGTGATATCTTTGAACTAACTACATGTTAAGGAATTATCCTTATTAAGTACTAATTTGGCCGTGGCATGTCACCCTTTCTATGATGGTACAATGAGACCGGCATAGGGGCTCCTGGAAGCTCTGGGCTAATTAAAAAAACCTAGACATTAGTATGATGCTGTTAACCGACATCCAAATGACACCACAAGAGAGCTAACCTAGCAATTTACGAAAAATAGTTTTACTAATTTTGAACGAAAATTCAAATAAACAGCTTCCAAGGGATTGATAGGCAGGTTTCATATGGATGGGCACACCAGAAGACTATATTTGGAGCTAGTGGTACCAACAGATGATGGCAGTTTGCGGGAACCACAGGGGATGATATTTCAAGTCCTACAAGGATCATAGCTTAAAGAAATCGCGCCTACGTATGAACGTGCGCGCAAAGTGCGCGAAAAGATCCCCTTCTCTGGCGGAAATTATCTCTTTCTTCTGGCAATCCAGAGACGTGGAATTTGTGGAAAGTCTCACAAGTGAACGGAACAAGGCTATGCACATGATGGTGCTTCTTCAGCTCCGCAAGCGTAGAAGAGTTGAGTGCTTTTCGGACGGTGAGGGGACCATGTTGCCATGGGCTACCATAAGGGCCCTGGGATGATTCAGCATAAGAGTACACCTAGTTTATGCTAGAAAAGTTCACTGGTAATTTTGTGTTTATAATGTTCATAAGTGATACAACGCTGATCGTGGGGACTGCGCGCGAAGCGCGCCGAAATTTGGAGGTATACTCCATTGCCCAAAGGAACAACCTGCATGCAGGTTCAGCCAGGGGTGGCGCTTGAATTTGCCGACAGAGGGGGTCAAGCGCCCTGACTGGGGGCCAGCTGCACTAAGCCCCGACAGATGCAATGGGTTTCCGGACCCGAAATATAAGGGGTTACAAATTTGGGGTTATATTGAAAAAGATTTCACATATTTGCTTTTAGTAAGGAAAGTTTAAAATGTTTTGGTTTTTATTGAAGAATCTGCTTTATTTAAAAGCAAAACCAAGAAATTTGTTGGGGCGACTGCAGGCTCCCCTACGAAACTGAAAAATCTATTCTCTTAATAAATATGTTTATATGTTTGCCATGATGGCGAGGCTGAAGAAAGAATCTTCCGAAAGATAGGAAAAAGAGGACAGAACTTCGCAACGACGCATTTTCGTGTTTCTCTAGAATCACGGCTACACGGAAGAACAATATTTGTGGAAACGTTGAGTTAATACAATATGTTTGAAAAGCGGGCGTTACCGCTTGATAGAACTGAAGATGAAAGCGTGCGTAGCGCGAAAAAAATCCCCCCTAGCCCCCGCCGTAGAACCGTGCCTGAAATAGGGATGCCTTAAACTTGGTATACTTTTTTGGCGTCATGCGCATCTTGGCTGTAGGCCACATCATACCTCATAGTCAACAGAGCGCTTAATAACTGTGTATGGTCACTTCTGAAATAGCTGTGTGAAAGTTCCCTTGACAGCTTTATGATAAAAGATCGGCAGGACCGTAGCCAGACTACATGTTGGGGATACCTCAGCAGGAGGTGGGCTGGGGAATTTTTTTACAGGGGCGGGGTAGATATATTGAAAAAAACCTATTTTTGTGCTTTCAAAATTTTCTAGAAGGGAAAAATGTTTTCTACGATTAAAATATGGTGGGGAGGGGTGTCAGATGAGATACAGCATAATTGATGCGCTGGTTGCAGTTGCAAAGAACAAATATTCCTTAAGTTATCTAACTCAAATTTAGCTACTTATTCCGTTATAACGGGACATCGATACTGATTTAAAAGTCGCAAGGGTACAATTGGATTGACACTTAAAGACAGATCGGAGAAAGTGTCTGTGAGCAAAATTTCAGGTATGTATGAGGCCTAGATCCAAAATAATGCTATATGTTTCAAAACTTTTAAGGTACTGTGAACCTTTCAGGACAAGTTCAAAGGAAGAATGCAGTCACCCCAATAAAGAATTGTGTAGAAGACTATCATATTTCCTGAATGGCTCTTGAGAATCATGTGCCAGTATTTTTCTCACTCAATTATAAAATTTACGAGGAGCAACTGCTTAGTTTACCTTGAATATGCAATATTTATGTCCTAAAATATCATAAAAGATACTTGTAAGAGAAATAAGAAGAAATTTGTGACATTTAGCTATTGTTTCAAAATAAGTTTTGAGTGATTGCTTCTGACCTTTAGGCTACTGTCTCACACTCTGTGCGGCCATGCATAAGCTTCCACAGAAACCACAAAAAATGTCAAACTGGCTCTTTAAATAATTTAGACTGACTGTGGACTAACGAGGGGTGACTAGTTCGTGTGGAAGTGGATGGTGAAAGAGAGGGTGTAAGCAGGGAGTTGTCCCTAACAACTCCCTGGTGGAAGGGATTTCGATATAACGGTTCCACTGAAGCTGTTGTAAGGCAAGTACTTATGAGGCGTTTCTGCTTACGGGTTGTCGTATAGAAGACATAACCCGACGGAAGACGGAATAATGAGTAACTTCTTAGACTAGAACATTTTGAGCATTAGGATTCTCGTATACTGTCATTCGGTTTCTTTACTGTCTGTGAAAGTACCTGCGTATATTCCTATAGTCTACTTTCATGAGTTTTTGTAGGCACCCTTTCTTACGACTTCGAATAAAAAACTTGGGGAGGGGGAAAAACGCATTAGATCCCCCACTCGGAAAATGGAGACATGTCTACCGCCTCCCATCGATGTCCTAACGTTGTAAAAATTGAGCTAGCACCTTTTTGATAGGTACTTTGGAGGCTATGCGTGAGTGCGTGCGTACAGGAGGGGGCGCCACTAGGTTCATGTTAAAAGGACACAGGGCACCCACGGGACAAGACGAAGTAGATGTACACTTCCCGAATACACATCTCCTAAAAACCAAGCCCCCCCCTGAGCGCTGAAATGTGTCTAAAGCTCTCATACTCAGAAAATTGGATAAGTTGACCAGTAACGTACCTTCGGTGTTTGTCGTAAGTGATAAAAAACGATAGCTTATGTTTTGATCCGCCCTCAGTATATACTAATCGATTAAACCAATTTTACGTTTTTCCAGCCTGTTGTTTTGGCCTGGATTGTCAAAGTTTGCTAGTCTGCCATGTAAAGTTGAAGACGAGCACTCATCACCCCAAAATATATTTTTGGTGTGGGGGAATCCAAAATTCCACCCCCCCAAAAAAAAGAAAAATGCAGTACCTCACATTGTGCACAATGCAGAGAGAGTGCTTGGATAACACATTATAGCCTTGCTTGCTCACCAGGACATGGACTGAAACAATA
The DNA here is from genome assembly GCA_009936505.3 of Holothuria glaberrima. Lineage (NCBI taxonomy): Eukaryota > Metazoa > Echinodermata > Holothuroidea > Aspidochirotida > Holothuriidae > Holothuria > Holothuria glaberrima. The sequence continues at coordinate 181,020 of WURT03000006.1, read as the reverse complement.
AAATAGGCTTGTGTCTGCACAAGCAGGAGCTTCATACAGTTATGGGAGGAGTTACACGTTGCTTAGTTAGGAAAATTAGAAATGTCTGGGATGACGAGAACTGCCCTTTGATAAAAGTTACCAAATTTCAATACCCTAGGTAATGTGGAAGCATCCGAATTTTTAAGTGAAAAGTTGGATATTTGAAGCAAAAACGAAACAGTAGTCACGAACGAGGCCGTGACATCACACCTGTTTGGGGATTTTTCACTTTTGATAACAAACGTGTCGACTTCGACTGCCGATATCTCGGGAATGGAGCATAGAAATGGAATGAAAATTTCATCAAAACGGAACAATCAAAATCCTCTGGACTATACCAAAGTACAATAAGTCCTGGAAGATTCTTTCATTTCATTTTCATTCCCCAAATTCTTATGAAAAGACAGAAAAAAATGACATGGTCATCTAATGATGATTTCCACGATATAATTTTCAATACAATAATTCTGAAAACAATGATATAAGATAAAAGATAAAAGCGACCAAAATTGAACATCTCTATTGGTAAAACTAAAGACGGTATTCACACAGTCAGCAAAGATGGGATTATGCATAATTTCTATGGGCATACAACAAAACACATTAAAAAATTATGAATCGAACACAACTGAACTTTTCCAAAAATGTTAAGACATAGTAAAGACAAAAATGTAAAATTATTAAAATAAGAGTAGATAACAATGCCCTGTTGAGTTCAGAGCATTTCAGACATGTAATAATTATAATTCAGTAATGACAGTGACGAAAATAAAGGAAACCTTTTTTGTTCAAAGGTACATATTGAATCTTTTAATCATATAGGATAGTAACGAAAGTAAAAGCTTTGACAGGAGTGCTATCAACATGACAGTCTTTAGGCGACCATTATGAGTGTGGGGAACCCCCATGATGGTGGGCAACCACAATGACAGTGGGCAACCACAATGACAGTGGGCAATGGAAATGATAGTGGGCTACCATTATGGTAATGAGCAAACCCTATAGGAGTAGACAACGATATGACTTGTGCCACCTTGATAGTGGGCAACCACCATAACAGTGGGCAACTACCATGTTAAACTGAACAGATGACAACTTGTGTCATGATGCCAACCAGCATCACCATGGATCAAACAACCTATCACTCTGACAATATTTCTAGGACAGTGGCCTTTAAACTGGCAACGAGCTGTCTCTTGGTGGTAGTCCACTAACATTGGTTCTTCCAAGACTTGTAGTGGGTACTCATACTCACAGTTTTGCACAATTGCCTGTACTCGTACTCGTGAGAATGGCATTGCACTTGTACTCACAGATTTTGGAAGTTATCCATTGTAGCTCATGAAAAGATTTGTAACTTGTACTCATGAAAAGGATGTGTACTCGTAATCACAAACAGAGGCACTCCGCTTGTACCCGTACTCATGGCAATGTACTCACACTATAAGTCTGGTTCTCCATCCCTATGTCTTAAAAACTCCGTTTATCTGACTAGGTGAATGAGAAGGGAATGTGCATATATTTCCTCCTTGGCTCTATTTTTTATGAGATCAGTGACCAGACATTTCAAGATCTCTCTTGCCATCCCCAGACTAATATGCCAGGATGTAATTACAAATGACTAGTTGTCCCACTCTACTAAATACACAAAGAACCAAATTTCACTCCATTCAACATCCACATATTCATAAATAATTCTCATAAGGGTTACATTATGCCACATAAGACGTAGTTGTTACTTCACTACCTACAACGAAATAAACTTGTCCAAACTAATATGAAATAATATTAAATGACATTGACTTAATCTCCCCAAAGTAGCTTATAATGATGTAACCAACTTTTTTGTAACTGCAACTGATCATGATACAAGATACATATTATTGTAAGAAACCCTATCCCTGCCCTTCAAAAAAAGCCTTGATCAACTAGCTCCTGCTAAAGAACACAAGAGTGAAATACTGATGTAGTATAAAGGGAAAAATCACAATAGATATAAAAAAGAATTTTATTGACAAACTAACTGAAAAAAGTTACTACATTTAAAAGAGAAATTACAGATCGCTAGAAGATAGTGTATTAGAGCCACCATGCACTATGCAAACACTGGACTGCACCTTTTTATGTGTTGTCTGTTTTTATGAGAAAAAAAACACAGAAAAAAAAGACTTCAAAGAAATATATAACAATTGATTCCATTGTTACACTGCTCATTAAATTTGTCTTTCTTGACTTAGTTTTGATTAGAGTATAACATGGTGGACTGAATTTTAATCCTCAGTGCGACTTAGGTTTTGTTTGTAGTGCTACTCTGCCAACAGAATTTGACGTCCCTTGATTAGTTTTTATTGCAATGTTACTTTGCAGACTGAATTTGACTTCTTACTAAATTTAACTTCGTAACCTAGCTTTGGATTCCTTCACATCTGATTGCAGTGATACATTGCAGACTGAATGTGATTTCCTCAACTAGGTTTTGATTCTAGAGACATTATTTCCAAATTTGGCTTACTAACCTAGGTTTTGACTGCTGTATCACACATCAGACTAAATTTTTGATTGCAGTAATAAATTTGGCTTACTGACCTGGTTTTGGTTGTCATGTTACACTGCAAACTAGATATGGCTTCTGATGGACTGCAGTACT
>WURT03000006.1:153439-178252 GCA_009936505.3 Holothuria glaberrima | reverse complement strand
AATTTGGCTTACTGACCTGGTTTTGGTTGTCATGTTACACTGCAAACTAGATATGGCTTCTGATGGACTGCAGTACTGAATCTGGCATCCTGACTAAGGTTTTGATTGTCATGTTAATGCGCAGACCAGATATGGCTTCTGATGGACTGCAGTACTAAATGTGACTTGTAACCTAGATTTTACCAAAGTGTTACAATAAAGTGTCCCAAACTAGGTTTTGATAGCAGTTTTATGGAGAAAATTGATCAGATGGAAAAAAAAAAAGGAAAGTATTTTTAAACTGTTGGGAAAGTAGCTAAATACTTTCTCTGTCAAGTAAATAGAGACTCCTAACAATTTTGAAACCTCTTCCGTGCACACGTTGTAAGTTTTCCCTGTTTACATAAAAGTCTGTGATACTGCATAGTCCATGTTGGCTGAAATAAAACATTTCCTGACATATCAAAAAGATTGTTTTTGATGAAATTCATAGAATAAAATAAATTCGATGTTATTTTGTTACAACAAGATACTAAAAGAGATGCAAAATCATCTTCACTGAATTGACCCTACACTATACACATACATATATATATATATAGATATATATTACTATTAAGATTCAGTCGAACAACAGTTTATGTATTTCACACTGGGTTTTCATCTAGAAATGTTTACTAGCACAATTTATGGACTTTTTTCTGTACAAAAAAAAAAGCACCATGCAATCAAAATATAGCTTACATGCATAGTCCCTATAAAAAATCCATAAATATACAAAAATATTGATATGAATACATGCAGCTTTCTGTATTAATTTCAATTGACACAGGCTGAAGAATGTCTCTGAACCAAGGCTCTTATCCCTTTTACAATACCTGGTCCAATACAACACGTAATTATGGCAGCCACTTAACCAAGTATAGAACAGTTGATGGTTTATTCACCTCTGGCAGAGATGAGAAGTGATGAGTGACAATTTCTCTGCATTCTTCTGGTGGGGTGCAAATTTGGTGGATAATATGTTGTAGTGGGTTTTTTTTTTTATATTCTAGCTTTCCATTCAAAAATTCCCCAGCAATTTTGTAAGTAAGATGAATGATTTTTTTAACAAGGTGTATAAATTGGTACATTTTAACTTTTTTCTACCATTTCCCTCAAAATATCATATCACTTTCAGAGTAGAAGAAAATGTTTGACATAATTTGCCTTTAGTCGACAAATCTTCCTATTGAAACATTTTAGAGTGAGACTATAGGCACATGGTCACTGAAAGATGAAGGAAGGGCTGCCGGAATATTGCTGACCACAGGAAAGACTCACCTGTAATTCCTTTTATCATTCTTATCAAAAAAGTTTTAATTCTAAAAATTTTCCCTTTAAATAGACCTCCACATTTGGAGAGGTGAAGAATAATGTTGCTGGAAAATATCCTTAAAAAGAGTGGTATGTGGACCAAAGTTTATGATTAACTGGTTTTGCAAAGTGGTATTTTTCCCAATTCACAGAAGCCACTGAAACTCTCTTATCACAGTGTATCTATGAGTCAGACCCTCTAAAAAGTGAGCTAAAAAATGGAAAAAATATAAAAAATTAAATTTGATAAAAAGGAGATGTTGTGCTTCTTGATGTAATTAATGATTTTTTTTGAGTTGCAATGGAAGTTACATATAAATACTTCAGATAATTTATATATTATTTATATATACGAGTCACAAAAGATGCATAGGAAATAATTATTTCACTTTTTTGACCAAATGTACAATGTTTTGAAGGATTATATGCAAGTGTACTTTGTAATTTGAACCTACCCACACAAACACAAGGTACATGTAAAATACAAAAAATGTATCATGAAGGCCCGGACTAATTTTTCATTTTTTTTTAACCTCTTGTACATATATAAATAGTTCAGTGCCTTTAACCACTTCTGCTTAGTTAAAATATCTGTATTGAAAAGAAATGTAACTGATGAGAACCAAGTAAACTGATTTGTATGAATAATTTACTTTATCAATAATGTTATAGTCTGTCAACATATCTAGTCTGAAAAAAGTCACTCTTTGTTTGGTTTCCATGGTGATACGCAAATGAGGGCTGGGAACCTAAATTTCCATACACCTCTGTTTAATACTAACCACATTTACTTCAACAGGTCTTGTGGGTCATAATGGCAACTCTTCCAGAGAAAAATGTGAAAATGCTCTGGCAAAAATAAGCCTTGACTTCCCAACCTATTTTTAAGGAGCACTGTTCTTTATAAACTGCTATCAATTTTACCAATAGAAACAACTTTAAATCATATTCTTCCAAATCATTTAAATTACTTGATTGCAACACAATGACCTTCTACTGTACTCTATTCTTTTTCCAATAAACTGCTCATATCCATCTTTAAAAGCACATATTACAGTCCCCTGTCTCCTGACTGTTAACTGTTTTGCATAAACAAATTTGTGCATTTCCAGCAAAGTTAAGTGAAGGATTTCCAAAGCTCCAGTACAACTTTTTACATCCTGTAAAGTCTTTGAACTCCTTTTGAGACCTTAACAGCACAACCTGTTTAATTCTGAAAACAAAATTTAGAAGTTTGGTAAAAGTTCTCTTTCTACGTTTTAAGTTCTAATTCTTGAGTCTTAATCTAGGTACTTACTAAGTGTTAGTCCTTTCCAAGACTGCACATGTGTACAAACTTTCTCAAAAATGTGATAATATGACTCTTTTCATCACCCTTAGAACATTTCTAACTTAAGAACTCACTCTACACAAACTTCACATGATCAAGATGTCATATTTACGTGACAATTTCAGGCATCAGCTGAACAAGTTAGAGAACTTTCACTGGACAGTTTATGTAAAAATTTCCAAAAAGAACAAGCTTTCTAAAATGAAAATATTGACATCCTATCCTGAGCCAGATCGTCACAGATGATTGGATATGATTACCATTTTTATGGTTATACAACTACAGACCTTATCCTACGAAATAATCTAAACATATTGCTGCTTCAAGAGATATTACAGCATGGTTTATGTGGCAGCCATCTTGTAGGGCAATCTCTAGTACAAAATAGTGTTAATTGGTATACATGATCCCATACCAAAGTGAGTACGTCCCATAGCAGACTGTAATTATTGCAAAATGCACCCAAGGAATCATGGGAACTGGGAGTATAAATAATGGAGTAGTGATGTCACACTACTGTTTATACTCCCAGTTCCCATGATTCCTTGGACTATTGTTTATACTACCAGTTCACATGATTCCTTGGACTCTATTGTTTATACTCCCAGTTCCCATGATTCCGTGGGTGCATTTAACAATGGGTTAAGTCTGCTATTGCTTAATCATTTACTTTGAGGTAGTACTAAAAATTCTGTGCTGGGTCACCAAATCTGGCAATTATTGAAAGGTACAAAGGCATTACAGTTACCACGCAGGTCAAGCATAATAATAACTCCTAATTTTCTGCCCCAGTCTACAATTGTAGTGCAATTTGTACAAAGTGGAAACAATGTCTTCAACTGACTGGAAGGTAAGTATGGAAGGAATTGCATGGTTTGACAGATAAAACAAACTTGTCTGTTTACAGGAAGTGATGAAAAACTTATGGAGATTAGGGGATTAGGTTGTTACACCCAGGCAGAGCCTCTTGTACATAGGGGAAGGGAGATGAGGAAAAGCTGGGGAGGGGGAAGGTTAGAAGTACAAGAAAAGGCTTTCCTAAGGAAGAACAATGAGTACCCAATAATTATGTTGAGATTTCATTACCATCACAATAGTCCAACCAAGGAGAAACAATGCTATTAAAACACTAGTTAATAAATAGACTATTTAGTCACTGTTTTTGGTTAACGTTCTCAAAAACTGCTCAGAATTTTACACTCAAAGTCAATTTCACTTCATCTCTTTTCAAAATTTGCTTGAAGATATTACTTTGACAGACTTGATTAAAAGTAATATCTCTGATGCCTTCTACTTTTTTGGTTGATGCCATGACATAAAGCAGACCAAACTGTTAAAACTGACATTTTAGAACCAACAAAGCTCTAGTAGAACCACTGCGGGTAGTAGTGTTGTCCCACTTTGTTATACACCCTGGGCAGGTGCATTGGTAATAAAAAGTAACAATTAAAAGAAAAAAAAATCTGATATATTAGCCAGTATTAAAATAAAAACTTCTGTGTCAAATTTTTATTAGGGCATGACCCATAAGCTGTGTGTAAGTATTGTAAGATAGGTATCTTATTTTATTGCTGTTTGACATGCCACATTTAGGGAGAATCACATTTATTTATATTCAGTGTTCTGATTCATATCATTGCATCCTTTGTGCTATCAAATAAAATGGTTTCCTAGAATTTATGAGTGATGGTTCAAAAACAAAAGACATCCCCAGGAAGACACAATAGTTGGTTTAATCTTTGTGACTAGTAAAAGGTAGAAATGGCCTCTGGATACCACAGTGGGGACTGGGTTGGGTGTGAGAAGAGATATTATTGAAGAAATAAAAAGGGACAGATATTGTAAATGTGGTACATAACTGTACACAACAAAGTATTTGCAGAAGGTGTTGGGGAAACAATATCAGGGCAAAGATATTAGATGGACAACATTGTATTAATATTCCCAATGCAGAGCTAGACTTTGCAATTAAGAACTAGGCTTCTTTTTGGAAATACAGTCTCAGTAGCAATTAATTGACAACAAAGTCCTGTAACACCAGGGCAACCTAGTCACAGTTACACCGAGGTCTAGCTAAGCAAACTACCAGTCCATGGCCCTAGAATTTGTATGTAAAATATCTTGATGTCTATTTTATGATTATGTCAGGATATGTTGGACAACAGAATTATGCTTGATTTCCTTCACCGCCTCCTTATAGCTATTACATAACTACTCTACTCTTTTCACAAGTTCTGCTTGTTAAGGTTCAAACCATTGTGGCAGAACTGACTAGAAACAAGGGATTTGGTCTTAGGTTACAGATTACCAACTACCTGTCAAAGACAGCTAAAAGTCACGAATACATCAGTAAAGAACTCTCAAACCACCATGGCATTATGGGTAGTACATAAAACACCTGAGTAATCCACATATCTATATGATGAATATGTGGGTCTTCTTAATATAACCAGGTCCGGTGCACAGCCTCATTGCATCTGGGCTTGACTTAAGCAGTTCTATCAGACGGATGTCTCCCGATAGATGATTAGTTTCTTGTTACTGTTTGCACTGCTGGTTATAATATTCCTCGTAGACACTGTAGAAGAGAAAGAAAGTAGCTCAAACATTAGTGAACAATCACAAGTTACTTATTGATAAAACTATCCAATTTATCCTAATGAACCATTGTGGAGTATCTGTGTATACTCCTTACAACCCTACAACATCCCAATTAAACACCCCACACCTCAAAATTAAAGAAAACATAACATTCCCACAGCTGATAAAAACAGACTAAAATTACCTATGAATGGAAATGATGAAAAAATTAATGGTAGAAATTTAAGCAATCTTTTTTTCCCCCAAGGGTTTAACTTCATGGAAAGACTGAACGAGTCTTTCAAAGCTACAAAGGACTGAAACTTGGATTAGGCCAATATTCACTGAAGTAGAAGAATGTAAAAACAGGATAAAAAAACTAGGAACTGGGACACAGTCTGAAAAGGCACTCCAAATACCAATTACAAAGGATTGTGGGATAGAGTCTTGGTGAGTGACATTTTTGGCTACAATAAAATGCCATAGACAAAAATGATGAGTACCATAACTCTATCCCACAATCCTTTGTAATAGCTACTTGGAAAAGGGTCCATAAAAGAGTTATGGTAAGGGGATCTAATTCCACGTGATGCCAGGATCGCTGTCAAAGCTTTTTGGTTTCAATTGCTTCTATGCCATCAAAATTGTTTGGGCATAAGACAAACAAACACCAGCTTGAACAAAAACTATCTTTGGCTCTGACATCAAAATGAGGTAATTGCTAACCTTTTCAACATCTTACGTGTCACATTTACTGAACAGGTTTCCCTCTACAAAGACCATCCATGAACACAAAAGCATTAATTCCAAAAACATGAAAATGGATCATTGCCTAATTCATGTGAAAACCTCCTAAAAACTGCGACAATTCACAACTTTACGAGATCAAGTACAACCCACTTGAATGCTGCGTGAAACTCTCTGATAATCAATTTTAGTATGACAGAGTTGTTGTGTATTTGACTATAACACATCGTTAGATTTATAAATGGTAAATACTGGATGGAAAGTATATTTACAAAACTGTTTAGCTTCCCAGAACCTCTCTCATCCACTTTAGTACGTGAAAATCTAAAAGCATGAAAATTATCGGACTGTGATTGCTCAAACAATGATCTTGACACTACTATTACAGCTGTCAATGTGTGCAGAGTACCTGGTAATATATCCAACGACAAGTGAGGGGTAAACCTCACGACCTTTGAATCTAGCAGTCACAGCTGCTTGGCGGCTGAGAATGTTACAACCTACAACATATTTCTACTGTTGCAGTGTATGTAACATTTAAGGCTACACTGGGGACTTCAGTTTTTACTCACTTCTCTGGTTTGTGCTTTTTCAAACTTTTCTTCTTATGGCCTTTTCCTAAAACGTAAAAACTACTGGAGTTTTCACAAAATGTTATAATAGCTCTACCCTTTCCTCAACAAGAAAAAAAATATGTTGATCTGAACATCCCTTCATTTGGGCAGCCCAGTTGTTTTTGTCAGACGGGTATAATGTAAACCTTTCAAAACTTCAGTAAATTTAGCAAAACTTGGAAGTTTAAAATATGTTTTCTACAAAATGCATTGTGAGTTCCTGACTTGAATAGTCTCCTCCCTCTAATGGTGAAATATTACACAAACCCATAAATGACTTCCATTCCATTGCTTATCAAATTTTCATCAAGTTTAATGACTCCTTAGTCTCCCCTACTCCCCCCCCCCCCACCCAACCATCTAAACTTCAGGAAACCGATATATCACTCACTTGCACTTTTCATTTTAATGCTACGATGGTCTGCAGCAGATGAGATATACTTAAACTCTGAGAAGGACGCAGTTCACAGTTCTGCTATTTTTCACACACATCACGTTTTTATGACACAATTTATTAAATTTTTGTTTACATTTATTACCTGTCATACTGACTCTAACTTCAAACTAGTTCTATATTATCACCTTTTGTGGTTCGAAAGTTAAATATTCCAACTCAGGTGTCAGTGCGTACCTTGACTACACCTTGACACCTTTTCATGACTTCATTACTTAGCTATTATCATCAACTTCAATACTCCGATATCTTTTAGTTTTGGTTAAGTGTCACTAATGAATCATTTTAGACCTCTTGAAGCCTGTTAAGCCCTTAATCACCTAGTATTTTACACAAACACTTAAGGAAGGTTTAGTCGACCGAGTGGGTTAGTCAACAAGCCTGACCACTTGAGGTTATAAATTGGAGATTACTTTAGTACTACTAATGGGCTGATCTTAGCAATAGTAAACTACACCATTTTGAGTACTCTATTAAATAATTTGGGGGAATGTGTTTGTGTGGAAGATAGATAAAAACAGCTGAAACAGCGACATCACCTGCGATGACAAATTTGCTCAATGACAATGAAGGAATGGTTGTATGATTTATTGTTCTAACTGCATAATTGCAGTTCTACTGTATCACCCACCAGACACAAGCTGACATTAAAATTCTGTCACATGATTTACAACATTGCCATTCAATTTATCATAACTGCTCATGGGGAAAGAATAATATTTGCAGAACAATCATTAACTTTTATTTCAAGTGGAAATGCCACAATAGTTTCTATGGGACATACTGAATTCTGTTTGCTCCCTTTCCTTATGAAAAGGATGTAACAGGTTGCCAGAAAATGTTTGTTTAAAAAACTACACTGGAAAACAATGTAGTTGCGTCAGACGCACGGGCAGTTGTTCCTGCATAGGGTAAGGGTGAGGTGGGTGGGGGGGGGGTAGTAGGGTAATGCAAATCTCTGTATACCACTCCAGAAATGTTTACTTTACCAAATATGAGGAAATTTCCAGTTATCACTTTAGAAATGCAAACAAATGCTTTCCCAGTCCAAATGTACAGTTCAAAGCAGAGGGGATGGACGACATGATGCAATGACTATTTTCACCTTCTAGCATTGCTCATGTTTGGCAGATACACTTTGGACCCCTCCCTACTCCTTCCCAGCCCCCTACCATCATCATCTAAGATGGCAAGTTATCAATGAGACAAAGCCAAAACTTGATTAGTACAAGACGACTATATAAAGCAAATGGTCCTAACACTATTGTAAGAGGACTTTTGAAGAAGGGTGCTCTTTCATCAATAATTCCCATGATTTTCAAAATTTGTAATTAATTCAATAGCGCCATCACTTGAAAGACAGATGCAGACTTTAGAAAAGCAAGCTAATTAGCCGCATAATGGTATTATGAGACCCCATATTACTGTAATGGTCATGTAGCCAGCCTTTACTAGGTACTGTGTTTTGTCTGTGAGGTATGACAGTATTAAATAAGTCCAGTAAGATGGGGGAGACTATCAAAGGTGAATAAAATCTTTTGCAAACTCATTACCTATTTGAAAATATCAAAAATATCAACAGAAATTAGAACAACAGTACTCACAGAATGTTTCATACTGTACCCTACAAAGCCTCAACACTTTGTGATGAAAAAATTGGTCAAGTTGGATTTAAACCAAATATTAACTGGTGCCCAGTGTCTTACCACAATCTTTTTCAGGGGGAGGGGTGTTGGGGTGGGGGTGAATTTATTTGTGTCTGTGTGTGTGAGGGGTGAACTTAAACATTTCTTGCTTTTTGCACTGTTGTTTATGTCACTAGCAGTAAACTGAAAGAAATCAAATACTAAACATGGCATTTCACTTCACAACTTTGTGCAACACAAACCACAAAGAAATAGGAACAAAAAAATTTCTGTGAATAGCAAAACAAAATTATGCTGACTACCAGGCTGCAAAGGAATGTAATATTCCATCACCAGAAACAGAATGCAAGTAAGGACAGAACTGGGACGGCTATAACTGCAACTTACCAAGATGCTTGCATCAAAACAAAATTGTACTTTACTAAAAACCAAAGAGAGGTTCTAAGTTACATTAGAACTAATCTCCTAGGATAGAAAGGAGCAGGGGTGCATAGCCAAAACAGTACCTCTATAGAGCTTTGAACATTAAATAAAAGACCACTTCTGCGAGAAATACTAAACGATTATCTGAACCCCCGCTGGGTTTCATTTTTCTACAACCTTTGACCCGGCTTTATCAAAATCTGAAGACAAATCAGCAAGGATTGACAGCATAACAGATGGGCAAGTGGAACTTTGTTTATATGAGATAGGTTGGTTAAGAACACAGAGTAAGTTATCAGCACAGTACTGGGGTGTACCGGACAGTGGACGCAGGGAGGGGGCAGAGGACATTCTTATTTACAAGGTTATTTGCTTCTTAGCTATAACATACACATATAAATTGCTAAATGAGCGATAGCAATTACAAGAATAGCAGGTGTGTGTTATTTTATTAAAAGCTTTTAGCTGGAACAAGAACAATATCCCAAAAAATGTCATCTCTATAGGCTAATTGATGATATTTTAAGAAAGGTTTGACACATACACACACAAAGACAAAAAGGGCTCACTCTGCAAACTGTAAACAAGAAGGCAATATAGTAAAAACCCGTATTATCTAAGAAAAGTCCAACAAATTGCTACAGCAGCTGAATATTACAACAGACTTTTCATTTCCAAATTTAAAAACATCTCCTGAATTACAAAAGGCAAAAAGTTTCTCCTGTTATGCCAAGACACCAGTAATTATGCAGAATAAGGCTTGCACATACTTATAATCAATCAGGCCTGCAATACACTTTTGACAAATACTGTTTGTAACTTTCTTTTTCTTTCCTAAAACTTAAAAGCTTGTATGATACTTGAAAGTTGTGCCCCCTCCCCTTCTCCCCCTATCATTCCGGTGTGAGACAATAAAATTGGCATCCTTTTTATCTGGCTTTGGAATCCTGTTTAACACCATCATGAAGCAAACTTTTCTTAACCAGACTCTGTTTGAAAGTTGTAGTTTTAGTCAACAGTAGAGCCATCAAGTGAATGTTGACCCTAAACTTGTTTTTTCTAAAGCCATAATAAAGATTCGGAGGGGGATGAAGCAGTGTTCACTGCGAGGGTGAATGCACTTAACAAAGATCAGTGCCACTCTGTACAAATCGATGTGTATACCCATGTGCACACTAAACATCCTTCATGTTGTTTGCTTACTTGTAATTAAAGAGTCTAATTAAAAAGAGTTCAGCATTCCCACAATGTTTACACTTGTGAATTATTCACAAAAGTAAACACCAATGAAAGATTCTTGCCATAGACTGTGATCATACTCTAACAGATAAGGGTCATTAGTCGACTAAAATGTGCCTGAAGTATCATCTATTATCCACTACATGCCGTTTTGAAATGGCTGACACAAAGGCCTCATTGCACTTTAAAATGATAGCAGTATAAACTTTGATGCATAATTAAAAACTCTAGAGGTATATACCTTAGAAAATAAATAGACAAAAGATTGTTTCCTATGACATCATGACATTGGGACTGGAGGAATAGGATTTACCTGCTTGGCCGAGGTGTACTACTAAAGCACGTATATTTGCTGAAAGGGTTGAGGAGCAGTAGTACTGTGTCAGGTCAGCATTGCAATATGCATATTCATGATCAGAACTAAATCAACCATCCAATGGTCAAGAAATGATTTCAAACAAGGCTAATGAGTTCAAAGTAATTGGATTATCTCTGCCATTTTGCAGCTGTGAGAATATGTACATTATTAAGCAGTACGTATTTGCCACTTACTGCTACGATTATTGTGGGCTGGGAGAAGTACCTCACCAATAAAATTTCCATAACATTTTGTACACACATATCAGTATTTGATGTCTTATGTGGACATAAATTCACCAAACCTCGAAGCATCCAATGAATAAATTAATTATGGTAAAGTGTACATTTTCCCCCCAAAATCAGAATATAATATACATAATAATTTAACAAAAAAAGAAAAAATTAAAATGTGATGCTGATCTAATACTGAGAAATTCTTGAAGCTGCAAGTACAATGAACATTCCTTCACAAGAACAAGTACAGCATTTGAAATCAAATATTTGTGAAACATGTTCCGTTTATCACATGTGATGAGGGTGCACACAATTTTAACACTGACACTATGCAATTGCTGTAGCCAGTAGCATTACCAGTATTTCTTCAGTAGGAGGTGAGAGGGCTGGAGAAATGATGTTTTTAAACTGACAAGATACCTCCTAACAAGAATTTTGTGATGGGAGGCTATAAAACATCAACTCAACTTCTCAATAAATGTAAAAACATAGCAGACTCCATAAAAATGCTAGTTTGTCCCTATCTTTGATAGCTCACCCTTTACAGCAACACCACTTATTGCAAGCTTTTCATTTTTCAGAAACACTTAGGTATAGACAACATATAACACACTTACACAATGTGTACTCATCTTCACTACGATGGCGGTGTGCAGGAATCGACTGTGCTCAAAGAAGAAGAAACGAACATGCGTAACAAAATATCAACATTGTCCTAACTGATTTGTGCATCAACGAAATAGGTGATATTACAATACATTTAAGGCATCATGTCAAATGGGGACTGCTCAGTACCCATAAATAAGGCTGCAGCCTGGGCTCGATACCCATAAATATGGCTGAAATCTAGGCTCGGTACCCATAAATAAGGCTGCAGCCTGGGTGGATAGGAAAACATGTGTGCTATGCCAAAGAGTACAGCAGTTGCTTTTCTGGCTGCACAACATGTATTCACAGCCATCAACTTTAGCATTCAAGATTTCCAAACAGCTTCATTTGCTAGTGACCTTTTGCTTTATATCACAGACAGCACCATCACTTGAAGTGTAACTAATTTCCCAAAACTTATTGCCTGTTAGTATACTGAACACTGTTTTGCAACTTTCTATGTCCACTGTGATATGTTTGTAATGTTTGCCCACGTCTCAATCATAGGAAGGTGCTCATCTGGGAGTTCATACATCCCACCATCAAATGTGTATAATTGTGATACAAAAGGCCCTTTTAATATAAGGGTAATCTTCAGGAAAACTGTCATAGTGTAGTTCTGGATGTTTTCGAGGTCCAATTGAGCTGCACCCTACAAGTTCCTATAAAGTCAATCATTTTTATTCAGCCATGCTGCATCTATGCTGAATGTAGGTAACTGAGTAGCCTGCCTTTGACAGGATGCTTATAAACCATCTAGGCACAATTTGTAGCTCAAACATGAGCAGCTAAGAAGGCTGACATACAGTGTAGAACTTAAATGTGTATAAAGTTTAAATTGGCAAGTACTGAACTAACATTTGACACAATGTGCTGAAAACTATCAATGACTTTGAGAATCATCTGATGATGGTTATCTGCTACTAAATCTTGAGATGCTACGAGAGAGCCACAGCTCCTGATTTAAGTTTATAAAATGGAATAAAACAAAATGAGATTACATGAAACATAATACAAAAAAATATATGAAACACAATTAAAAAATGTTAAATAAAATATATTGAAAAATAAAAAATAAACATAAAATATGAAAACAATAAAATGAGAAAACCTTAAATTATATGTAAAATAACCACAAACTGCACCCTCTCAAATTATTCTTCTTCTGCCCACTAGGACTAAGCAGTGTTTACATTATTATGTTCCAAAATGGTTTTTGTGTATTAAAATCTGCTTGTCATCCACAAATGAAACTTTTCTATGCAAAAGATTTGTTATTCTCATACCTACAGTATCCTAAACTGTTTACTTATGGACATTATGACAATGAAAACTTGACATAATATCAACCCCAATTTTCAAAAAATCTCCCCCAAAATTTACTTTGAATAGTTCCCCTAACATATTTTGGAATGGGGCCATTTCTTCCCGTTCTTTCATTCCCTAGTGTGAATACTGTGACAAACAGATTCACCCAAAGTCCAATACTGCTGTACCATCTGGATAAAATCATGCCTGTGCTGTTCATGATTATTCAACTGTACTCCACTGTATGTCACTTGTGTAAACAGTTGAATGATATATCCCATCATGCATTTCAACTTCTATAATCCACTTCCATTTTATTTCCAGAAAAGTTTATGTCACATATACTCACTATATCCATACCCAAATGTGAACCAAAAAGGGTTCACGATCAAACCTGAAATGCATTTCCCACCCAACAGCTAAACCTTGACAGAAACTAATGATGTCAAGATGTTTTAAACTATTATGCTACTTTAGTAAGCTTTCACCAATTTCATTTATTTAAAACTGTGATTCTGTGTTACTCTCTGATCCCTGCAAACAAACACATAGATACATGATGCACAATGCCCAGTCCCTTTCATCCTGAGCTCCAGTGAAAGACAAATATCATTTTATTGAAACATTTAAAGGGTCGAATCAACTTTACCCTTACTTATTGTAATTTATATAAAACCCATCGGTAATTTATCACTGTTTCCCAGTTTACAAAGGTCCCACAACCCATGAATAAAACATTCAAAAACCATATTTTTTTTTCTTCAATGACCAAACCTACCTGCAACAGAGAGGTAACAAACCATATGCACTCAATAATACCACTGAATTTTATGACCTATGTGCTGTAACATTGGGTATGAAGATTAGGTTGTACATGGGAAACAAAATTAACATATTAACAACCACTATAAAATCTTTTACATTCAATATCCTTGGTTACTTACAAGTGTAATTTAATAATATTTTATGTAAGTCTTACCATCTAAGTTTTGCACTATGATAAAAAAATATACTATATCATTCTACAAAAATGATTAAACAATAATCTAGTATGAATATACTGTATATAATATATGAAGTATATGTTTAACATTGTTCATAATATATTACATGTACTTTAAGTCATCTACTGATATAGATTGCTTTCACAGAAAGTAAAACAGGGAGGACTTAAAAGAAGCTGAACAACAATAAACTGGACTGATCATTATAGCATATCCCTGAGAACAAACATTCATGGGGATGGGGATGTTCCTCAAAACCCTCTGGTTTGGGAATCTGTGAGCCCCATACTTACCTCCTATTTACCTATGTAACACTAAATTATCAGCAATTAAGACCTGGCAAAGTCAATACTGTAGCACAGTGGAGGAGAGCGCCCTCCTAGAACACTACATGGTGTAATACTGTGGTGATAAATATAAAGGCAAGGGAAGAATTTAAAGGAACTTTTCCTTTCATTTTTTTAAAATTTATTTACTGTTTGGAATTTAAAGGAGCTGAGCAATGCTAATCAGGAATGATTATACAAGCAAATCCTGTGAACATATGGTCGTGGGGAGGGGAATTATTGTTTGTGTGACTTGCACATTAAGTCCACAGTAAGACCCCTACAAATAGCAATTGGACCTTCTTAAACATCCTCTCACAGCTATTAGTACCCACATTACAGGTTTAAGCACAGCATTTTGCTCAATCAATTGGCATTATACCCAAATTAATGAATTAACTGCCCATACTGGTTTAAAAAATCAATGTCTTCACTGCATACATTAATCACACAAAGAACATGGAAAGGAAAGCATTTTCTTTTCATGTAGATTATTTCCATCTTCAAATCTTCAAAAAGCACTCAAAATGTTACTTTTTAAAATATTTAAGAGTGAGACCTGCACTCAGTTCAGAAATTTACATTTCTGCTTCAAAAGGCAAAATAAAACAAACATTTTGAAACTGGTCACAAATACATGATAGAAACCTGAATTATCCCACTTGACAAAGTGAGGGTATTAACTAGCAGAAAAAAAAAGACTCTGCACTTGAATTTTTCCATTGGTAGATCTGACTGATTAAAGGTTGCAAATATTTAAAATTATATAACTTGCTAAGGTATGTGCTGGTAAGACAAAAGATAACCCTAAGATTAAGATAAAAGGATTGTGAGACAGCAGCCACTGCATTACAGAATGTGTATGAATCTCAAGTATGACAATTGAACACAAGGTTTCACAAATTTTCAGGACACTACCCTGACATTTAATATGTAAGTTACAATCACCTCTATAAAATTTTGATATCAACTGTATTTTTACAGAAGTACTTGCAAACATTATAGTAATTGTTCTCATAAAATGAATGAATGTGGTAGTTTTGGCCTGCTTATGACAGGGGCTACATAAGATGTAGGCAATGGTACACTTCTAAATGGTGACAAAACCTCTGGATAAAAGACAACCTCCATGCCAGGTTTGGGGTGGTGGTAACCCCGTCAGAAATAAGATTTTTCCGAACCTTTCAGTCAATACTGTAATCCACTATTGATACATTTTTACAATTCTAACATGTAATCTTTGGCTTGTAATTATAATGACTTGCCCCACCCTTGAACTAAATCTTTAATCTTTAAAGAACGATCACTGTCAGTTTTCTGAACTCTAAAATTTAACTGCAAAGGTGTGGTTCACTTTCCTGGATTTCTTTTTCTTTGCATTACCCTCTTGGGTAGTAAGTAAATATAAAAAGAACATATGAAACCAAAGTTTCAAAAGATACCATCAAAGATTTTGTGCACTCTTAAATTTGCGGCTCTTTTACTAATGATAATTAACTAGCTTTATGGGAGAATTGATAAAAAAAAGCCACCTACACCTTTAAAACCCATCCAACAAAGTAGTGCACATAACCTACCACACTTTAACTTTCCCAGCCCTTTTAAAAATACAACTGTCAGAGCACTTTTTAAAATACAACCGTCAGAGAACAAACATTCAAACCAAACTTGATAAAACTGTCAATTCTTACTTACCAATAATTTCATCAATAACACTGAGACAATTACACAATCAGCAAGTCAAACTTCGAAATGTTTCAAACATTTAAACATGAAATCGGTCGACTTGAACAATTAGGTTTCTTTTCTCCTTTGAAACGGTGTACTGGAGGACAAAAGCTTGAAGAAAATCTACCAAATAAAGACTGCTGAGAAACAATATGAAAAGTGACTGCGAAGGCAAATCTATAAAACGCAAAGAGCATGCTGCAAATAACAAAGAAGGTGATGCAACGAATACTCACATTTAGCGGTGTTAATCAGTGCAAAAGGAGTGATGTATGGGAATGAAAGCGAAGGTTACAGGAGGGTACAGCAATGACGGGGGCTATTGGAAGTCGGGCTTCCATGGTTACCTGAATTACTTGGGGGGTGACTACTGGATGGGTTGACCTTCAAAAAAATGCGAAGGTATACGGGCTGAAAAGGAAAAGAGAAAATAAAGCAATCTATAAGGTGTGACAATTTAGAGAACAACTACAAAGAATAATAAGAAAGTTTCTGCAAACTGGATAACATTGTTTTATTATTCACCTTCATCATTGTTATTCAAAGAAAAATCAAACTTAAATAAGCATTTTCTAGAGGACTAACATAACAATACCAACATAAAACACCAACAAGCTGACCTCTGACCTCTGTGCCAAAACAAAGGGATTGTTCCTACATCAAACCCTAAGATGATTACCATCAAATGTTACACCAAATTTAGCACTACAATTTAAGTTTTAAAATCATTAACACACTAAGTCAGAAATGAGATTTTTTTTAGCAGAGTTCCAGAAGTGTTTCAAAATACACTTACACAAGCTCATATTTGTGGGGAGAAAAAACCAACATCTAGAGGCAGAGAGAACGAAATATGATTTCTCGTCCGGTACGATGCTAGTACTAGGGTTAATAATGCCTTGTCTCAATTCAGCAAACTGCTCCCAGTACTACAACAGTATTACAAAATGTTTCACACTCCAAATGGACAAAGAGATAATGAAAGAAGTCAAATTATTAACTGCTAAACAGGCACAATAATTTGTAACACTGTTTGAACAACAGGAAACATATTCTGCCCACAAATTAAGATTGAACGGCATTTCTTTCTTAGAATAAACACGCTTGGTTCATAAAGGCCTACCGCCAACCACGAGGTGTTTAAGTAGATGCTTTGTTCTTCTTGACTAACCAAGTTTACACTTTACATTGAACCATCTTTGGCCATTTTCGCAGTAATCAGTTTTGAAAATGGTTTGACGATTGCAACTATTTACCTTTGTATTTTTCTCTTTTCTTTTTTTGCTTTGAACTTTTAAAGAGGAAATGAAATATTTTTTCAGAAAGCAATCATACTCCCACTTCAGACATTCCATGAAATTCTTAAGAAAAGTTATTAAAGTTGCTTTATTTCCTTATTATGTTTATTTCAACTGCAAGAAAAACCTTTCAATAGCCTTTGTTCTCTCACAACACTGATGCAACGATGGGAAGAAGTTTTCCAAACCTACAAAAAATTAAGATAGCCACTTCCGTTCTTCTATTTACCATCATGACATTGACACACATTTTAAAACCTAGCATCCAGCATGAACGAGACTCACACTAAAGAAGGGTCATTTTCATTTTATGCAGGCACAACTTCATAAGGGAAGTCCACACAGTGATCATCAAACAATCAAAAAGGATAAAGCTGGGAAAAATGCAAAACCAAAGCTTAGCTCACATCTTTATGTAAGATAACTCATGGCTTCCTTCTTCTCTTTCACAAATTAATGTCCTCATCTCTCAACTGACCTTGTGTTACTTATGACATCTTGTGATTTAAAGTATAAAATTTTCCACACTAGCTCAAAATGACTGTTACATCTGCTCCATACATACATACACCAGACCTTTGAGGTGTGAGCACTCTCCCACCCCAGCCCATAATGTGCTATCATTCAAGCACCCCCTTGGCAGAATGTCACTAACCTCAACCAGACAAAGAAGGACCACATGTGAACAGTCCTTTGGGTTATTTGTGGAGATAACATTTAAGATCAAAGCATAGTCACTTACAATAACTTTCAGCACTTACCAAAAATTACAGGGAATTTTATATACCACTTACTATCTATTATGAATGATATTACAATCCTTTTACTGTCTGGTATCTCTGTCCTTTCCCTTTTTTAGCTGACCCATTGGCAAGGGGTCACTCTGACACCCCCTTTCCCTTGCCTCCTTTCTAAGACAACCACACACATATCTGGTTTTCTACATCCTGTTGATTACTCTGCATTCCTCAGTAGTTTATGATTATTTTCTCTGCAACCCTTTTTAATTTGACACTGGCAAATGTGTGAGTTAATTTTACAATTTTCAATTGTCTGCTGAAGTTCAACAATTGGTGTGTGATTGAGGTTTCTAACAAAATATTGGACAGCATATAACAACATAACTGCAATGCAGAAAGTTACACAACTACTGGCATTACTCATAAATCTATCCTTCTGTAAACCCTTCCGCACCCTTCAGGGGAGTCATGCATGTTGATATCTGTATTTAAAGTTCAGTGTTCTCCACAGGTCTAAATTTTGTCTGGGCGCTTGTCTCTGATCTGGCAGATAACACCAATCGCCATCCTGGGGGAGGGGTCTCAGAGGAGGGGGTCCCCTCCCCCTTTCGAAATATCTTTGCTCACGTAAGGTAGGCTAGATGCAAAATGGTGTATGTGGTGCTAAATTTGAACTGAACAATTCAAACGTTACCAAACAAAGTGAGAGTAATATTTTTTGTCCGGGCAGCCAAGGTTTTTTCAGGGCGGCAACATTAAGACCGGGCGCTGACGCACACTCTTCAGATTTTGTCTGGGCGGCGTGCCCGGACAAAACATCCAGTGGAGAACACTGAAGTTATGGTGACATACCACCAAAGACCTGTTTTTATTAAGCAGTTAAAGAGCAAAATTTCAACAGGAGAGATACAGTGGAAGTAATTTTAATATTTTTTACCATTCTCAAGATGTATCTATTCAAAGTTTGACGGATTCTGAAGTGATCATTGACCATGCAAAAATTATTATGTGGTGTGTTGTACAGTGTTAGCGTTCCTTTTGTTAATCCACTATTAAGTATCTTTCAATTATTAGATACTGTATATAATAGCTTGCCAAAGCATATTGATATTTTGCCAGGAAAATATTTTAACTGCCACTCTAAATCCTGCAGGGCATACCAATGCTACAAGTGCCCTTGAAATGAAAGTTGGAAAAACAAAGAATAAAATTAGCCATACTTGGTGAGTCCCTCTTTTAACATCACAAATCTGCATGTTAAGCTCATGTTTATTCGTGATATATTAAATGTAAAACAGAAATTACCCTGTAGAATTGTCACTATATTATGGATTTCGATGGGATTTGTGGCCGTTTTTTTTTAATTTTTAATGCTGTTTATATCAGATATCTATGTCATGTTGCTTAGCTTCAGCTTGAACTTGCAGCTAACTTCCACCTAAAAATTACAGATATCAATGATTTGTGCCTTTGTGGGATACCATTCATGTTTAGACTAAATTTGTTAGAAATGACTTTGTTCCACCCTGGATGCCCTCAGCAATGACACTTAATCAGTTAGGTAACTTGACTTAACCTTTCAAGGTCTAATTAAAACAAAGAACGATAAACACTCCAGGTATATTAAGAAGAATAAAGTAAACAAAAGATACTTAAGGTCAAACCCCTTCTTTGGACAATTATACAGATGAGCAAAGATACCATACAGTGACTTCACTTAATTAGGCCACTGCGATGTTTTGTTGAGCCTTGTACACAGATGTGCTATTTATGTTTAACTGATGTTCTCCAGCATGGACACCTGGAATACTGTTCAGTTCGGTACATATGCCACCACAGTGGCAGTCTAAGGTTTGTAAGCTGGAGTAAGGGGAGGGAGAAAACTTGGGGGGGGGCCAGTTTTGTGGGTAGAATGCATAGATGCACTATGTATGTTAGGTTACTTGTCACCTCCAATGTGGCAATACACTGTCTCATGCACAAGGCCACAGTGGCAGCCTAAGGTTTAAAAGATGGGGTGGGGTGAGTCTTGAAGGGGTAAACAGCATGTCAGATGAATACCTTTTTCATGGAGGGGAGGGGAATAACTGAATATTTATGGGCTAGGGGTTTGGGGGCATGAGAAGCTCTCACTGGAGTCAACTCTGCTACTTCATACACTCCATCACCGATACCAGGGACCCAGTGAGATCAATTTTTTAAGTTTACCAGGCTGGAGCCAGACAAAGTTGTCTCTATAAAGATTGTGAAAAATCTCAAGTAACAAAGTATGAACCTGGCAGCAATGATTGAACCCCTGAATGATGTTATGCAAGAAAGCTGTTTTTCATCTCCTGCATGACAGTAACAGTGCAACTTTTTTCCTAGTCTTACAAAAGTGTACTTTAATAAAAATAAAATTTGGGAATGTCATCACTCCCACCAAAGTACATTTCACAATGCAATAAGACACTTCTGCAGACCTAATCTTCTTTCAACCCCTTCTTAAAACACTAACTAACAACACACCCTACATGATCTAACTGTCTCATCTACATTTTACTGATGATGGTTGCACCACTTTCAGTCAACGGATTTTCCAAGCTGGCTTTTCTTTGGTACATTTGATGCTTGGTGGGCAAGGGAATCTCTGCATGTTTGTTAATCACCATTAGAGTAATCATGCAATTGGTTAATTGAATCCTGTTTGGCCTGGTAATAGAGGAAGGAAGTTATTCAACCGTAAAACATTCACTTCATCTATTTTCACTGTGTCCGTTTCATTTGAAGGGCTGTATTGCAACAGAGCAGTGGATAGCCTGACATAATAAAGTCAAAGAAAGGAAAGTCAGGGCCAGATTCTTGTGTAAGAGTTCAAAACTAATTGTCTGTAAAGGGGGCTGTGATTATGTGTATAATATAAAGGCAAGGAACTATTTGCTAGAAAGAAAAAGGCACACCAACCCCCGCCCCCCCAAAAAAAAGAAAAAAAAAGAAATTCCACACTGATATCTAACAAAGTAGGTTACACTACTAACTTCGTTGTTGGGAAGAAGCACATGACACTAAAATTTGGCACTTGGCACCTGTGAGCTGAATATAAAAGCAGAATTGTTTCAATAGAGTTAGAGTTAGGTGAGGTTTTACGGCTCAGTTTCTAACCATTTGGTTTAAGTCGGGCCAGTCACAGCCTTTTTTTCAAGTTGTGGCTCACTGGCTTGTTTTCCCTACTCCATTGCTAATTGTTTCGATAGATCAAGATACAAGGCATTCCTGGTAGCAATGGCAAAAATGGTACTTCATGGTAGAAAGCCTTAGAGCTCTGTACACAAAAGTATTTTGAGGAGAGTCAGTATTTTCTTTGAGTGAGTTAGGATCAGAGAGCCACTGGAACTCTCTGAAGACTTCTCATTGATTGCAGATATACACTGGAGAGACTTATCTTCCCTTTATGGCAAGTGTTGGGAGTATAACAACCTTCTGTAGCTCATGTGACTACCATCCATCAATACCATCCCCAGACAAATTGTATCCCCGATCTTTTAATAAATTTCCCAAAGTCTGGGAGGGTGGAAGATTCTTCCTCAGCACAACATTCTGACAACTGAACTGAGCAACCAAAAGCAGAAAAAAACCATTCGAACAACTTGTGGGGTAACAGCCAAGACTCTCTTAAATTTGCCAGTTTGAAACCCCTCTTCTCCCCTTTTTTGAAGTACTGTGAAACATCCATAGGGACATTAACTCACCACGCCAGCTGCAAGAGGTGCCTAAGCCCTAATACAACTAGCAATAAAACTAACTGGGACCTTATAATGTACGGAGTTGCTACCACTAAGAACAGCTCTGCCAAACAAGCAATTTGGAGTCACTAGAAAACCTCTAGGTAGTTTCACCTCCCTCAGATTTGATTCATGGATGACAATAAGGTACCGCAAATTGCTGGTAAAGCAACACTCCGCCACTGGTTCAACCATTAAGGTAACATCAGTGCAATTTAACAACTGGTACAAAGTGCAATGGAAATAACTTTGTGGATATGTTGTCTGAAAGTTTTCAAACTCCTTCAAAAGTCAAAATTAGAGCAACAGGGTGAAAATAAAATAAAATCTTCATCACAATTACTTAACACCCTACGACCAGTCTGTAATGTAAATTGCTTGAATAGAGGTTTACTGTTAAAGTTAGGTTCCAAACCCATGGCAGTCCTTGGGGAGCAGCAGCAGCTAACTTCAGAGAAAAATCATCTTCACATAAACTGCCAAGGGGATGGGCTTAATGAAGAAGAGATTACCTCTCCCATACCTATCTCATTGTAAGCTAATACAACATACCTTATGATCTCCCATACAAACATCTTCACCAAAAACATTGTATACTGGCTTCTTAGAGGGGTCCTGTAATGCATGAGAAAAGGAAGAATCGGTGTTAAACGAAAACATAGTAACGGTCTGTGATGTATGGGATGATAGCAATTTCCTAATATCAACGTACTACCTCTAACATGTCAAAATTCATTGCCCATATCTGCGGCTCATTGAAATACAAATGTAAATCTAGGAGAATGATTGTACACTCAACCCTTTTCATATTTTAAAAAAACAGTAATGTAAATGCAATCAATGTCTAAGAGGCAGCACCAAACAACTCTGATGTATAGTGTGATTACCTGTGAGTTCCTTTTTTATCACAACTACTAAAAAAATTTAAATATAAATATCAATTATGGAAGGATAAAAATCTGAAAAATCCACTTCTTTTAGTGAACACATTTGCAAGAGACAGCCTTTGAGCTAAGATCATGAGTAGCACTGATTCTTTTCAGCCAGTTTACAATAGAACCACACATGACAGACCAATAATGAAGAGGTCTGGAGGTCAAGAAGTTAGGTCAGTCATGGTGTCCCTTCTGGGGACATAGCTCCTTCAAGGAGTAGAACTCTTCGGGGAGTGACATTTTGCACTTTCCCCCTTCTTCATCCAACTAAAGGGAATTTTGAAAAAATTTATGGAGTAATTAATTACCCTACACATGATATAAAGCAATTTATGTATCTAGGCAAGTTAAGCCTCACCATTTTGCAAGGCTGTATAACCCACATAATACTTATATGTCATATCCCAATTATATACATATTCATGAAGTAGTAACTTGATGAGTGGGTGAATAATTAGCACGTGTAACTTGCATCTGTTCATGCATGACAATCACACTACAAGTGAACATTAATATCAGAATATTTTGATTAAGGTTATCAGTGGCTCGTGCTAAATTAAACATGACTATAAGCAATATCCATAGATCCTTTTCAAAATAGTTGTTACAAAGGATTGTGGGATAAGAGTTTGGTATGCATAATTTTTGGCCACACTTAAATGCCATTGACACAAGAGATGCATACTAAAATTCTATCCCATAAATCCTTCACAACTGCTGTTTGGAATAGGAACTATGTATATTTGATCAATTTTCAAGTTTGAGTCCACTTCAAGCCGTAACCTGTAACCATTAGCTTGTATTGTGACTTCCCTGACTGGATTTATCATCTGCAAAAAGTAACCTGTATTGAACTCAACACTGACTTGGACAATACATGATACACCCTGATTAAAATTCTATTATTTGATAAACTTTACTTTCAAAACTGCTCACATTTAATTCCATTAATAGACTCAAAAACATAACCTGCCTACATATGACAAAAGCTCATCTGGAAATGTCTTTGGAAAATGTCAAAATAGGGCTCCAAAAATTTCTTCTTCCACCAAATGCCTTAATACAGTTCCAACCAAATACTTAAACACTTTACAGTTGCCAGTTGATATGAATTGTCTGCTGATGGCGACATTTACAATCTTCACACCTCCTCACTCACACATTCAGTTTTCCACATAGCTAAGGTGGCTGGAGGAATGATGGCAGTATACTGGTTCATAAATGGCCTTCAATTGTTTTTTTTTTTTAGCCTTCTTATGGCTATTTGCTATGGAGAATGATGTACAATTTTTTGGACCCTGACCCCTAGCCAAATGAATGCAATCTTACCCTACCCTGACATATCTTTAAACAAAATTTGAGGTTTAATGTCCAAGTTCAGTAAAACTTAATTATTTGGTATTATTTTTTCTTCATGTGGACCACAAGTTCAGATTCCTGGGTATTATAAGTTCCCCATGCATACTTTTTCACAAGGTTTATATTACATTTTGAAATTTTTCTGTCATCTTCTAAATCCCTTTTCCTTTATATTGAGCCTGAAGTTATGTCAGTTTAAAGCTTATTTTCCAATGTAATGCCTTCACCTCTCTTTCACAGGTGAACTTAGTTAACCCCTGACAAGGATGATAGCTTGAAAAAGTCATAGCCTCTTTTTTCCAACAGCCATTAAAAGGATTATGGGATAAGAGTATTGGTATGCCTCATTTTTGGCCAAAAAAAAATGCCATTGATAAAAATAATGTGTACCAAAACTCTATCCCATAATCCTTTGAAACTATTTGAAAAAAGGTATATTCACAAACTAGAAACAAGCACCTAAACATCACTGAAACTCCTCAAATGCCACTACTAAAGGTCATCTAAGACTTCCCATAAAAAAAGCCCAGTCTTATTTCAACCTGGACTGTCCAAGGACCTCGTGACTGTACTGTGTGGGTCCTTCTACACACTTCCACCAATAGAACAAGTAACACAGTCCTTACATGTTACCGCGTGTTTGGTCTAGTGGTAGAGCATCCGCCTTTCACGCGGGAGGCCCGGGTTCGATTCCCAGGTCGAGTCATATCAAAGACTTTAAAAATGGAACCTTCTGCCGTTGTG
>WURT03000006.1:131593-144983 GCA_009936505.3 Holothuria glaberrima | reverse complement strand
TCACCGGCTAGAAATTTTTTCCCAGTTACCTCTCTTTCATCGAAAGGGACCTGATCGTTTGTTAAACAGGATAGATTGAATAAAAAGTCTTACAAACGCAATATTTCCCTTTAAGTACGTCACCGCTTATAATTGAAAAAGCTTTTACCTAGGTTTATGATCCCAGATAAAATATTTTCATCATTTGGAACAAACACTTTTTGGAACAAACAGGCACTTTTTGAACTTGACAAAACTATTCCACTTAATAACTGCAGTGTATCTCTATTCTATAGTAGTTTTTATAATTTGCTGGATAGTGTTTATGTAGTGTCAAGTTAATGCACTCAATAAAATGAAATACCTTGAGAAGTTGCTTCAGTTGTTTCTTTCATGCTGGTCACAGAGCTTGTTGCTTCTGGAGTTGTAACTCGAGGAGTAGGCACATGTGTTGTACTAGCTGTTGAACCACTAACAGTACTAGAGCTTATTTCATCTGGTAGATATAAAATCATGGAATAAAGACAAAAGCCAACCATGAAACCATTCTTAAAACAAACAGATTATGCAATAAAAGTATCCCCTTTCCATTTGCAGGAAAATGGCATACCAGAAGTTGACTGCCAAAAATCAATCACTGTTAAATTATCTCTAATGAAAACCTTACAAAATTAGAAATCTGTGAAAGTGTTTTATAAATGCCAAGTTTATAACTCACCCCCTATACAAGTGAAGTTCCCAGAATCGGTCTTTCTGGGTAAATTGGCACAGATGATAGGATTTGACTCGCTGAAGAAAGCTAAAGCTATGTCGCAGTCCTGGAATATTTGAGAGCATCCTTCCTGACACAGTGTCATATTGGAGGAAAGTAATGGAGGGAAAAATAAAGAGCACATTTCTGGCAAAAGCTCTTCCGCACACAACCCACTGTTGACCACGGAGGATGTTGGAATATCTGGAGAAATATCTACTACCAACTCCATCAATGGCATTGGTTGAGCAAACTGGTAGTCGAGGTATTCGACACACACACCAGTAACAGGGATTGGACTCGGAGGAGCTGTAATTGGTGTGAAAGGAAATTATCAAAGTTTTTCAAGCCTGATAACGAGTCAAATGTATCAAATGGCAGCAGCTCCTACGTTGAAACAATTGCTCTTCAATTAAAGCATTACTGGAGAGGAATCATGTTTTATATGAGATTTGCACGAGTGCGCCAACTAGCTTTTCTCGCTTTTTCAATGAGCATTAATGATGCAGTGGTTAAGGTTTTGGCAGTCTGTGAATCAAAACTTATCATAACTGAGGGAATATTCTTTACTTTTGTGACGGAATCGGTGGTTATAACGCCCCTTGGCTTCGGTAAATTTTGTCTAATGAACGATTAGATGTAAAACTGTGCTATCATCGACAAAGTTTCAACTAAATTACTCCTGTTAAAATCGTTATTGTCAATGGTATTTCTTTTCTTTGTGGCCTGCCACTGCCTTTTTTATATGACACCTCTTAAAGTTAGTTAGTTAGTTAGTTAGATGAAGTTTTACGGCCTAGTTTCCAACCAATTGGTTTGAAGACACCCCTTAAAGACTTGTTCACAAATCACAACCTTCCCTTCTTGAGTATCTGGCAACTACAAACAGTTCAGTCAGCATTCAGCTATGTGGATGATCCTAGGTGAATTATCCATTACCGTCTGTGACGAACAGTACTCATACAACTTTAGTAAAAGTTTATCACTTAGATGCCGAATATCATCACTAGTGTTCATAACTTGCTGGATGGTTCCATTCGTATTCAAGAGTCCAAATACAATTTACAGAAATATCCGCTGAACTTGAATTTTGTAAACAAAACGTTATACCTTGGGAAGTTGCTTCAGTTGTTTCTTTCATAGTGGCCACCGGCGTAGTTGTTTCTAAAGTTGTGACCTGAGAGGTAGACAGTTTTGTTGTACCAGCTGTTGTAGCACTGTCAGTGGTAGTAGTCATTTTATCTGGAAGAACAACAAACGTGGAAACAGGTGAAACTATAGCTATAGTAATATTTATATTCGTAAAAAATAGATTGATAATTTTAAAAGTTGTCTTATTATGTCTTTTGCAGAGAAACATGTACGAGTTGTCTGGCAAAAGTAAAAAACTGAAGAAGAGATCTTCAATGTTCACAACGTCTTAATTTGTAAAAATGTGGAATTCGTTACAGGATTGCAACTCACCTCCGACACATGTAAAGTTGCCTGAATCAATCCTTTGAGGATAATCGCTACAGATACTCAAAGTAGATTCTCTAAAGAAAGCTAAAGCTATGTCACAGTCCTGGAATATTCGACGACATGTTTCTTGACAGAGTGTCATATTCGAGGAAAGTAATGGAGGAAAGAAAAGAGAGCACATAGCTGGCAGAAGTTCTTTCGCACACAGCCCACTGTTGACAATTGACGTTGTGGGAATTTCTGGAGAAATGTCCACCACCAACTCCAACAGAGACATTGGTTGGGCAAACTGGTAGTCCAGGTACTCGGCGCAGACACCAGTGACGGGGATTGAACTTGGGGGAGCTGTAGCTGATGTGGGAAGAAACGACGGTGCAATTTAAGGGATGTGTAAATGTGATTATGTCTTATAAAACTGAAACATCGGATTTTGATTATCCTTTGGTTTTTTGCTTCACCCAGATTCTCATAGAGACTCATTTTTGGCACTGGGCTATCATATCGCTATTTCGCATCATCTACTTATTGATCATTAAGACTAAAAACGGAGACAGCAATACTATTTTCATTGACGATTATCCTGAGCGTCATTTTTCTGTAAAGCTTTGGGTACCATTTTAGATGCTAACATTTTCTTTAAAATAAAGAGTACAACTCATCACAGTTTTAACAAAACGTTGCAGAATAAGCCTCTTTTCGCAGATCATCATCACCCTTCCCTGCAATTTACGATGTCCACTTTTATGGGAACACAGGGTTCCTACTTAAGGCACTTGCAGTAGTTCTGGTTGTTTCTATTACAAATTAAAACTTATTTTTAAGGTCCATCTAGTCTTAAGGTTGGATTGTAGTCGTAGCTGTGTTTTTCTACCTTCGGTAGTTTGCACTGGCGTCTGAGAGGTTGCTTCACTTGTAAAGACTTCGAATGTACTCGCGGTAGAGACACCAAGTGTAGTCTGAGCTGTAGAAGTATCTTCAGTTGTGGAATTCATCTCCCCTGTCAAAACAACCCAAGCAAGGTCATTTGCTACATCAAATGACATTCGGGTCGGAATTTTACTTCACGTTATATCGAATGAGTCTTTAAAAAGCAATAGCTGGCCTACCCAAATTTTAAGCAAAATTGTGGCTAAGTCACTAAAAACTATGATTGATCTTTACAGTTATACTTATTATATTTTAAGAATATAATGAATATTCCTAACAAGATGCTATAACATCCCCTGTTCATGCATGATGCACTAAGAAAATTAATCCCGGAGATCGTCAATGACTTCCCATCCAAGTTAAGTAATGCATATTTTGAAAGTTTTCGTTATTTGATAAGAAACTATCAAGGTGTCATAAACAGAGAGCTATCATTCTTTTGCCATATTTTTTTTAACAAATCAAGGAAACAAACCTTCAATGCAAGTGTCACTACCAGCATCTCCTCTAAGGGGAAACTCACTACAGGATCCCGGATTGAAATTGATGAAGAATGGAACTGCAATTTCACAGTTTACGAAGACGAGACTACATGCTTCTCGACAGAGAGTCACGTTTGAAGAGGTCAATGGAGGATAAAACAGCGAGCACATAGCTGGAATGCTTTCACATAGTCCACTGTTAATAATCGACTCAGTCGCATCTTTCGGAGGTAGTTGTAATGGCATCTCAAATTTTGTGTCAGCCTGGGCAAACTCGTACTCCAAGTAATTTTCACATAGGCCGACCACAGGTATGACTTTAGGGGAAATGGTTGAGGCTGAACGAAAGGAGTTTAAAGCAGACTGTTCATCAACATTAAAATGCAACAAGAGTATTTTAGCATAAGTAACGGTAAGGGAAATTGCGCCGTTTTCCCTTTCCATAAATAAAGATGTTGACCAACCGGGAGACACATTTTTGCTGAAGTTTTTAGCTTCAAAATTTTAAAGCTTAATGCTAAGGTGAGCCAATTAAGTTTATATCTAGTATAGTTTTCCAAGAAGGGAATTAAAGTCAGAGGAACGAAATTCCTTAGGGATCGATGGCTCTTTGCAGATCAAGTATAAATGACGTAAACAAGGGAAACAAAACCGCAATCTTCATATGTTGTGAATTACTCTCTGAATATAGCAGAATACTGAATAAACAAGGTAATTTTAATATATTTTTTCTATTGTTGAAAGTCGTGACAATGGTTATGTTTTTCTGTTTGAATGATTCATGTCGCAAAACACACCCGAAATAAATTTTGAGGAAATTTGAAAAAATGAGGTTTATAAAAGATTCATTGTAACAATGAAAGTTAAAAACTCAACGAAAGGAGTAATAGTGGCAATGGATTACTTATCCTAGTTCACTTTGCTGTTGTGATAAACAGATTAAGGAGACATGAGAAACTTGTCTTTCAATTGGCTGCTTCGCTAACTTCACTTCTTTAGGCAAAGATGATAGACAAGGGTTCGACACAAGTTCTCATGGTCACAAGAAATTGATTTTCTCCTTGTCAACCACGTCAGACTTAAAGTGCAAGAAATGAAATTGAATCGAGATAACCTTTCGTCAGAGGATCAAAAAATGGTGGGTCTCCTTTTCAAAACCTGGATATATGTGCAAAAATCTTTTGTCAAGCATATGGAACCAGGGTGCCTCTCTGAACCTAAAATAATTGAGCGTGCATGGACAAAAACAATCTACACTAAACTTATCACCGTATTCTTATTTAGCACAGCAAGGTACTTGACATTTTCGTGAATATCTTTAAGTGTTTAATAAAAGATTAATGTGATTCACTATTTCTTTGTCTCAGTTTCGCCATTCTGCTTTTCTACGGAGAATGTAGAGGAAAAACGTGCTTCCTGTATGTTGCTGACACAAAACAACATCAGGCATATCACGGCAGTTCAAGTAACGTAGCATAATCTAACTGAAAAGTTTCACATTCATGTACCTGTCTGCTTGCTCAAAAAATGGAAAGATATTATTTTCACTGAGAGAAGAGGGCTATGAATGAGACTCATGATGTGGATAAAGAGGTACAGTGTAGAAGTGAGACTAATAACCACCTGTCACAGGTAACTGTGTGGATGCAATTCCGGGTGTTTCTGTCTCAGCAGCTGTGACTGTGCTGTGTAGAATAGTTGTGATGCCTGGTACGTTTGTGGAAGTTCCTGTCACCATTCCAGTACTAGTTGGCATTTCGGTTGATGCTCCTACAATGACATAAGCACGAGTATTTAAAAGTACGGTTAATAATCTCCTTCTGAGTAAATAAACACTTCTAAGTTAAGTTACGATATTGTTACCAACCAAGACACCGCATAGAATTACACGTTGGTAGTTAAATCACTTAGGGTTTATCTTGAAATGTTCAATGAACACTTAAAATGTAAAGAGAATTATAATATATTGCCTAAGTAACTGCCACGTATGTGATAAAATACGTGACTCAAATCACGTGATTTAAATTTGTCACTTTTCCCATTAAAATAAGATATTCAATTGGAATAAATGAGGTTAAGAGGGAGTTAGACGCAATAAGTGGTTCAACAATATTTCAAAAGCGATTCTCCCACCAATATTTCAAAAGCGACTCTCCCATAGACTGATACGGAAGGGATTGTCTGTCTTTGAACGGAAAATGATAAAAAGAAAATTGAGGTCACTGTATCTACATTACTGAAAATGTTTAATTAAACACGTCCGACCAACTTCAATTTCTGATGATATGAGTTTTAACAGGAACTAACTGGCCAAATGTCTCATTTTGAATTACTCTTAATAAAAATCTTGCTTGTTAACATTACATCTCTTAACTTTATTTTCAAAACCAAGTATGAGTATTACGTACCTGGCAGACAAACACCGTTTCCTTGTGGTACACCAGATGGCAACTGAGAACAGTTCAAATTGGAAGCAAGAATCAAAGTTGGGCAAGAAACCATGACCTTCTCACAGGTTTCTCTGCATGGAAAGTACCCTGTCCCACTCGGGCACTCTGGATACAATAGAGCACACAAGAACAACCTATCTTCACCAGGACAAGTACCCACGAATCCATCTAGAATATTGAAAACTCCCTGTGCTTCGTTGTCATCTCGTACCTCACTACCAGCAAAATTCACGTCGGAATAGGGAAGGTTTTGACAGAACCCACTTATGGTGGACGTACATTCAGCTATCAGAGAAGATGAAATTTAATCACCTTAATTTATAAAGTATTGAAAGTTTCAAATGAACCTTGATACACCTGGCACAGAATGTTAGGTACACTAACGTTATGGGTTTCAGTAAGGTGTGACGATGTTAAGATTTGCTGAACTCTATACCTATATTGTACCTATTTCCCCAACATCCAGTGCAACCGTCCTAGTGATAGGCACCAGTTGTACAAATTATATCAATAGGAAAATGTGATTAAAAATTAAATATCATTACTCGCTGACCAACACAATCTTCGATTGGTAATAGTGTCTTAATTATTAAATTAAAAGATGTGACAAAAATTAAGGCCAGGAGTTATGAATATGGGCAATTCAATGTGTTCATGACTTCATGTAGAACGAACTTTACACAGTTACTCAGTATCTCTGATAATCAATTTAATCTGTTGCACCCCAAAATATTTTTGTCACTGATTTCATTATTACCTGCGTCTCCCCCCCCCCCTCTCTCTCTCTCTCTGGTGCATCAGCTTCCACGAATGAAACTCTTTTTAATGTGTACTCGATTTCAAACCACCCCAGAGAACCACAATGCGAGCGTTCAGGGCGTTTTGGAACATTTTAGTTTGTTCTTGTGGGCTATCAAAGTTTCGCATTGTACAGAAGTGAAGAGTGTACACATTATCCTTACATAACAAAACGTTGTGCGTGATGCTCCGCATAAGCAATGGAGTAAGGGAAAGCAAGCCAGTGAGCCACAACTGGAAAAAAGCTGTGGCCGGCTCGACTTGAACCAATTGGTTGGAAACTGGAACGTTAAACCTCATCTAACTAACTAAGCTTACATAACAAGACGTGCAGTACGCTAAAAAAAAGTCTGGTTAAGACTTCTTGAATTCCTTTAATTTTAACCGCTAAGTGTCGCAAGTGGGTTGAGTATAATGCAATCCTTTTTCTAGCTATTTAAAGATCACTTTTTACCACTGGCTTAGTATGTGTTTGCCTATCTATCACGTAATAGTTCTTAATTATAACCGTGTACGCTATCCATTGCTCAATAAAGTGGGATTTATAAAACTATGACAAAGTGTCGCTCTCTTGATGAATTGAATACATATGTATAACTAAACTAGGATAGGTACATTCCTTAGGGTTAATTTTCCCCGAAAGAGAGGGGGATTCTGCCTGTATCGGCCAACGATGTTAAAAGCCAAGGCTCACATTTTACGCATGTAAATGCTGGTAAATCCATTGATACATTCTGTTTAACC
This sequence comes from Holothuria glaberrima, assembly GCA_009936505.3. NCBI lineage: Eukaryota > Metazoa > Echinodermata > Holothuroidea > Aspidochirotida > Holothuriidae > Holothuria > Holothuria glaberrima. Next base: position 137,391 of record WURT03000006.1, on the reverse strand, counting down.
TCAATATAACCATTTTCAACATTGAGCAAAGTCGGCATTTTATGCAGCTCTAGATAATGTGTTACATCAGTGTGCTGGAGGAAACAAATTAACATTTCAGTGTGGACTGCTTGAATTTTTCATACCTATGATGAAGGCAACACCCACCCCTTTCCTCACTGAATGATCTTTCACGCAAAGACTGGAGTTTGACTGTTATTATTGGGTCAAGTAAAAATGACCAACTTTTTCTGGAGCATTAAAGTCAATTAGAATCGGCGTGTGATCAACTGTTAGGTCCAGGGCTACGTGTAAGTTGTACTCTCATCTGGCCACTCCCTCCCCTGGTCCCTTTTATTTCATTATCCTTCCAAACTTGGACTCACCTTTCTTTCCATTAAATGCTTTAAATGAACAAGGAATCATATTTTGAATACCTCCAGGGAAAAAGGTAAGCACAAATATTTGAATGTAAGATAAGGTCTGCACTATTTCAAGCTGAATATCCATGCGGTTGCTAATTACCATCACAAAGCAATTCATCGTCTTCATTAATGCAGTCAGCTACACCATCACATTGCCATGAGCTGGGTATGCAGATGTTTTCAACCGAACACAATAAAAATCCATCGACACATTCTGAAATTAACAAAAATCCATATATTAGAAATAAACCTTCGCTTCTTTTTAAAATTTGCCAATTCACTTTAAGTCTTTTTACAAGCATAATACATTATACTGCACAAAATGAATTGAAAGAAAATATTTCTTTTTGTATTAATATGTTATAGCCTAAATTACTGTAGATTGTGAAAACCTTTATAATACTAGACAATGATCATAAACGTTTTACAACATTTTCACAAGGATGATCTTATCAACACCTGTGATATAAAAATTTCCTCTGAGGACCACTTGAATTTCTCTTAGACTATGAAGGAAACGTCTACCCCCCTCTTTTCCTCAAGTACAAATTACTAATAAATGTAAACAGTCGAGTTTATTTTTTTTATTATCGGGTCCATTAAGAATAAAAAAACACTTTTATAGCTATAGAATCGATTTGCTTCAGAATTTAGAAGGATTAGATTGATTAATGAGTGATCAACACTCATGTTTGACTCATGTTAAAACGTGCAGATCTTGAGTGGATCTTCGATCTTTGATACCCTTCTGTGACATGACGTTTAACCAGAGGTCGATTGTCGGCTTGTTTATGTAACAACAATTCAACAGAATTCCTCCGTGGAGAATGGTACATGAAGAATGTAGTCTTTATTGTCGCAATTATAATGCTGTTTAATGAGATGTAGTCTCGGCAGCAAGCGTTTAAAGTATTTGCACAAAGTGGAAAATCAGGACCGTCTTGAGACTGTTTTGCATTGCATCTTTCTGTTACACTCAAAAAAGTCTAAAGTTTACAGTATTAAGCTCAATTTGATGGGCCGGGTTCGAACTAGCATCCGTCAATTAAGAATTACCAGAATCAATTCACGTTTTATTGAAAGCAATCAAATACTTGACCAGTTGCCGGTTCGGTACCCCGTCAATTGCATTGTGGTAGAGTGTTTGAAAAATCGTAAATTCTATAAAGTTCGAAGGATAAAAGCAAACATCCCTCAGTACATTGGCCCTGCAGGAAAACTGGTCCATAAATACAATGGTATTCATACATGTACTAATGAGAAGCATGAAAGTAAACCTAAAGACAAAAACTACGAGAAAGAATATATATTTTAGAGGTTGGAAAATGAAAATCATGCCTCCAAATTCCTTTTGCTTAGCTTATTCCATTGCTGAGATATAAAAAGTTGAAATTTATTCCCTTAAATTGAAAAAGTTGATTTCGCAATAATTTGTGATGTCCTTCTTGTACAACTGGCATTACCTGCTTTTGTTTCCATTTAAAAATTAAATGTTTATTTGAACATTGAAACATTTACTGTTCCCTTGCATGGTATCTTGTACAGAGAGGGCTTATACTGCCAAGTCATCGTAAAACAGTAAAACATTAAAACAGTGATCACATTTTGGCACAAGATGCAGTGGCTTTCGAAGAAACAAAGAAACACATATGTTAATTTAGTTAGTACAAGAATGACATCACAAATTATTGCGCAATCTACCGTTTCAAATTGAGTGAATAAGCTTCAACTTTTTATTTCTCAGCTCAGGAATGCCGTGTGAAGATGGGAGTTGGACCCATTGGATCCTTATTTCAAGCTTTGTAACATATATTTTTGAAATGTTTGAATTTAGGTACACTTCAAGTCCCTTTTGGGCTATTTGCATTAAGAGTAACTAGTACCTATCTGTATATCAGACACAGATATACAGGTTGAAATGGCGGGGAAATTTTAGCAACTTTAAGACTCACTTAAAAATTTAATGGTGGTCATGACTTTAAGATTGGGTTCACTTTAAGATGTACTCACCTGTTTCCTCTTTGACAGCAAAAAGTTCTATTTCAAATCCAGGGGAGACTACATTACCATCTGATGCAAAAATCATCCACAATTCATTTGTAGGGAAAAGCCGTGAACCAGGTGGAAGTGATCCTGATTCTCGTATAAATGCTGTAGATCGATTGGATGGATCGGGGCCGCTTCCGATAACGACGAAATCAAAGCCTTCTTCTGTTATGAAATTAAGTATTTTTGCAATAATGTTGTATCCCTGGGGAGCCGAGGTAGTCCATTCGCAATTTAGAGTGTTGTTATATTCCTCAGGAAAATTTGGAGATCGCAGAAGCACTGGCTTAGACAGCAAATCAAAGTGTTGGTTGCAGATTGGATCAGGACCTATTGTGGTAAACAAACAAAATCCTCCATGAATATGGCACAAGATTTTCCCACCTTTAGAGGCTTCATGCACTGAGTAGCAAACCACCAAAACTGCAAAAAACCTTTTTCCTGATAAAACGGGGTCTATACCTACTGAATCAATCACTAGAGTACTTGCATGCATACTTAATACTTAGCTTCACTGAAAACTGGCTTGGTTTAATGTCATACTCCTTTAATACTTCTGTTGATTTTAATCAAACGCAGCGGTGAATTTTATATACAATCAGCCTAAAGTGAGATTCACAACTCGTTACTCACCATTACATTAATAAATTCTCAGGCAGGAACATAGCTGGGATTTTGTAGGGGAAGGGATAGTCCCTATATCCATCCAACCCAGTGACCCTATAAGCTCCCCGAACCGCGGAGTCCATTCTATGGGCACCATTACATCGACAAAAAAGTGGATAATGGGCATTAGTATTTTCAACTTAAGTCATGGGATTCAAACATGGCTGTCGTGGCTACCCTCCTGAATACGATCTTTTCGTCCCAAGGCTTGTTACCCGGCCCGCACCATTTGCAAACCGTAGAAACTCACCCGAAGGGCACCACACCTGGTCCGGAGTTGCACCAATCGGAAACATAGAACATAAAGAAGAGACCGATGTTAGGTTACACGCCTGAATGACATCAAGGCAAATTTGCCTACACAGCCTGTCCTGATTCTGTTTACTCTCTTCGTTGCATTCGTGGAAGAAAAATGCACATGCTACAAGGGTAGCGTCAGGATGACACTGGTCATACCTCGTAGCGTTTCTAAAGAATTCTACTTGTGGAAACAAGTCCTCTTGAGATGTGGAATATGTAAGAGAGTATGGAAGGACCTGGGTGCATACATCCATTTCAACAGCTTCACAACTCACTGCTGGCTCTGATGGATAAAGGTAGAATATAAACTTTGATGAAACTTGAATGCACCATACCAAGAACATTTTATAAAACTGATATTATTGATGATAGTTACAAAATTATACTCAAATTACGTTAAGAAATTTATTTTGACGTTAGTAGTGATGCTTTGAAATACCATTCAATGTACGAAAGATATTTTCCACATGGGCTAGCTACTTTTTTCTTAACAAGATAGTTTGATTTCTCGTCAGGACGATCGTTCATATTTAACCCACAAACTGACAAATTTTCCTTGAAAAAAGTTTAGTTTGAAGGAAGACGCCCATGTGTGGACTTGTACACACTCCCGACAACTTTGGAGCAGAAGGGGCTTAATATAATAGCTTTCAGTCAATATTTAAACATGATTAATGTTATTGACTTAACAACCTTGGTTTGCGAGAGCTGACTCCAGGAAATCGTTGTATTTTGAGACGCGTGCAAAGCCGGATGAAAAATCTCCACATGAGTTATTCACTGCATTGAAGAAGCTTGAGACTCCAACCAAACTAAATCTGCCATCAGTCCTTTGACAAGCAAGGGGTCCACCGCTGTCACCCTGTTAAAACAAACACAATTTACTAAACTTCCTGATCTATTCGTTAAATCAGAAGTACTCTGACAAATTCCAAAAGTCAAACCATTGCATTATTCTTGTTTTCAAATTATGTCTGTCTATGTCTGCTGCTTGACAACCTTTCATAAGTTGTCCGGGAATGTAGGCAAATATGGCTGTCTCAGCTTCTTCCCCAAAGACATTTTGAAAAGTAGTCAGGGATGGTTTGAAATATGACAGTCTATCCTTCTTTCCTACAGGGACACAGTTAAAAAAATCATTTTTAAATTAAATTTAACCAATGAACACATTGCCAGAAATGGGAACCGAAAGCACTATGGAAAACGTTAACGAATCATTGAGATATTAAATAGTTCCATAACGTTACTACTAAGCCTTTCCGGGGAATATCCTCCCATCACTTAAATATCAGCACAAGATATACTGCATTTTTGCAATGTACTAGATTGTTTTCCTCGACTGCGTAGGGAGCTGAGTGCTTATGAAACGTCTCGGAATGCCCTTTGTTTGGATAGAGTTATATCTTGCTTGCTTCCTTCCTTAGAAAATCTCAAACTAAATTTGAATCCATCTTTGTAATGCACTGTAATATAGAACAGTTGTGATGTAACGGAAGCAAGACAAGTGCAGTAGATGACTATACAGTCACTCTTTTCAGCTGGTATCAATAAGGCAAAATTTAGTAAATTGTTTACTACTAGACTAACTAGAGAGAGAAATGTGAATGTTAGATTTACATGACAAAATGACCATAAATCCTTTGAGAGAGATTTCTCTAAATGTGATTGTTTTTGAAGGTATGTAAATGATTTTATTTTCGTGAAATAAAGAAATAATTAGTGACAAGTGAAATTTATTGTTTCTTTCTAAAGAGTTTCCTTTCTTATAAGTATTGTTTTTAATACTGGCCTCCAAAACTCCTCATCATTACTCTGGGTGGTTTCGTTTTTCATATTCTCTAACAATCTTTGTTGGTCTGTTCATATCGTATTGATTTTATTGACGTTAACGTCATTTAATCACAATTGTCATCTGATTTTTAAGCACTGATTAAAATAAAGTGAAGAGAATTGAATATCGGTTCTTCTGTTAGTATACGCTTCGACGGGCTATAAGACGTAGGTTGACATTACTGTTTCAAAACATATCCCAAAAAAGGACAACCGTGCACCCTGTTAAAAGAAAAACTGCAATGCAATGTAGTGTTATTATAAAAGTTTCAGTACTGGTGGTGAACACATTACACCACAGATTATTGTAGAAGTGCTGAAACAGCCTTTCCTAGAAGGAAGTTTGAATAACTAGAGAAAATTATTGGGTCTCTGAGATAAAAGAAAAACAGGTTCTTTGATTAACTTCCATACAATGGAAATGGCCTACGACATAATCATAACTTTTTACAGATTACGATTAGATACCATGAGTGTTAACTTAACCTTTCCCTACACTGAAGACGGCAGGTATAGCTGCACGTTTTAAACTACGTCAGTCATATGAAAAAT
>WURT03000006.1:107837-123346 GCA_009936505.3 Holothuria glaberrima | reverse complement strand
TAGAGGCTACTTTTACTTTTTAAAACTTTTTTCTAAATGTTTCCACCAAAAAGGTCAGTCTGTCTAATAATGTGAGAAGCTAGCACTTGAATATTTCCATAATTATTAATTAAGTGTAATACAGTAGACTTTGTGAGGTAGATTTCAGGCTATTTGAATCACTCTGCACTTCATCCCTGAGGCAGGTGATCAAACTTTTGTCTGATCATGCCACAGATTGTAAAATAGAAAGAATTAACTTTACACTTGGTGCTAGACATACAAAATTGGAGAAAGAATAAAAATAGTGCAAAGTGTGATTTTTATGTTTGTATACATGAGCACTTTTTCAAGGATTAACAGCCTCACCACAGACAATGTAATTTCTCTCAACTATGTATACTTCCTCTCAAAAAAAAGGAATGTAAAAGAGTGTGCTGCATCCCCCCTCCCCCTCCCAAGACAAAGGTAACCTGTACTGAATTACACTGCTTAAGGTCACTGCTCTCTACTGTGCATCCAATAGTATTCCTGTCTATTCACTAGGCTACACTATATCAACGATCTGCATAAGTTATCAAAGATTAATCAAAATGCTGCTACTGTTTGATGTTATGTCAAAGTAGTAACCTATCGTGGATTGGGAATGTCTTGAAAGTCCTAAATATATCTGGGGTGATGCAACAGTCCCTTTAAGTCTGAATTCATTGTAGTTTTGGAAATTCTTAGGAACTGATTGCTGCAAACTTTTGTAAAGGGCTTGAGACTTGCAGCTGGTTTCAAGTGCTACATAAGGAATGAAGTATTACTATCATTAACTACTCCTAGCAAGTAAACCCACTGCATGGTGAAGTGGTTAGAGCATCCGACTTGCAGCTGGAAGGTTGGGGGCTCGAATCCTAGCCGGGTCATACCAAAGACTTTAAAAAGGGAACCTACTGCTATTGTTCTTGGTGCTCAGCATAAGCAATGGAGAAGGGAAAACAAGCCAGTGAGCCACAACTGGAAAAAAGACTGTGGCCTGCCTGACTTAAAACCAATTGGTTACAAACTGAGCTGTAAAACCTCATCTCACTAACTAACTAACCTAGCAAGTAAAACCTCACCTATGAACGGCTCTCCTTCAGACATGTAAAGGACATCGTCATCCCTAAAACAAAAGACAAAAAGAAAAGAATATAAAATAAGAACATTGTTCTTGAAGGGCAGAATAATACTTGCAAAACACAATGTTAGTCTTTGTTACGATCTTCACAAACCTCTTTGTCCAAATTACTGTAATATGGCAAGAAATCAAAAGAAAAAGTGAAAGTTGTTTAGCTAAAAATATCGATTGTGTTGTTGCTTTGCAATGTCTAAGTTTCAGGGCAAATTGCACGTACTGACATGAAAATGAGGTCACTGAATTCCAGAGTGATTATCGTTGTGGTGATCAATGTCTAGAAAAAAAGGATTTCTGTGGGATATCCAGTTATCTATAAATGTTTAGGAAAGAATGTAGAATGTGTACAATGAGTTGACTGCATGGAAACAGTTTTCATATGTAAATGATTTCAAGGTAAGCAAGCTGTTGTCACTATTACATTAGAATTTTATCAAGTTTGGGAGATGCCCAAAACAGCTGACATGAAAAGAATACTATGTCAATGTACAGTACTGCACACATTTACAATGCCAATGTTCATAATGTGGGGGTAAGGTGGGGTTCTGATCCAAAATATGAGGAAGTGAGCCTTTACGATAAGTTTGTGCAGGGATCATGGGGGAGACAGATGAAAAACCCTTCTCCAATGGTGATGACAAAAGGTTGAGAAAATCTTTTAGAAACCCCCTTTCACTGAAAAATATAGGCACACAATTCTAACAATTGTAGTACTTATTTTGGCATGCACAAAACAAAAGTTATGATTTGCAAAGTAATAGTGGTGTCAGAAGTGAACTGGTTTTCAAATAGGTCAACCACTTCCATTTTATGGGACTTGAAATGGAGAATGCTGTGTTAGGGTTCTTGAGGCCCATGCATTTTTCTGGCCTTGGCATCTGTCCATTGATGAGCCTTGTCCTTGTAAAATCAGCCAAGGCATCTTCAATTTAAAGGTTGATCCAAGGCTGACAAGTAAAGTGATTACAGTTTCCCAAAGGTCCCATGCAAAATGTGTCAATATTTTTCCAACAATCATTTTCATGTTCCAAAATGTTGAAGAGTGTGCCTCATCAACTCTGTCGAACAGTATCAAATTCTGCCATATATTGTGGGTGTAGACTTAGAAACATTGTATTTGTGTCCTTTCGGAGTTCCTTTGGGGAGCATAACTTCTTTGGGGTAACTTTTGGTTTCACCCCTTGGCTCTCCATGGAGAGTCAAGGGGACTTTGGAAAAAGTATGATTAGACTAAAGTATACTGTATTTTACACCACACTGGTGGTTGGCTGGACATGGCCTCAGTCCTGATCCCTGACAACTTTAGCTTCCACAGCAACACTGGTAGAGAGTGAGACAGTAATTGTCAAGACATGGCAAGCAAGAAAGGAGAGGTGAAATGCTTAGTTTTAAATGAACTTGAGGGTCAGTAAATGGTGGCCAGGAAAACTAGTGTTGTGTCAAAAATTTGCCTTTGCGTGTGGGTGAGGAAACATGCAGTTTAATGCTTGATATGTAAAAAATTTTCATAGATTATCCCAACAGTGACAGTACCCCAGTATAGTCATTTGAAGCTGGAATTCAATTATTGAATTTTTCTATCATGAGAGGTTTGCTATTGGTACCACCAAATAAAAGAGTACTCTCGTTAGGATATACCAGTGCTAAGAGCTTATTTAACAGTACAGCTTCAACTGCTTGAATCTCAAAAGCCACCTCAGGAAATTTTGCGTTCTCAGGGCCTCTAACATCAAGGGAAGAAGGAATGGGAAAAATTAGGGCCATGGCACCCAAATAATTTTCAAAGAAGACTCTTTGTAAATAACCAACAGCTATAAGTAGACAATAATGGTCCTACCCATATAATTTCACACTTTGCAGATATGAGACTGTTTTCAACATCAAATTCTAAGTTCTACAATAAAATGGCACCTCTTAATCATTATGGCAAATCAACAGTCAGAATACATGTATAAATACTCTACTGTACAGTAGGCCTAGCCTACAGGTTCGCTTTTGATTTTCTATTCAGTACATTTTATGACAACAAGTTGGTATTTGCTCTGTACCAGGCAATGTTAAGACATAAAATAAGCGACATCATGTACTAGAACTGGAACTACTTATATGATCTAACAAGAATTTTCAACATCTCCTTATACCTTATGAGATCAAAGATTTCAATTCTGCCACCATACTGATTGTAGATTACAGTTGCATTGATCCCCAGAGCAGCGCTGGCTTCCACCAACAATTTATCCCACGAGTCTGGAAGTATGATGACCTATGTGAGAAAAATCAATGACAATTTCCTGAATAAAAGGAATAGCATCGTGCAACATGTTCTTACACAGATCCTACCACCCATGTCTTAAATGTTGCAAAAAAGATGGAGTTATTCTTGTGTCCAAATCAAGGCCACTTAAGGTCACTCATTTTGTCTAAGCTTGGATGACATTGACTGGGTTGGAATCACAATTCAGTGGGAACAAGTGTTGGGTCCATGCTACCATGGGTGGAAAAAGTTGGAAGCTGGGAGGCTTCTTCATAGGAAATTTGGGTATCTCCAGAAAAATTTTCGCATTTGGAGGGAAATTTACCTTTTTATACATGAAGATAGGCAGGAGTGCGAGGGACAATATGACTCCCTACAGTACCTGGGAAATAAACCTTTCTCTTTCAACCCTCCAAGGTTGCAAGTTACATGACTGAAGTCCCATGTAATATGTAAAGAAAAGTATATTTATTTTGAACAAGACTTCTATAAACCAGTTTAAAGAAGGTTATTCAATACAGATGGAAAATAATATCAAGATTTTTTCCAAGACTGAGCACAACTGCAACATGAAAATTGAGTTAAACCATAATCGCTATTTTACACGTTTTCTGGAGAGCAATAACCTACCCTACCCTATCCTTATAATGATATTTTTTTCAAATTTATTTCTACGTAACTACCTTTGACAAGCTGTGGTAAAATGCATTTCTAGAATGCAAATATATGATAATTTCTAAGCTTATCAAAACATCAGAAAACACATTCAGAAAGGTATGAGCTACAGTTATTCCAGAATGCCAAAAGAGTTTTGAACTAAAACTGTATCAGAATGACTGTTCATGAGTGGCCTTGTTACCATAGGTCAAGTGTAGAGAGCTCCATATCCTCTTCTTATTATTTTTATTTAGGTGGGGGGGGATGCCTGGAGGTAGAAGCTTTAGAGTCATTCACATATGACAATTACAACAGAATTGAAGCTTTATTGGTGTTCTGTAAATATCTTCAGGGACTCTGATCAGCACAACCCACATTCTGTTGTTTCATTACATCACAATACAACCTCTTTCTGACATACTGATAAATAGGCAAAACCTGTCTTAGGGGAAAATGCAGTCCCCCAATTTGAATTTGTGTACCCCGTCATCCTTACTCAGAAATGGCTCCTTTCAATCAAGTGACAATATTTTTGTTACTTGTTTGTTAAATTCATGCAGAAAAACTCCTTGGTTTACTTTAAATATTCAATGTCTTTATACAGAAATATAACGAAAAATACTTGTGAGTGAAAACAGAGGAGATCTGTTAGATTTAGCAGATTTTTTAAAAATAACTTGGGGTGACTGCTTTCTCCCTTACAGCATAGTGATGACTGTGTTGCACAGCTTTGTGTTGTTTTTGAATATCACATTCATTACTAGATGCCAAACACCGGTTTTGACTATTTGTCAGTGGGTCGGACAGAGGTTCATGCATCATGTGGTATTTATGTAAAACTGCATGAAGGAGAGTGTTCTAGCCACAACACTAAAGACATTTACAGTACACTAACAAACCTGACACTCTCTTGCTAAGGTCAAAGGTCACTGGTAGATACTGAACAGGTTCTCTTTTCAAGTAGTCTAAAAACTTCCTAGACATTAAGCTTATGGGAATACCTTTAAATGTAGTTCAGGGGACTATCTCACTAGATGGAAAGTTCACTAGATCAAATGTTCACAACACTCAAGATCCACCTTACAGAAAAATCTTCTCAGAGTTAAAGTTAGAATTAAGGATAGGGTAAGGTATAGAATTATGTTAAGGATTACAAAAAATGAACTGGAAGAGATTAGAGATCTTTGAGTTTGAAGTAGTCAAACTTTGATCTAGTTGACACTGGACCTTGGGTCTAGTGCACCCTGCTTGTATATCAGAGTAACGACTCTTGGTTGGTAACTTGGTACCAAACAAATTACTCCTCTATGGTAGAAGTTACCACTGTGCAATAGTCCACTGTAGGGTACCCTGCTTCTATCATAGTCATGACTACTCTTTGGTACCTAACAAATTTATTCTCCTCTATGAGAAAAGTTGTCATTCCACAATTGTTAGGTAGGCATGACACTGATCCTTCAATGTTGGATGAAGCGTAATAACGTACATGTATGGTTCTTTTTTTTACCTCATCATTCAACTTTTATGACAAGCTCCCATGCCCCCTGAAAAATCTGTACGTGGTACTCTTGATCCTAGTACATCAATCCATCCTCTTCACGGGCAGTCCTAGCATTATATGGTACACATAGCCTGTACAGTGCATAACTTTCAGAGGAAAGGTAGCACACCTCACAGCCTTTTGGCACAAGCTCCACTATTTGGATCGTGATTTCATGCCTTTGTTTCAACTCTTTTCAATACACACTAATGTTCTAACAGTGTTTTCTTATCAGTTGAGAAGTTTGGTGAGTCATTTGGACCAAAAATGCCTTAAAAAAGGGGAACATTTCTTGGCAAACAATCTGGAGTAACTTCAAAATACAACGCCCCTCAGAAAAGCAACCTTTAGGCTAAATGCTCATGTAGTCACACATGCACACAATCTCTCTCTCCCTCTTCCTACTTTTAAAGTTCGTAATCCTACCAGAGCTAGCCTATATACGGTAAAATATTGCACAATTCACTATTAGGGGAAGATTGTCCATGTCCACTATGTCTCCAATTTGGAATGGTGGGGCAGTCATAGTTGCAGTGGTAGAGCTGGAAGGTAGTATTATTGTGAGAACTGATATGAGTTTTGAATTCACTGTTAGGTGAAGATTGTCCAAGTCCACTGAGCCTTCAATGCGGAGTGGAGGCACAGTCATGGTTGCAGTGGTGACCAGTACATGGAGGTTGTGTTATATGGAGAACGACTCGATGTGAGTTATGAGTTCATTGTTAGTGGAATATTGTTCAAGTCCACTGAACCTCCAATCTGGATTGAGGCACAGTCGAAGTGTTGGTACATAAAGGTTGTGTCATCAGGAAAATGACTCAATGTTAGTTATGTGTTCACTGTTAGGGGAAGATTGTCCCAGTCAATGAGTCTCCAATCTGAAGTGGAGGCACACTGGTTGTCATAGTGGTCAAACATGAAGGTAGTGTTATTACGAGTTCTAACTTGTCAAATTGAGTTTTGAAATCATTGTGACTAGAATGTTGTCCAACCCTACTAGCCTCCAAGCTGAAGTGGAGGCACAGAAGAAGTCACAGTGGTGGTACATGAGGGTTGTTTCTATGAGAACGACTCAATGTGAGTCTTTTGCTAATTGTTCGGAAAAGATTGTCTACTGTATGTCCACTGAGTTTTAATGGAGTCTCAGTGATATTATGTCTTGGGGAGAGGTTGTATTCTGCAGTTGTACCACAAATCCACTTGACACCACTGCGTTCAGTCAGCTTAACATGGTGATGTCCCATTGGAATTGTCTCAAATCTGTGATGACTCCACAAGATGATGAATGTTGAAATCCATGATGACACTGTGATGCTAGCTCGGCCACTCTAGTCTAGTGTATGTAGTAGGGCTTAAAGGGAAAATGCAGCCCCCCCCCCCAATTTGAATGAGTGTCCCCGTTATCCTGGTTCAGGAAGGGCTCTTAATTATCAATCATGTGACAATATGTTTGTTACTAATTTGTTAAATTCCTGCAGAGAAACTCCTTGGTTTACCTTCAGTGTTCAATGTTTGTAGACAAAAACATAATAGATACTTGTGAGCAAAATAAGATGAGATTTGTAAGATTTGGCAAACTTTTGAAAATAAACTCGGAGCAACTGCAATCTCCCTTTAAGCTAGTCAAGTGTAAACTGGGTGACACTGCAACTCCTACAGTATGTTTAAGTATTTAACCAACATGAACACTTGTGAAGTTGTGATGGTCAAGCTTTCTAGCCAGAATTATGATGGTCGCATGGTCATTGCATCAAGTTCAATCTCTTTTAATCCTTTGTGCCAGGCTCTGTTTACCATTGGCTACAAGGCTGCCACGCGTACGGGGATTCCCCTACTGTAGGGATTTTATAAAACTGTAGGGAGTAGGTGGCACCTATGGGGAAACAGAGATATGGTAGGGCGGAGAAGGGGAATTCTAATTGTCTTCAGAGCATGTATTAAAGCTATACCTCACTTTTTCACTGTTCTCTTCATTGGGCAAGAGCATCCATCACCGCAGTGTCAAGACGTACTGTTCACGAGAGGATTATCCCACAGGATGACAGGACAGTTAGCCTACACAGTCTAATGAACAACACTTACCTTTCAGTGTAAAATCTACATGGTCATAACATTAAAGATCACACCAAAGCCATACCCTACTTGTATCAACTCCTTCAACAGATTTTTATTGATCTATAGGAGATAGAAGGCTACTAAATGTGATGAAAGGTGCTATCACTAGAATATGGTGAGCACATGTTTCATTCAGTTCTTGAACAGGCAGCCTTCTGTCTCCGAGAATAGGGAGAAGTGTGTAATTGCAAATTTTACCGTGATGTTGTTGGCCTGAAGTTACACAAGTGCTGGAAACTTAGTTGTAACACTAAACAGACTATGCTTCCTTTTCTCTTTTTATTTACGACCTTTTTTGTTTTTGATTTTAACCAAATTTAAGTTGCACAAGGTGTAAATTTTCTATAGAATCTAATTTTGACATCATAATTCTAGCAAATGTGCCAGTTTGAAGAAAATGTTGTATTAGGCATAGGCCTATAATAAACACAGCTGCAGTCAACCTTGACAAGTCAATAAAATTAAGTAGAAATGAAGGGCTCATTCTCTTTCAGCCAGGGGTGCAGTATCACCTATGATGCTTTCTCTCCCCATTGCAATATGCAACTCCTTCATAGGACAACCACTAGTTCTGTTTTACTACTTTGCTAACTGAAAATATGTACTTACAGAGCTATTTATTTCAGCTGGTTTTTTATTTCATGGGGATAACGGTACGCATGGCTACTCTTGTTTATACTAGAAAAATAATAATCACTTGAATGATACATCTAACAGGTTTCAGGTATCTAAGAAGAAGGCTATACAGGCTTGTTCATAAGCTTAGATCCAGAGGTATGAGGGCATAGCCCTAACCATTTGACCAAGGGAGATAGGCCAACAACCCATGTAATCATAACCTACATTTAGCGGTCCTGTGTTAGGCTGATATGCAGTATAGCAGCTCAAAATTACTGCGTATCTGCCAGTCCTGGAGATAGGCCGATAGCCCATGTGTAAGGCCTATATATGTTAGGCCTATATACAGTTGTCAATTACTTTGTATCTGTCAGTCCTGCTGGAGGTTGCATTAAGATGGTCGGTATGGAAAATCATTTATAACAGGATATGTTTCAAACAATGCTTAAAGTTTTCCGCACACTTTGCGTGCTGTATAGAATGTATAAGCCTAATTTAGAGTTCTTTGTGCTTGGAATTCCCAAACCAAGGTACCAGCCACCAGAAAGCTATACACCAGGGATTCTCAATCTTTTTCAGGGTATGAGCTCAACTGAGTAGAGGGGAAGGGCAGCAATAAGACAAAAATGGACAGTAACTGGTGCTAGTTTAGATGGAAGGGCAAAGAGGACGGGAAGGGATCAAGTAAAGTCCGAGCTTTAGAGAAATGAGACTTGTTTAATAAGTAAATTTCAGTGCCTTTTTTTGATATTGGCTACTTTTTGTGGCCTAAGACGAAATTAAAAACAAACAGTCACTTCAGGCTGATTAATCTGAGTGGCTAACAGAGAGTACTGTAGGCTAGGCCAAGTTTTTTAATTTTAATAGACAGTCATGCTTGCTTTAAATGAGGGCTTTTACAAAAACTGCTTCTTTTTAATGGAAATGTTGCTAGGCGACAGAAATATAGCAAAAATTAAAAAACTATTTTGTTTACTTCTCCCAATGATAACTCGCTGGTGCATACCTCTGATCAATGACGGTACCGAGGCAAAGAAGGTTCATTCAAAATGCCTAAAGCAGCTGACAAGAAATATTTTTCCCAGAACTATCGCAGTGAATGGGAGAAAGAGAACTGGGCAAAGGGATGGCTCTCTTTCTCTAAACATTACCAGGGCAAAGCTTACTGCTCATTCTATGATAAAAGTCTTTTGCCAGGGAAATCAGAGCTTATTGGGCACTCTAAGTCTTCATTCCTTGTACAGTGTGCGAAAATGTTCCAACAAAATTGCCCTATGACTTCTTTTATTGCGGTCAGAGAACCCTCAATCATCAAGGCAGAGTTAAATGTCGTGGCCCGCATTGCCAGAGAGAATATTTCGTTCAACTTCTTGGATTCCTTGGTAGCAACTCTTCATGGTATTGTTGATGACTCCAAAGGCATCAAGGGAATGACATGCAACCGCACTAAAGGTTCTCATCTTCTACTGTAACCATATGTTTGTCACAGTATGCACGTGAGAAGCTCGTGTCTGTTTCTAACATGCCTTGGACTGATTTTGGAGCAATGGCTTGCCCTCGAGTTGTTCTTCATTGCAGAGGTGAGTGACAAGAACTCCCTACAGGCTGAAAGGATTCTTCAGGCACTGAAATCTCCGTACATCAAGGCAACACTTGAGTTCTGTGATTTTGCCCTGGGTGACCTTACAGGTCTCAACGTCAAGTTCCAGTCGAATGGCTTCCACCTACATTGACTGGTGACAGAGGTTGAACATATTGTGAAGATGTTCTCCCAAAACTTCCAGAAAATAGTCCAGGAGGTGACCGACCTCGATGTGGATGATAGATCACAGTGGCTTCCACTTCACAAAGTTTATCCGGGGATATTAGCATCCGAAACACTGAAATCCATGCTGCCACATGAAAGGGAGAGTTTTTTGACTAGATGCAGAGACTGGTACACAGAAGCTGTCCAGCAAATACTTCACAGGATCGAATTATCAGATCCAGTCCTACATGCATTGAACAATGTAAACCATCTCAGGATATTGGACGGTAGCGCTGATGTCAAGTCTGCTGGTGTTCTAGCAAAGCGTCTTCCGCGTTTGATGACGGCATCCAGTTTACAGATCATAGATCGACAATGGCGATCAATCCTCATTGATGACCATGCTAAAGTCGGAGGCTGGAAAAGGGAGGGGATAGAACAATTCTGGCAAGATATGAGTGGCCTCAAAAATTACGAAAGTCTAGCAACTTTCATGTTGAACATAACTGCTTCACCACAAAGCACTGCAGAGGTTGAGAGAACATTTTCCAAACTGAACAACAACAAGACGAAGTTAAGAAATTCCCTATCTGTACACACCCTGGAGGCAATCATAACTTCATCTGAGACCTTCATATCAACTAATGTCAACGCCAGACTTGGCTACCTACATGCCAATGCAAGAAAGACATACATGGACAGATACTCGAATAACAAGCGAAAAGATGCAGACACTGTCCAAGAATTCGCTTAGAAACATTTGTCTTGGCCTCTTACGTGTGACTTGCATGCCCTCACGCATTTAAAGAACTGGATTCGATATGAAGGAGGAGTCTCTTCTGTTGGACTCTCTGTTTTAACACATATGCCTTTTTAATTTTTTTTGGAAACAAACAAGCCTTCATATCAGCCAGTGTTTTGCTGTTTTGCCTGGGTTATAATGTTATTAAAAGTATTCTATACGCTGATTTTTGTTCACAGTTATGACATTTCATCTTTATTTTACAGTTATTTTTAATGTGTAATGCTACCATAAGACAATAACATTTTAAAGATTTCTTGAATTTCAATCACATCAGTCTTGTGAAGCGACTTCATCTTCATTACGGAAAATATGGGTAAATAGAACTCAATCGTGTGGTAACCGTCCCGTTAGATCAGTGCAAATAGCTAATTCAAGAGGCTATGACTGATGACAGTTCTAGTGATAATTAAATTTTATACTTCTCTTCTTATTAATAGCAGTTGTAAAGATCAAGTGTTCTTCTCAAAATGTCATTGTTTGTTTTGATTTTGTGAAGTTTTTAAATTGTCTCAGGAGTGTTTTTTGTCAAGAATGACCCTTCATATACCATAAAATATGTGACATAAAAATTTTGCACAATCCCTAAACTTATAATGGAATAGCTCAGTGGGCCTGATAGCAGCCATGATTCTGGACCACTAAGCCCTAACCAATCCCTAAACTACAGAGCTCCAACCTCATCCATGAACCGAATGCCCAGGCCCCAAGCCTATGATGGAACTCAGTGGAACCCACAACCCAACCTCGCAAAACAAAGGGTGACATTCTCACTGTGTCCAGCCGCATGCAGCTTAGCCTTAATTTTTGCACATCTGTGGGTTCTGTTACATATGCTGTACTGTCTTTCAAGTCTGCCATGCCTGATATTGAAGAAAACAATAGTTGAGTAGCGAAAAACCAAATGTTTTTGGTGAAAAGAATTTTTTGTAGGGGAGAATTAAATTTTGTAGGTGAAATTGCATTGATTGTGTGTTGGGGAATTATAGGGGAAACTACGTATGCATGGTAGGGGAAGAAGGAAATTTAGAGTGGCAGCCCTGATTGGCTATTATGCCACAGTAGATGGACTGTCTGGGATACTCTTCAGCATGTCTTACAAATATCTGGACAATTTTCTTTGTCCATTATTTCTTCAAAATTTTTTTTCAAGTTTTAAAGTTTTAAATCCAAACAAGCAACAGAGACAACCATGCTATTGAAGATAATGTAGCTAAGTACTTCTTTGCGTGGGGTTTGAGGGCCAGAGTCACAACTAGGGATGCACCGGATATCCGGTCCGGCCGGATAATGAAAAAATATCCGGTTCAGGTTCCGGCTGGATCTTTGAAGAAATCCGGCCGGATTTTTCTCAAATTCTAGCCTGAATTAACTCCATCATCAAAAGATAGAAGTTACTTCACAGATAAATTTAAAACCTTTCTAAAAGTTTTCTGGCCATGTAACATAGCAGGAAATTGCTTCATTAAGGTGTTGTGTAGGTAATTGTGGCACTGACAGTACACTGACACAATCCATTGTTTAGTCTTACAGCCTTTATAGGTACTGTATGTCCAAAATAAGTGGACTTAACAAAGAAGGCATTCAAAGTTAGCTTATGTCCACTTGAAGACATTCAAAGTTAGCCAATGTCCATTTTTATCACAGGACCCACGATTGTGAATGTTATAATGTATGAATATTACTTACTGTATCAGTTATTTAATTAATTGGTATCACAGTCTCTGTCAATTATTCCTAGACAATATGCACAAACTGAGTCACATTCATCAGAACATTTAAATTTACAATCACTATCAATGAGAACAATTAAACTGATTTGCTTGTTTTAAAGAACTTAGCAGTGTATTAAGTAAATCTTACTTTGTCAATTAATTTTCTGTCTGCATTACTCTACTCTAAACCCTACAAAATAACATCAGCTTAATTACCTACTGTACAGTGGGACCCACTGTAACACTATCATGAAGTCAACCACCACTCCTCTGCCTTGACACCCCACCCCCCCCCCCCCCCGGGCCCAAAATACTCTTCTTTAATGTTTCCCTTTGCAAGTGAAAAAATCCGGTTCCGGCCAGATAAATTCCAGCCGGATTTGAAATACTATCCGGCAAAATCCAGTTCCGGCCGGAACCAAAAATTTGGATCCGGTGCATCCCTAGTCATAACCCAGATAGGCCTAGACTGGGTCTGTCTCAGTGATACGGAGATGCCAAGGTCAGATGATTTTTTGGCGTGAAAATTTTTTAACCCTTCCGTTTCCTATCTAAGCATTTTTTGGGGACAGAATCCCGTTGACATAGTAGTACGACCTGAATTTTCAAAGACCTCTTTTTTCCGCTTTTTAGCACTTCGAGTTCAAAAGTTGATTTCTCGCATTAGCCTATTTTGGTCCAATGTGATGAATTTTACGCTAAAAAAGTACAATGCGGGAGACATTTAAAAATGCGGGAGATTTGGACAGTTAAGCGGGTGAGCGGGAGACGACCCGAAAATGCTGGGGCTCTAATTTAGAATCAGTGCCCGGAAGTGACGTATCGTGGAAGACATTGGGATAGGGATAGGGTTATATACGTGGTAGGCATACGGATAGGAGTGGGTTAATTATATACCGTACACATACGGATAGGGATAGGGTTACGTGGTACGCATCACGGATAGGGATAGGGTTATATAGCTTACGTGGCATGCACAGAGATATAATATAGGTATAGACATGTATATACGCAACAGAGTTAGTCTGTACGTAAAACTAGTCTGTACTTATAATATTTAAAATTGTTGGCGGTAAGCTCGGCTCGCAGCGCTATAGGTTAGGGCATAGACTTGCTATACAATTTCAGTGCATCGCGTTCTTTTTGCAGTGTACCGCTTTCGAATCCCATTCATGCATCCTTGCTTTCCACACTTGTTATGCTTCTTCTTCCTCGCTCTTTTGGAATTTGACTTGTCACTGAACTTTTAATTTGGAGTTTTAAGTTGTAATGCTACTTCACTTCCGGGCACTGATTCTAAATTAGTACCAATGCGGGTGACTTGGCAGGGCGGGTGATACGGGAACGTAGACCTTGTCCTACTATTGCCTTCATGTCGTGTAGGCTAGGCCTATAAAGTCCACAGGTTACACCTTTATTATGTGTCGCTTAACCCGCTACTGTGATATACATGTTGACAACGGTGAGTACTGACATTACATGTTTCAGTATAATGCAATCTTTAACGACGTCGTTACATGTTCTCACCTTTCCCTCGGTCGTTTTACCATTTCGAAGTAACGTTACTCTTTGTTTCATTATATCTGAATTATATACATAAAGAATGCTACTAAAGAATGTTCCAAGATGGTCGAAAAACCTGTGCGGGTGACTTGCTTCTTTTCGTCGTTCTCGGCTGTGCCTGTGCATTGACGATCGATCAACATTATTGGCCTAAACTAGACTGTACCTGCAAAAGTAGCCCGTCCTATTCAGGTATCCCTTCAAAATGGTGTGACAGGACCGCGCACTCAAAGCTGTTGCGCAGTTTATAAAGGAGTTGTTGATGACATTGACATGACTGTAATATTTTAGTGCAGTATGACCAGGGAGTTGCTATTTGAGCAACTCCCCTGGTATGACTCACATTGAACGCCCTAAAAATAGTTTTTTTATCTTCATGTTAAGACACACCATACTTGTGTGCGCGGTCATGTCTTCAGGAAAGTGCCATGTGGATGTTATTCACAATTTTGCAGCAACTTCGGGGAGGGGACGGTGCGTACTAGCGCTTTATTTAGAGTTATGTCACTTGTATGTCTGATGAGTGGGTAAACAATAATTCACTGGAGTACCGATTAGGGGGCGGCGTTTATCATGAGGGAAGGACGAACGGGGTGAATGGGATGGGAGGGGAACGACCCAGGGTGGGGCAGGGGGCCATAGCTCCGGCTCAGTAGGCCTACAAACTCTTTCCACCTTTTCAAGTAGAATCCTTGGATTTGTGTCACTGTTAGGAATTTCATCTCATTTCGCTAAACCTAGTTAATGCTCTCTTGTGTCTGCCGTGCGGTACGGCTAGTGACTCGAGGACGGAGGGACTGAGTACACAATGTAAGGTATGATCGATAGGGTCCAACTGCCCGGACAATTAATCTATATAAACTTAAAATAAGTACAGATTCTTTTTGTAGGCACTAAAAATATTTTTGCGCGCTTTGAAATTTCACAGTCTACTAAGATTCCGGGAAAAGGTTGAATCATGACTGAGACTATGTTCCTCTGGTGTATACAAATTTAATGCAATAAATGCACCGCAATGGCATGATATAGTGCACAGGTTTTCTTTAAATCCCCCACTTGCAACCCGAGTCCTCGATGACATTCCGGTGGGGCTGTCGGGGCTTCGGGTCGCTTCCCCCGAGTCTGCCAGTGGACCCCCGTCGGGCAAATCCTGGCCCCACCCCTGGATGACCCACTTTTTGAATGGACAGAATTTAAAAAAGGCCATTCCAATAGATTTGCCCCCTGGAGCAGTCTGAGGATTTAGCATATCTCCGAGTGAAAAAGTAGGATAGGTATACTAATGCATCATCGGATGCAAAGATTCCAAATAATTTTAATGTAATAGACTATTCCACCCGTCAGGTCATTATACTCT
>WURT03000006.1:96971-107737 GCA_009936505.3 Holothuria glaberrima | reverse complement strand
GAGGTTTTAACATATCTCTGGGTGAAAAAATTGAGTATAGGATACTGTAGGTATATCTTGGTTCATAATGCATCATCAAATGCAAAGATTCCAAATAATTTTAATGTATTAGGCTATTCCGCCAGGTCACTATATTTCTAAACGGGTGGGGTCTAGGAGCCCGCCTTATGGCCTCTGGTGGAGGTCCATGGGGCGGAGCCTCCGGAAGCTTTGAAGCTTTAGCACATCTCTGGGGGAAACATATTACGTCTCAGGTTTGTTATATTTTGGTTCATAATACATCATCAAATGCATAGATTACACTCATCCTCTTGTCAGGCCACTATACTTCAGGAGTTGAGTGGGGGCATCGGGGAGGAGGTAAGGTTCTGACTGGAGGCACATGCCTCCCCCCGGCTGCCGCTCCTGCCTATAGGTGCACGGAAGATTTCCAGGGGCCCCAAGTTTGCAAAACGTCGTCTCCATAAAAACTACATGTTATTCGAGATACCTCTATAAGTGTGGACAAAATCATTCCCTCTCGATCTCATTAATATCATACAAAGTCAAGTTATGAAATTACGTACATATATAAGCCGTCACATTTGGACCACTTAGAAAGACTTAGAAAAAAAAAAGAAAATCGAAAACGAGTGGGAAAGTTTAAAAACATCCCTAAATTGCCTTTGATGAGTTGATGCTGCCCATCATAACACGATCTAATGGTCCAAATTACACATGCCATGTGTAATTTGGACCATCTTCAAGTGTAATATGAACCACATTGAACTTGCACAAGTGTAATATCGATCACTCGTGTGTAATTTGAACCACACCGTACAAACTATACGCTGAAGCTATGGTTCAAAATTACACATTAGGCTAGTATGTGGAGTTGCATGTTTATATAGCATGAGGCTACTGGGAGAAGATTCTTCATTTCCGTAACA
Organism: Holothuria glaberrima; assembly: GCA_009936505.3. Classification (NCBI taxonomy): domain Eukaryota; kingdom Metazoa; phylum Echinodermata; class Holothuroidea; order Aspidochirotida; family Holothuriidae; genus Holothuria; species Holothuria glaberrima. The sequence goes on along the minus strand of WURT03000006.1, from coordinate 106,808 downwards.
TCAGTTACATCACTAAGACTAAGAAAGCCGCCGAAATACTTCTTCAAACAACACCCTCTCATGCAAGTCGTCGAAAATGAACAAAAATATAGCCTACATGTCCGAAAATAACATCAAAATGTATCATTTAGGAAAATTTGAAAAATGATGTTACATGTAACACGAAAATTTGGAGCTAACACCAGAATGTTACCGTTTTAAGACTTTCTTCATATGTTAAAACGGAATGCTGTCATCTATTTTGTAACTGTTCTTAATGATTGTGGTCCAAATTACCAACTGGTCCAAATAACATGGTTTCCCCGAACTATTGCAAAGTTTTTCCTCAATTGTGAGATATAATTTCAACATAAAACCTACAGGTTTACCGGGGCACTCGATCTCTGGTCATATGAATTAATAACCATGATTCGAGGCGCCCTGATTTCATCACAGTCAGCAAAATTTGGCCTGGTCTTCGACGGACTACTGTCGCCGGCCACTTCGGTGGACCCTGAGACAAATGTCCGGTGGTTCACCTGTGGTACGCCCGTGGCCGTGACGCTGACTGGTTAAAACTTTTACCTATCATACAATTTGGGTCCAGCCAGAGGACCTTCGATGGCACTCGATCCGTTGGCCCTCCGAGACTGGCCGCATATTCATAGCCAATCGGGAGCCGTCAATGGCCGCCGGTGGACCGCCGGATAATGGTGGTCGTGGGAAGTTATTTCAGGCTCTGTGTGCAGTTTCTTCAATGGGGAAGATCCTCTTTTTTGATGAAAATGCCACACTGTCTGATAGGGGAGCCATCATCAGCTGGCGCGTTAAGTACTTAGCAATTTCTTTTGCTAAAATGCTGCCTACACTGCCGGAAACTTAAGTTTCATGTTGCGTGAAAACATTTTTATTGTGTTTTCATGTGTCAAAAATTTTAACTGCCAGCCAAAAAACGGTTGAATGAGAAAACTTAACTTGGTAAAATTACTGAAGCTTGAAGTGACCACCGATTGTGAAAGTCGCATGTTTACTCTTCTGACTGTACGGCGTGTGTGAACTTCAATGTTATTAAATTCGAAGCTGTATCATCCGTCGAATGTGTGATCAAATTTGAATAGACTGCAAGTTCTGAGGGCGTGCTTAGCTATCCCAGGTAGCGTTCAACTAGATTTAATGCGATGGAAGCAGTGCATACTAGAACGTAGCAAGCCTGTAGTCTGGGGGGGGGGGGAGGGCAAGTGACACAATGGTAGAAACACCAAAATTTTTAAGTCTGGAGATGACTAGTTGAGAGTGCTTCTTTGCATTCGAGAGGTCCCAATATCAAATCCCGGTGGTACATCCCTAGTGACATTTTCTGGTGGCTTAAAAACTGCTTGTTCGGCATAATTATTCGTCGTGATGAGGTTCCTCAGTGGTTGTCAGACACAGAATGTTGTCCGATTCAGGTCTTCACTGGTTCGGGCTCTCAGTGATGCCGGGAAGTGGTGTCGAACAACGATTCCCCACTCCTCCCAGGCTCTAAGTAAGTCGCCCCAAATTGGGTATACACCCCATCCTTGATCAGGGAGCTTATTGGAGGTTCCAACATCCGTGACGGGAGAGATTAGTACACTCTCGCCTCGTTACCTTCTGACCTTCTGTGCACTAGTCGAAATTCGAGAGGGTTCATTCAACTTCATTCACGATCAAACTCTTGTAGGGCTCATGTTAAGCCCTAACCTTATCACGTTTAGTAATAAGTGGCAGCACGACGATTACAAAAATGGGAGGGGATGGGGAAGACGGGGCAAGCAAAACAAAAGGGAGATGCTGTGCGCGCGTGCGTGTTCATTGTTCCTGTAAGCTGTAAACCTTTGTCAGTGGCGCCGCTATAGGAGTTGAGTCATTGGGAGGCACCGAAGAAGATGATGTCGTAATCCCACCTCAGACCAACCCATGAAGTCAGTGTAAATTGTGCAAATGCGCACCTGCGATAATTTTGCACACGGGGGGGGGGGGGCGAATCCTTTGATTCTTAGTCACGTAGTGCACGTTCCGTTCTGGGAGGGGTCTAAAGGGAGGGGTCTAAGGAAAGGGGTGTCCTCTCCCTCTTTTGGGAAACTTTTGGTCATGCATTTAAGGTAGCTAGGATGCAAACTGGTGCTATCTTTGGCAAATGGTCGAACTGATCATATGTTGAAAAATTTTCACAGTCTAGTGAATTCTTATTTTTTGGCAAGAGGGTATAAGTTGGGTACAAGAGAATGGTGTGCTGCCTAAGTGGAGAGTGACAGCACCTCCCATTAAGAACTTTTTGTTTATGTAAGGTGGCTAAGATGCAAAATGGTGCTATCTTAGGCCGATCTTTGAACCAATTACATGCTTAAATTTTTATTATTTAGTGGCATTTTGGCTATGGAATGGCATTCCCTCTAAGACTGGTACAGGCCCGCAAAGGGCCTCCTGGAAGCTGTGTAGATTTTCCGTGTAGAACCTCTTAACATAGGCAATAATAATTTAGACGGAAAATGAGCGAAGAGGTCATGAATAACCGAATTAAGGGTGGTAGACTAACAAGCATGTTGAAGAGTACATTTTCTCAGTAGGTGTATCAACATTCACCATATACCGAAAATAGGTGTGCGCGAAGCATCACGGTGCAAATGATACTACCGCATTTTTAACTCATGATATTGCTTGCTCTATTCCCTTTATGTACGGTCCCTACAGAGGTTAGGGTGTAATTTTTTTCGGAAAGTTTTAGAATAATGCCCTAATATGGCTATGGAGTGCTAACTGTGACGAATGCACTCAAACTTTGCGTTTAAAATTATTTCCATGACAAAAGTTGCATGCAGTCTCTGCACAGAGACACTTTCGATTCTCTAAAAAATGCATCTGCCAATCAGAAGGCGAGAAGTCTGCCTGGTAATTCTAAAGCGCTTTCGGTTTTCATTAAATGTTTTCCTCTGATTCCCCTGTTGTGCATTCATGCAATACTTTGCTCCTCAATAATTACTCTTATGCACACGAGCAATCATCCTTTTTGTACAGTTGTAAGACCCTCACGTGCTCACCGATGAATAATTCGAATACGCCTGAGAGGTTATTAATTCATGATAAATAGTACAGCAGTGAGAAGAGGCTGGAAGCGCGAGGTCTAATATCACCTTCCTGTACCTATACTCTCCCTCCCTCCCATTGCCCTTGGTGGAAGCTGTTCGTCTGAATTTTCGTTCAAAATTAGTAAAATACGATAGATGTAATATGATTGGCGTTATACTCTGCTATTATTTGGATATTAGGTAATAAGCTTTATGTCTTTGCCCATTTTCTATAATTAATCCAGAACTTCTAGGAGGCCCGATACAGGTATCTGCCCAGGCGCGGATCCAGGATTTTGAGGAAGGGGGCGCACATACCAAAGGCTGACGAGCGAGCGCCGAAGGCGCGAAGCCACGGCGGGGGGTTGGGGGTCCTCTCCCAAGAAAATTTGAATTCTAGGTGCACTTAGATGCAATTTCCCAGCATCTGGGAAGCATATTTTCCATATCTATTTGTTCATTTTTTCGGATATGAGGCATAAAAAAATCGTTTGTCAAAAAATCGTTGGTCATCGAAAAAAGGGGGGCGTGCGCCGAGGGCGCCCCACCTGGATCCGCGCCTGCTGCCAGCCTTAGATGCCCCTTTTTAACGCACAATGAAGGAAAGGAAAATTGTCATAAGAGTCTAAGAATATTTCTGTGGACTCCACGCACATATTTTACCTAAAAACTTCCTCGAATAGAAGGCACTAGGCAGTAAAGTAGCCAAAAGGGGGAGAGGGTTAAGGAAGTTTGTTGACAACGTATTCTTCTCTTAAACAAAATACTTTCCTCTTTTACCTAACCAAAAATTAGAATTCACTAAATTATGGACATTTTCCAGCTATATATGATCAGTTCTAAAAACATCCCAAAGATAGTACCAGCTTTGCATCTGCAACCTTAAATTAACAAGATGCAAAATAGTTTTGCAAAATGTTCTTTTGACGCGAGCGAAAGATACCGCCAGCTGGGCCTTAAGTAAGACTCTTGTTGAGTTCCCACACTGGATGATCGAACGAGAGGTGCATACACGGGGGCATGGAGCGCGTGCCCCCAATCGATTTCTGGGTTTTTATATTTATTTTTTTTTAAATAATACCAAAAGGCATTTAGGCTATATATTTCTGTAAGGGTAGGGTGAGGTGTGTTTTCAACCGAGTGATGGATCTATTTAATCATTTCTATGACAAATGGTTCCCAAACTATCAGAATTTCTCAATTACTTTGCAAACTATCAAGCGCTCCGCGCGCTTCAAGCCTTTAACTCAATCCTGTGCTTATTATCACTACTCTCCAGTAACAACTCCCGGAGAAGCAAAGCAGACAGAAGTTAGCATTGACAACTTTTTACGAATTCTAAAGACGAAGACTCATTTTCTGACTGGCAGATAGGTTTGTTGGGGCATTGACAGTGTCTCGATGCAGAGCCTGAATGCAGTCATGGGAATTATATTTAATGCAAAATTTCGAAGGGCTTCTCGCGCACTTGTCACGTGCAGTCTGCACTCCATCTCATGATCATTATCAAAGTAATGATAAAGGAAATTATTGTGTTCTCAACATCTCCCCCATCAATATGAGATTTTTGACTTATCTAGTTTGTCACATGATGTGAAAGATTGGAAGTACGTATTTTGCCATTTTACATTTTCAAAACATTTTTACGGCGCGCTTCGCGCTCATTTATTATAGACGGTGATTGTCAATGCATTTACTACAGAAAAGCGTTCTGAAATGCACGTGTAAGTCCCCTGCTCCTTTTGCTTTTTGCTATACCCACCAGGGAGTTGATATATCCTGTACCTATACTCTCCCTTTCGTTCGTTCCCCATTACTGGAATCTGTTCGTCTTGATAATTAGTAAAATACGATCGTTGTAAAAGTGTTTGGCGTCATCTCTATAGTGTCATTTGGATGTCAGGTAATAAGCATCATGTTGGTACCCCTTTTTGTGTAATTAATCCAAAGCATTCAGGAGGCCCTATACCGGTCTCTGCCACCCTTGGATACCTATTTATAATGTACAATGAAGCAAAGAAAAATCAAGAATGTTTCTGTGGACTCCACGCAGGTATTTTTGCTTGAAAATTGCTCCGGATAGAAGGCAGTAAAGTAGCCAGGGGGTTAAGGGCTTGAGAAGGTTTGTTGACAACATACTCTTCTCTTAGACAACATACTCTCCTATATCACCTAACCAAAACTTAGAACTCACTGATAATGGACATTATTTTCATACTGCGATCAGTTAAAAAATTTCCCCAAAATAGCACCTTTTTGCATCTAAACCAAATTAAAAAAATCTCTTAAACCTCTCCTCAGGAAAGCGTATAAAAACGTATCCAAAAGGCACAATTTACTTAGCCTTAGAGCCTGGCTGAGGTCGCATTACGACGTCATCTGTGGTGCCCCCAATCCACAACCTCTGGCGGCACCACTGGATCGAACAAACAGGTAGTCAGGGCCCCGGGAAATCTTGGCGGCACCACTGCTCGACATCAAACGTTCTGATGAATGTTTTATATTGTGAAGCAGTACAAAATGTCAGCAAAGAAGTTGTTCGTGTCATAAGCCTTTATTTGCAAGTAAAATATGAGAATAAATAAACTTACTCTCTATCTAAATAAAGGCGTTTTTCAAAATACGTTGATTCCATCTATTGTCATTGTCTACAGGGTTAGAGTTAAACTATGACCTTGCATTACAAATTCTCCATTGAAGCTGATAGGGACTGTAGCATATTTTTTTTTTTTGCAATCGCAATCGAAGAGCTGTTCCTTTCCCTCCTCCTCAAGCGCAAAGTCTAATAGCAATTTCTTTGAACTTCAATAGTCATTGAGCTTTACCCAAAGGCATAGGAAGCCGGGTGGGGCTGGGGCGCCAGCTCCCCCAGCGAAATTTGTGGGGGTGGAAGTATGTTTCAACCCCCTCCCTCCACTTTCCAACGACGAAACCCCCTCATTTGTCTCTTCTGTAAGAAATGTAAAGAATTTGCAGTAATTTTCCCATGCACCAAATTGCATCTAAGGACCCTCAAATATCAAAAAATTTTCCAAAGGGGAGGGAGTATATCCACTCCCCTTAGACCCCTCCTCAGAACGGCAATGTGAAACAAGGTTCAGTCCCCCAGTCTCGAACAGCTACCTTCGCCTACGGCTTTACGTATCTACACTTCAGACTCTACTCCTTATGGTGCGTTCCACTTGGCCCGTGATCACGGCGTGCACGAGCGTTATTTTTTTATACAGCGCATATAAGCGGACATAATTTTGAACTGTTTTGCAGAAGAAAGAAATGCGGTGCGCACCGACCCAATGGTATGCGGCACTACACTCGCAATGACAATTGAAGCCAATCAACAGTTACATTTTTTGTTAAGATAGCATTGCACATTTTTACTTTATCAGGTTTCTTTGACCAAATGAATCTGTAAAAATAGTTACCTTAATTTCGAAAAGTTTCGATAGGTGAAAGTGAAGGGACTGTGAAAAGATAAACGAGCTAGGACAATATGCAAATGTGAAGGAAATCAAAACTTTTCTAATTGGCGTCAGATATGTGGAAGACCAAACATTGAGTAAATTACGACAGTGTGGTTACTAGAGTGTAGGCATGCCCACGAGAAAGTCAATAATCCCACATATATTTGTCATCTTGTAACAGTTTTGCCAGCTCTTTGACGTACGGTCGATAAAAATCACGAAGTAACTGTTTTGTAGAATTTAACATTGGTCTAAACTTCGTCTTGGACTGAACGTTCAGTGTTCGCTTCAAACAAATCTTCGAGACATCTTCCGGTGGAAGGTCGTCTTTAGATAAAAGAAGAAATAAAAGGAATTTCAATAAGTTTTACATGACTAGTTCTTATTTGAGAAGGCGATCGAGGTGAGATTAAAACGCATGATCTGTGTGAATATCAATTGGCTATTCATTTTGACTGAAACGTTAGGATTTTATGACGAAGCGCATGTAGCTGGAATAATTCAACTTACAAAGCTGAAATCTGACGAGTAAGTTGATCCCCCTTCCCCGGTAAAATGAACTAAAACGTCCTCTCTATGATTCCTTGCCAAAAGAAAATAGTATGCATATCGAATACTTTCAGTCTGAGACGTGTTGGGCTTCGAAGGACGGTTCCGAGTAGCGGATTTTTTATCGTAGGACAAATGGGGGCGATTTGTAAAAAAAAAATCCACAAAAATGATGAAAAATGAGATATAATGATCAGGTAAGGGTCAAAGTTAGGGTTAGGGTAAAATTGTAGTTGAACTCGTTCTTCTTGGGAAAAAACTCAAGCTGCTGGGTGGTGCCATACAGTGCCGGGCATACTTTTTTTGGTAGGATGGCGAAGGAAAAATCGATTTTTCAAAAAAATGTAAATTTGTTTCAAAATCATGGTTAGGGATAGGAATATGGTTAGGGTTACGTGGAAAAGGGATATTTGACCTGTTCTTTAATAATGCGGTGTCAGAATAACAAAAAGGGATCGACGAAAAGGTTATTTTGGAATTAGGGGTGTGGCCTATTTCCAAGAAGCTGATACGTCCATTGGCATGAATTTCCCTTTGCCATGCTACGAAAAAAAAAAAACTCGCGTGCCGCGGGTGATGGCGGTCGGCACGATGAAATACCTTGACATGCTAGTAATAATATAATAATAATGCTAAAAGAAATACCGGTACCAAGCTTTCAAGATTTAAAGTTTGACCACTGATAACCTGAGATGACATTTGACCTGCACCTTTAACTTGTGAAGCATCTACACGCAATTATTTTTTTTGAGTTATCATAGTTATGACCTTTTCACAATTTGAGCTTTGCAGCTGGTGACTTCACATGACCTTTGAACTCCAACGAAATTACTATACTACTTGAACTCGATGTGCAGCACGCGTGCTAACTGGAAAACACTCAATGTTCGCTTCTCGAAATATCATGTTTTTATTATTTGACATCGGATGATCATAAAAGACCTTTCGACACCAAAAAAAAAAAAAAAAAAAAAACCAAAATCAAAAACCAAAAAAAAAAAAAAAACGGACTTTAATTCAGAGTAGGACACGCTAAATATGAGATCACTCAATGTTACCCTTCTTGAAATACCGTGGTAAAAATTATTCACAATTTGACTTCTGGTGGTCTCAAATGACCTTTAACCCCACAAAAACCCAGAGGCGTCCCTGATTTAACCAAGGTTACTCCATCAAGGTCGCGCTTACGACATTTTCACCGTTCGATCTCTGGACGTGACTTCCATGAGCTCTGACCTCCACCAGAAATAACAGAGTTCCGGTACTCATTATATGGCATCTACATGCAAAGTATGAGATCACTCTCGTTTAACTTTTGTGTTTACAGGCACTTTACAAGGATGCTTTACCCAGATAACCTAAGGTGAACTTTGACCTTTACCAGTGACAATACGGTTCCTTTTCTGAATATGACAAATCTATATTTTTAGTATTAACAGCATCAATCATTCCTGTCTTAAAGTATCGTGTTTTACATGGTTTTCGATTTCTGATCTGTGTTGACGTCAAATGACCTTTGAATTCCACCAAAACACGTGACAAATCTATATACAAAGCATGAAAAGTACATATCATTGCTATTTTGACATAACGTGTTTACATACAGTTTACAAGATTTTCGTTATTTAACCTATGGTGACTTAAAATGATCCTAGACCTCAACAAAAAAAGACACATTCTTTTTCTTAATATGACAAATCTGTATAATAAGTATTAAAGTGTCCATCATTCCTATCTTGAAGCAGCGTGTTTACAAGGTTGTCAGTTTTTCATTTTACATGTCCTAATTGCAAAGGAAACAAACGGATTCATACCAACTTCTAGGAATTTGTATATCCGAGATAAAACTTGAGTACAGTTCAAACCCCATTCTTCCAATGTCGTAGCCATGAACTGCTCTGGTGGAAATCTCGCTAGCCAGTCCTTTGTGAATATGTGATAGATTCCAATCCACAGCCTCTAAGATAAAAAGAAGATCAGGAAGAAAAGAGACTTATAAGTAATGACCATGTGGTATTTTTGTCTGTAATTAGGAAAACTCTGTAAAGAAAACTTTTCCATTCAACGGTTGCAGATCTATATCCCAGTCCAAACTATAGTTACGTTTGTAAATCGTAGCCTTTTGTAAAATTTTAAAGTTTTATCAGTTTTAAGTTAACAAGATATATATTGATGAAATGTTCTGCACATTTTTAGTAATGTTTGTTTGTTAATCCCGGCCTTAATAATTAACCAAAGGACACGAAACTAATAAAATCGAGTGAAATAAGTGAAAGGAGAGCAAAATTGTGTGAACAGTGCATAAAATCTTTTTTATATTTTGCTTTCTTGTGGAGACACCGCCATTTTTCCCACTGTCTACCAAGCTGCCATATAAATACTGCCACCCTTTTTGGACTCACTTTGTGTCTGAGATCTCCATTTTGAAAATTGCAGACCTGCAATATAAATGGAAGTTATTATTTTGACAAAAACAACATCTACAGGAAGATCGTTAGACTGTGACGTAACCAGACTTGGTAACCACTTCCAAAGTGGAAAATGTCAGCGTCAGTATGAATGATGATAATGACAATACCTCGGCAGCCCAACGAGAGAGGAAAATGGAGTTTGCATGGGGCTTGCAATTTGCATCTACTTTCTTGATGATCCAGTGACTTCACTTTGGAACCTGAACTTTTATTTCCTTTATTGCCTTCCGAGTTATTGTGCACTGTGGGTTGTGATGTCGACATTTTCTTAGTGGTACCTGTTACCCTGTA
>WURT03000006.1:73523-86277 GCA_009936505.3 Holothuria glaberrima | reverse complement strand
TTACTCAAATCGTGAAATTGCAAACTTGAACAAATTTTGTGTTCCGATGGTTGGAAAAAAGACTCGCTTTTCCGATTCCTTCTGTAGATGCTGTGCCTGAAACATTACAAAAGGCAAAAGGCTTTTATGCTATTTTTCGGAGCGCCACACGTGACATGTAAATACCCCTCCCTAAATGGAATACGAAAGCCCATGAAAATAGTCGGGACTCCCTCAAATTGCTAGTAATATGCCGTCAGCGAACATTTTTCCTACGAAGTATTTGGGGACGAGTTTCATTAATATCTATACAAATCATGAATAGAAGAATTACAAACTAATGTTCGACATTTAAGGTTAGGGTTAAAGTTGTTTACAGTTTCACCCATTCGTGACGTGGAAAAAATCATGAGGCCAGTCGGATCCTGCAGCTTGCAGATCGGCAGCGATGCTTCGTTCGCAGCTGCGTGGGATGGTATGTAAAAGGAGAATGCCACAAATGCATAATGAAAGCTTTCCAGGACAAATTTGATTTTATTGTATTGTTTTCTTTTCTACTATCATCAATTTCAATAGACACTTACAGGTTATGATAAATGAAGGATAAGTGAACAACAAAAATATAAGTTATGACTTAGAATAGACTTAATGCGTTGCCATTAATGGCTCACCTTGTCGACTCGGAGGCACTCCACGTGCAGACGAAGAATTAACCCGTCTCTCTAAAATGGTGCGCCAACAACTTAATTCAATTGATTATATATCCCAATTCGAATTGATCTACACTCACTAAATTGTCTGAGCTATTGCATCGATCGAGACTTGATTTAAGACAGACTAAATCTGTGATCATGAATCTGGAATCCTCGACTGATTTATAACTTCTGCATACTCAAATATTTCTCCCGACTTGACAGATGAAGCCTTGGGGCTATAAATCGGAGTAAGTATCTCGTTGAAGAAGCGGGTCAAACCATCACCTAACTTCGATTCGGTTGCGCAATAAATATCACCTGCACAAAATGTTCAAGGCAACAATAAGGTACTGAAAAGTTGCTACCGAAAATAGCGACGGCATGTTTGTCGCGATATTTTCACAGTTGTTGTAAATTACAATCGCGTGAAGCGACAGTGCGACACACGTTATTTCTAAAACAGTGGTTCTTATACTGTAATGTCCCTCATTTACCAACCAAATAAAGATACGACCTATATAGTGGTCAGTAGAATGCCTTGTTTTGTCGGTAGACTTCGGTGCATGACGATTTTGTTTTTACTTTAAACATTGCAATGATAAGGACGAAAGTATTAGTAGTATGTTTTCTTTTTTTGTATTTTTACAAACATATTTTTTTCAAGATTTGAGCTGACGCAAGATTTGCCAAATTACCGTAACTTTGGTCTGCCTAGCTTCAGATATTGAATCTGAGCAAGTAAATTATCTCAAGAAGGATAAAGCGGAGAGTGACAGTAACATAATCATGTGTGTTGTGTACCACGTGATGATCCATTACTACCTGCAAGCCATGTACCCTTCGCCGATTCTTCATTTCTGTCAAAAAACAAGATGCGCAAGCGCCCTCTAACTGAGCTATCTAATCACCATGGTGATAACAGCCGATCGTTTCGCTTTAATTGTGCTCCAAGACCGCTCTGTGCCCTCGTTAAATACTTGCCGCTATGGCGGTTATCTTGTAATTTACACGTTTCTCAGATCCATTTTCTTAGACTCCTTACCCCCTCGAAAGGCTGCGGTCACTTTCAACAAAGTGGGGCATTAATTCTCTCGGAATAGGCCGGGCATAACTCTCAACTTAAATGCGGTAGCAATCAGATTCAATTTGGCTGAAATTGCCCATGAGAATCTGTAACTCACTAAAACGCCCATTCAGGAGATCCATAAATCACACCGTGCTGTCAAAAGTGCTTTCGGAATAAAAAGATCGGTTTGGAACAGATCTCATTACCGCGAAGTAGTTGGCGCATTTATGTGTTGTTATTTTATAGTTCTCTAGAGAGATAAGGGCCAACGTAGGACATTATTAATCCGTAAGACACAAGACATGGTTCTCCCAGTTAATAGGGCTCTTTTCAACTTCTCGATATTTTTACCTGGCCGGTTGGTAAAACGCTCGCTGATGTCAAATAAATTCTAATTAAGTTTAAAGAGGCTTCGTGATCATTTCATTTTGGACTTCAATTCCGTTCAATTTGTTTGCTCAGCCTGAGCATATACGAAACATGTTACAAAAGACAGGTTGAGGATTAAACGCTTAAAGAGACAGACACATGAATTTGTTGACTTTCGTCTGCCGGGTACTTTGAAACAAACTTACTTTGTAAAAACATCACCCCATGAATATGATTCTTTCTTTTGATTTTTACAATATCAATGAAGTGATGTTGTTACATTTTACCTGTTTGGAAGTTATGGTGGGATCAAGAAAAACATTTAAAGTTCATACGCTCTTTAAGCTAATTACGATGATAAATTATCGTGTTGGTCTCCAAACTTGTATAGGAAATCTCTGACGTGTATGTGTACAAAAACTCGTATTTTCTTGGGGGAGAAAGGGACATGCTAAAAGTACTCGTGGGGATTTGTTCAAGGAAATATTAAAAATCGTTAAAATCTGTGTTTCCAGAGAAAAACAAGTCACCTATTTGAAAGAATCAAAAGGACGTAACACCGAGACTTCAAGATCGAGGTACTGGAGTGGGGAATATTAATCGCAAACCCATCTTCGACTACTACAATACAGCTGATAACTCGCAGAATCCATTTTGAGGTTCAACTCCTTCATTCGGGACGGATGTCACGATCCAATAAACGTAGATTAGGGCTTCCATGAGGCCAATGGAAATCTGTAGAATTTTGTTGCCCAAATTGGATTGAAATTGTGACATTTAATGGCCGTGGAGAGAATTTTTGAAAGGCTTTGTTCGTAAAAAGAAATATGCCATAATATGTGCATCTGAGCCCCTAACCCTATATTACCGTCGGTATTTTGTCACTAGAACAGGTAAAACAAGATGAAATTATGTTTGACGGCCTCTGACTATCCCGTGAAGTTTAAATCTTGAAGAGGCGGAGAAGGATAGAGTGAGATCAGCAGGAATTTTCTGCAGTTGTGAGAGGGAAAGGAAGGGTCGACCTAGGGTGATGAGACAGTCACGAAGGTCGGCCACTCTCGTATAAGGGAAGTTGAAACACGAAAGGTGCCATATGTTTAACTACGATAGACTTTGTAAAGAAAAGAGGATAGTCGAAATTTAGTTGTTTCCCATTGTATATTCCTCCATAATAGTCACAAGTTTCGTTTTCATTTCGTTTACTTCACTTAAAGGGAGAGGACAGTCGCTTATTTTTACCAGGGAGTTGCTATTTGACTCCATATTTTTACAAATGTCCTCTTATGCCCTTTACAAACATCTTTCATGATTATCCAGACAAAACTATTTCATATTAAAATTAAACTAAGTTTATTATTCTGCATGAATTGAGCAATACACAAGCAAAACTATTGTCACATGTTTTAAAAAGAGCCCTCAATAATTGAACATACTGGGTACACTAATTCAAATTGGGCCCACGGCATTTTCCCTTTAGGTGCACCGTATTCAGGTATTTTCAATGGCTAAGGCGGTAAGCTATAACACACAATACAGAAGGCCTTATAAAGTGTGGAGAAACTTGGAAAAGAAAAAGTTGTTTAAAGCTTCCAACAGAAGGGAAGAGAAAAGAAAATAGAATTAAAATAAAAACAAATGAATTTGTGAGGCTTGAGTACTGGATGAGTGAGAGATGAAAATGGGAAAGTGTTTAGACAACAAGATCGTATAACCTGTAAGATAAAAATTTCTTCAAGTAGCCCTAAATCATTTTTGTCCACTTACAAAGTTGTCGGCCAGTACGATCTGAAAGCAACATCAAAGCAGTACCATTTTCCTATAGGCTTGTTACAGTACACACACACACACACACACACACACACACACACATATATATATATATATATATCTTGAATGAAGAAGCCGGAAACCAACGATATTCTCAAAATATGCCAGTAGGATCCAGTGACGAATTCGCAGACCACACCAAAAATATTAATATGATTGGGAGAGAAATATGGTAAGAGTCAACTATAGCAAAAAGATGAAAAAAACAGCACCATAAATACATATATCTATATATATATATATATATATATATATATTTCTTTTTAATGTTGTATTTAATTCGTGTCAGGTTTACTTCTTTTCTTTAGGCCTAATTGTAACCAAATATTTGCTTTACACCTTCTAAGCATGTGATTTTTTTCTGAATCCTATAAACATGGACGCTCGAAGTTGGCTGTTGCGATATTGAACTAGTTGTTCGTACCATAATGATACCCATCAACTTAACCAAGCAGCGCCCTCTATAAATAAGGTCCCATTTACTCAAAAGCTTTTGTTTATGGCCTGCAAGATGTCGTGGTAAAGCATCATAATCTTCCGTCAAAGAATGATAAAGTTTTATAAACAGTCGAGACAAGCTCGATCTAACCTCATTTAGAGAAACATCACCGGTGTTTAGAATGTCGCCGGCCTCTCGGCCTCGTTTCTATTAGAGGCACACCGTGTGATAATCACTCCTAATGGCTTGTAATCTTCTTCTCGATATCCACAAATGTTTTCTGCTCTCTCGTTCGAGCTATATGTGCTTTCGCAATCACATTTTACAGTCACTTGACGGCGGCGTTAATCTCGAACGCAAACAAGTCAATTCCGCTACGCCTGAAAATAGATGAATATAGCTTTTCAACGTTACAAATTTCTATATCCTAATAGCTTTGGTTTTTAAACGACCGTCCAAGTTTCGAGGCTCGTAGTCCCTGCAAAGGAATCGTCTTGAAAGCCTTACCATGATTTTCTTTACAAGATGAAAAAGTTCACGTTACACTTTCTTACCTGGGTTGGCTCGGGCCATTGTTATTTCGACACAGAACATCTCCTTCTAAATATCGGTGTTTGAAGTTCTCAAAACTTAAATATTTTGGAAAGAAAACATAAATACTTAACATTCATAACATGCAATGCTGAATTAAAATATTTTAATTTGGTTATGTGACGTCATGATAATTGGTCTATAATTTAACCGTCAAATTTCTTGCATATTTATTGCAATCACATTATGCAGTATTAAAACTGTCCGGGACAATCACATTTATTTTTTACTTATTTATTCCTCTATTTATTTGTTGACTTATGGGCTAAATTGACTGATGTTTCACAAATTTATGCATGGAATTTGTTATTATTGTTTTCAAGGTAATATTTATTTTAAAGAAACCATGAAACACAATATATAGCTTTGGTGTAGCTCATCATTGTCATTCTAAAGATTTAACGCCAACTTCAGGTTCTTATGAAACAATATTACTATAATGTGGAACTCAAAGGGCCATAAAGCTTTGTATTGCGACATTCTGTTTACCACGGATGCATGTAGACTTATGTCGCATTTTGGTGTTTTTTGGTGTCCTCGTTTTGAGAGCTTTAATGTTTTAATCACAATGACCCAAAATCTGAGAAAAATCTGTGAATTCATCCCAAAATGAGACAAATCTCCAAGTTTTGTTTTTCAAACTTTACCCACTTTCGTCATTCTCTGTATGTAAACAACACATTGGCATGCAACGACAACTACCGCATTTTCTTCTCATTAGTACACATCATCGAGTTAAATGACTCATTGTTAATAACATCCCTCGTCTCGTTTTGTTTCTATTCTCTTTAAGGTGACACGTGTACGCCCTTCGTCAACACTTGCGGTTCCGTCCCATCAGCTACCGTAGTCGTGACGTATATATGTCACTGGGGTGTGGGCCTACAGAGTCCAGTATAGGGGTAAGGAGAAATGAAAACCTATCCTACGTAACGAAACATTTAGGTATGATAATTTTTGTTTTGGAATTTGAGAGGGATAACTTCGTATTTCTTGGTCAGAAAATTTTCGACAAAATTCGACATATTTCGCCATTTTTTGTCTTGTGGCACTGTTTAAGACATTTTTGGCCTATGAACATATTTTGTGTCTAGGGCTTATGAAATACTCCCGAGAAGATTATATCTCTTGCGTGAAATGTCCCCCAATCCCCTCCGTAAATCAGCCTTTGCCAACATTTCTTACATAAAACCATTTCGCTCATCGTGTTTGCTATCTTACGTCATTGAGTCAGTCGGTTTGTGACATTGACTCAAAGAGACCCTTTAAAATACCGAATTGATGGAAAAAATGTCCTATCCGGCGCTCTCCGCACGAGGAAAAAAACTTGAACACTCTGTAGGGATCGATGAGAGAAAATGGAAAGTCGAGATTTATTCGCGCGATCAACGCTAATTGTTGTAGCTTTACGAGCAGTTAGCTGACAGGCAAAATGGTCTAGTCATGATAAATTTGTCGTTCGCCCAGTTGACGGAAGCCCGGCATCTCCCTGACAAATTTTCAAATGTCTTTGTTCTTTAATATATCAAAAGCCATGGATGCAATATACCTCGGTGTCAGATTTGAGCCGGAAGGATTGTTATTTTCGAGCCTCAAATTTGAATGTTCCCCTGTAATTGATAAAGTTCTTTAATGCTTGCAACGGATGGTAGGTAATGGGTGTTTGTTAAGTTGAATTAGTGTTCAATCGGTAAGGGGGAATCCTATTTAACCGGCAATTTAACGCAGTGAGAAGAAACTGCTCCGGCACTTAGCTCAATCCTAATGGGAACATTACCGAAGAAACAGTCTCGTCGACCGTGCTAGCTTTAACAAGCTCGTTCCGAGGGGAGTGATAATTTTCCTTTTCGGGAACTGTTTCTTCCCTCCCTGAAGCCTTCATTCTTTTATATAGTCTATCCTTTCTCATTATCTTCTATCAGAACTTGATGTATTTTGAAGAGATTGAATCATAAACATTTTGGCTTTTAAAAGGTCACATTTTATACAATTGGACGTTATAAATTCATCGCTGCCATCGACCAATTTGAGGCAACTCAGAAAAAGAGAAAAAAGGAAGAGAATAACTCCTGGAGGGAGCTGGAACCCTCCGGAGCATTGAACTACAAGATTTTTTTAATGTTGTTCATAAACACACTACTTGAAGTCTATATATTTATACATTATAAATATTTATTTATTAAGAGATACTTGGGGCCAATTTGGTTAGAAATGATGAGTAAGAAATATATACACTTCTGATAGGCTATGGATAGCGCTCGTTTTTCGGCTAAGGTAGCGCAATAAATAACTTCACTGATAAATATGAGATGAAAATATTACCACAAGACTTATAGTTGTGGTAAAACAAGCGCTTTGTAGTTCTCTACGTAACACAGCAGACGAACACGTAGTTGCTATACTTGCTGTATAAATGCTATGTGTAAAAACGACCGTCTCACATTTTATTTCAGAAAGTCAGACGGTATACACATTATAAAATATATATTTGCCCTACCCGTTGATATATTTTTATAATTTTTCATAAAACTGAGGTAGGGGGTTATCCACTGTGTTCATCGTCTTCACGTTAGGGGTACAAAACTCTCTCTACCCTTTCTACTCTTTCTTCGGAACCCCTCCCCCTTCTTCCAGAGCACTCTTTGAAAATGTAAACATAATTTTCGGCACAAAAGAGTCATCACCATTTATTAACTATTGGAGAAAAGTGCAGGGGTCTTGGATCCCTTCCCCCTCCTTGTCCCCAGCATACGTTTTTTACGTCTGTGAAAATAATCAAAGTGTGGCTCACTCCCTGAGTTAGCAAATTTGTGTTATTTCCAATGACCCTTTGTATTGTACACGTTTGTTCATTTGAAGACATACCGTACTGATGAAGTCTTGACTTGTATTAAATGTGTGTATCACCATCGGGTGTCTCCCTTGTTCAGTTGTTGTTACCATGGTAACTTTTCCAGTCCGTCAAAAGTTTCATTACTCTTTTGGTCGTATAGAGGTGCGTTCACACCAAAACCAAAATCTGCTGCGTTTTGCGGGCCGGACGCGGAATTTTTTTTTTTTTTTTTTTTTTGTCAAAACTAATAAGGACAATTTTACTCCATGAAAATTTAGAAAATCGCCCGAATTAGTTTAGAGATAATAAATTTCGCGTCCGCCCGCAAAACACAGCAGATTTCGGTGTTGGTGTGAACACACCTTAACTGGGCTTTACACTGGTTTCTCACAAGCTTGCATGCATATTCCAAGATATTGATAAGCCACACAGTTGTTATAGAGAACTATACGATTTCGCTTAGAAATGGAAAATGCATTGAAAGTGTATGACATTCGTTGGAACATCTGAACTATTTTAACGTATGCCATTTTTGGAAGAGCAATGAAAAAAGCAAAAACAAAAAAGAAAAAAAAAGAAAACAGTTAAGTCCTATAAAATTTAAACGAGCAATAAACCTATATTTGCCCTTAATGACCCTGTAAAGACATCGTTTACGGATCTGAAAGGGGTAGCCTTTAAAATGGTTTTCATCAAAGAAAAAACATTTTATAGCTCGTCGGGGGCTCAAAAAGATGTTTTACGATATTTTAAGATTTTAGAGATTTTATCAGTCAGCCTGTCAAGCCTTCCCAGAAAACAAATAAGTGAATTTAATTGCCATAATACTTCTTAAGATAGATAAAACAGTCGTTTCAAATGCCGTTTAGTTCAACTTACTGAAAAATAAATGAAATATAGTCATAAAAATCGGTCTGTAAAATCTTAATCTTTTCTCGAAACGATTCAAAATTTAGCTATAAAAGTAATTCTTAAAAGGTATTTTACATCTTTGGGCACAATTAAGGGAAGATGGTGCTTACGTAATAGGGATCTGAGAGTAACGTTTTCGGTTAATTTCGTCCATAAAAAGACCAAAAATGTACCTTTACTCGATATGTTTCTCAAGAGGACCAAATATGAAATTCCTGTTTAAAGTGCTTCAACAAATGTCATAAGGTGTTAATGTAACGTGCCAAATTGGATAAAGTTTATTGAATTAAGACTTGGGGACAGAGAGAGATTCTTGCCATTGTATAGTTGTCGATAGAAATATTTGCGCACTCCGACGTGTACGTTCTACTTGTAAATGCATTTAACGTTTCGTCTAAGCAAAACTGCAAAACATAACCGTGCACTTTACTTAATGGTTTGACGTTACCTGTCTTTGTGCGTCACACCAAGGGAAGCTGGCCACCCCCTGGTCACAGGAAGAATCATAGGGGTAGAGAGACACAGGCGTAGAAACGGGATCTGGGGGTGGCAGCATCTCTGAGCCAAAAATGTCGATTTTGGGGTAAAAATGAATACCAAGATTGTTTGCCAAATGGGGAAACTGAAGGGCAAAATACCCCCCACCCCTCTAAAATATTTCCCCATACGCCAGGTAACGTCATGACGGGTAGGGGGATAGCTTTGGGACGATACATTTTTCAGTGAGTTGGGATATGTTAAGATGTATTAAGGCAACAGGAGTTCTTGTTCTGGCCCCTTTCAAGGGGCGACCTTATTGACCACGGATCCGCCCCGAGTTGTTTAGGCCTATGAAAGTAGCAATGCAACATGAATTTTATTTCTGACTACAATTATAGTTTTGATGGTAGGCTGGCGACGTACTGTATATATAAAAGAAGTATAGTTATATCAGTTTCGTTTTAATCAGCACATGCCTTACACTAGCAGTTAGAACCATGGCACACGGTACATTATATAGTTTCTCAAGTGAAGGCCCACGGTCTATTGGCGGCCCGCAACGTGCACTGAAACAGCCTGCGGGATATTTGGACAGTCAAAAGTTTAAATAAGAAATCAAACGATTTGATTCAGTTCTAGGTCAATAAAGTATAAAGTGAAAGCTCAAATGAAAATGACCAGGGTCGAAAATACTTGGGAAATCCTAGTGCAAAATCTGCAGTGCAAATACTCTGCAGCTAGTAGTGTGTAAGTACGCACAACTTTGAAATGAACGTGCTCGTCCAATATATTTTGTGTATGGGACGTATTACCTCTCCTTGCAAGTGTCCTTGCAAGTTACCCGTCAACGTGGCTCAAAACCTGTCCTTGAGAATGTGACGTCATCAGCCCGACACGCCCAAAGCAAAGAGCTGGCGTGGATTTCCTTTAACCAGACTAATTCAAACGCATATACGCAGGTGCGGATCCAGAGGGGTGGCTTTCCCGGCTCAAGCACCTCTTTTTCGGAACCTTTTCATTTTTAGGTTTCAAAGCTGCACTTCAATGTATATTTATACTTATTTCAATTGTCGGATAGCAGAAAATGCAAGTGTCTAAATTTTTCAATAACTCTAGACCCCATCACCCTACCCTCCTTTATGGAGGCTCCGTACATTTAAAGCTCGCAGGTGTGAACTTTGCTCTCACGGAGTTAGGCCCGTTTTCTGAAATCCTGGATCCGCCCCGTATACGTGTACCAAACACTTCAAGTTTCTTTACGAAAAAGGCAACATTTTACCGATTTTTGAAGTCCCTATTTTTGAGGCAACGTTGAGTACGGTAAATTGTGACGCGCAAGCCATGTTCTACAAAACGAAATTCGCAAACTTGTTGTGGCAGTGTTTTCTTCGGTTTCTCGAGTTGCTTTTCATTGTCTTTCGACCCCTCACGGACATTTTCAATCCACATTAACCCTAATTTAGTCGGTTTGCTCTTTTGTAAGACCATCGTCGAGCTTTGACCGCCCTTCTTTTTGCGGGCTGTAGAAGATATTCAGCCATTACAAGAGTGCTACCTTTCGTACAATCCGTTAATAGTACTTTCGTTCCCCTATTGAATTTGTGACAAGATCTTGCATCTTGAATGTCGTTAGTTACCGACTCCTGAGAGGATTGTCCTCACAGGCATAAAACTTTTCCCCTTCAATTTGCAGTCGTCGTCCCTCTGCTAATACAGAGGGCGTCTTCGAAGGCCTGCTACATCTCACGAAGTCTGTATTCACCAGGAGATGGGTTCCCTCGTTAAGATTGTCCTCTGGGAACTCTCTCCGCGGCAGGCAGCGGCTCTAATGATCCACTTAACGGTAACGACGCCACAAGTGACACGCTGCATACATGCTAAGAACCACGTAAATGCTTTGTATGACGTTATTAGCCCCTAATGACTGGGCATTAAATACAGGCCTTTATCAGTTTTTGAGGTGCAGTTGTATTCCCCTAACGCACACAGCCCATCGTTTAATATCCTGCTAATTGTCTGAATATAAGTGCTTGTAGTTTATCTCTTGAAATTCGAAGCGAAATTTATGGAGCCGGTTGCACATACCGACTCGCCACTTGTGGCCGTGATAATGCAGCCGAACCTTGGCTTCCTGCAAACGCTCGTGTTTTGAAGAAAAGTTCACGTCGTTGTGGTGTGTGTCTGCGCATAAGTAGCCTTAACTCAAAAGTTTAACGACCGTTTACACCCATGTAAACCTAACAATTATTTTAGAAAATATTTTTAAATTAGAACTTCTAAGTGATTCTGGCATTTTTTGTAAATTCTTCTGAATAAAGATCAACAAAGTTCTTGAAATGCATTTAAAATTGAAGCCGTGGTATTGGGGTAACTTTTTTTGTCATGCAGTTATGAAAACAATGCACCATACATTTTAAAAATCATTTTTGAGTAAAATTGCAAATTCTG
Organism: Holothuria glaberrima; assembly: GCA_009936505.3. Classification (NCBI taxonomy): domain Eukaryota; kingdom Metazoa; phylum Echinodermata; class Holothuroidea; order Aspidochirotida; family Holothuriidae; genus Holothuria; species Holothuria glaberrima. The sequence goes on along the minus strand of WURT03000006.1, from coordinate 74,635 downwards.
AGATGACAAGTCGATAGCCTCTGTTTAAGCGCTATCACGTTTCGCTTCGAGTTGTGACGTCATAAAGACTTGCGTTTTGAGTCATTTTGACGCTTTGCTTTTCTCTATGCCAGTTGGCTGTAAACGTAATGGTACTTATGGTTACACGTAAAGTATTGCCTACACTGAGCTGTCGTAAAATTGTTTTCCTAAACATTAGTTTTCCTAGAGTTGGTGGCCATAATGAGATCCGTTATACGGGCGACACGACTCTTCGGAAAGAGCTTCGGAGAGCATGTACACCACTAAATAAAGAAAGTTCCTCCGCCAAAAACATTTGTAATAAATATAACCCCTAAAAGAAAATTTGGGTCGCAGTTTGGACTATGCAGTTGAGTAGGTGAGAAGATGTGCTCAATCTGTGATGTGATTATTTTAGCAACTAAACTGAAGTACTCTTTAGGGAAATCGAGGAAATTGAATACATTTTAGGCATTTTTTGCTCATATCCTACCTCTGTGGAAAATGGCATTTTGAGTGAAGTGCCAGTGGGTAAACCACTATCACATAGAAACTCTCGAAGCTCAAAATTTCAACAGTCACGGTAATAGAAGTTTGAAAACAGTGTAGGAGGCCGTCTTATGAGCTCTCATGTGAAGGATACCTTGCATCTTTGGAGAACTGAATCCCGTAATGGTCCAAAGCCCACGAAACGTGCAAAATAGAGGAATATTTGGTAGTACGCCACCTTCTATTTCAGTTGGTAGATGTTCTAGGATCACGGGTGAAGAGGACACTGACGTCACAGACGCATGCTTGTCTCTATAGGTGCGTTCGATTTGCAGTCCGGAGCCGCGGCTTGAGTCCATTGACATCACTTGAGCCAGCGTTCGCGCTTGCGCAGATAAGAGACAAACCAAATGCAAACTCGAGTGGCTCACCATTACGTGCCCCAATGGCATGCGCAGTGCCTACAAAACTTTGCGCCTACAAGCAAGTAGGCCATCCACACATATCATGCTCTGTACACTGTATGCAGCAGTAGCCTGCCAGTGATCACTGGATATCGAAGAAACGTTCAAAGTGAACAGTCGTACGAGAAAACAAAACGTTGTAATCGCTACATTTCTTGG
>WURT03000006.1:43370-73423 GCA_009936505.3 Holothuria glaberrima | reverse complement strand
AAGTATTACAGGGACAGATTTGCCGGACGGCAAGACTATTTCGTGTGTCGCCATCTTACCGTGTGACGTAAAACGCGCCGTGCGGCTCAAGTAGACCACCTCGGCAAGCTGGTCGTTTTGGCCGGCTCCAGTTGTCACGTTTTGATGACGTTTTGGCAAATCGAACGCTGGCTCGAGCCGGTAAATCGAACGCACCTTATCTAGACCTTATGCATTGACGTCACGCGACTTCAGTATGGAGGAAAACAATGAAGCACTCGTGCACGAACGGCGTAGATTGCGTGTTGTAGACTTACCCGCGTATATGATTGGTTGACAAATCAGCTGTCTGCGTTTGTTGGTGTAACTTGCAAAGATACGCGTTTTTCCTCCAAACGAGGGAGCACATTCTGCTCTGCGACATCATGTGCATAGCCATAAGGTCTATAAACCTTATGCATTGACGTCACACTGACGTCATGTCTGAAGGAAAACAATGAGCACGTGGCTGCACGCAGTAGAAGTCGCCGCGCGCGTGCAATAGACTTACGCGCGTATCCGATGGTTGACGAATCAGCTGTTGGTGTAACTTGCAATGATACACGTGTTCCTCCAAAGGAGAGCGTACTTTTTGCTCTGTGACATTATATGCATAAGGTCTATACGAGACCACAAAACAAACGCTCTACCACAATGTACAAAGACGCGCACATAGGCGCACGTAGGCCTATGAATCCAGTTTGAAAATCAGATGTGCAATTATGCGTAAAAACATACCAGTGCCGTCCAGGGTGATGTCGATAATGGAAGATGACGTAACTAGACGCTTCAACACATCATACTAGGAAAGGAAGCGTGGACAAAATAAGAAAACATTGAATATTATATAGTTTAACCCAAGACATTAGTCAAAATAACACACGGTACTGTACTTGCCATCGACTGTCTCTGTGAAACACAAGTTATGTAGGGTTTCAAATATGTTCAACTCTTGTTGGGGACAAACACCGGTGATTAGGCGACCAGAAATGGTGAGATAAGAAGGAGCCTTTCTATGTTCATTTTGATGATACAATAAACAATAAGCAATAAGATGGATTTGGTGAGGGTTCTGTACTAATGAACAATGACCATGTCAATTAATAACAAAAGGAGAGATAAAAATGTGATCTACCTTGAAGCGGATCAAAACAGGTCTTGCTTGCAGCTGTGCTAGATTGCTTTGTCAGTGTTTGTGGAGCAGGCAGGACAGGTTTGGCTTCTCAGTCTCTTGATTGAGATTATGTGTACTGTCTGTCCTATTCAGGCAGTCTAGAAAGGGGCCACAAATGACAAATCCATGCTGTCGAGGTCCGAAGGTTGGGGAGTTTGTCAGGTAAAGTCTTAGTGTCCCACCATGCCTTCTGAGGGGGGACCCCTTTCGGGGGTAACGTTTGGTTTGCGCCCACCGGTATCCAGCCGCAAAGAGAAACTTACTGAAAAACGAACTTGGATGAAACAATGTGAATGCATTATTAGGATCTAACATATTTGTCAACCCCACCCTCGTCACATTTCTGAAGTTAGGAAAATGCATTTAACACACTTGAGGCATTAAACCACTCTAACATATTACCTCACATTATCATTAAGAAAATGGTCGAAAAATGGTCAATCCATTAAACAAAATTAAAGGGAAAGTGTACCATGTGATCCCGGTCCACGCATGGTTCTTTTCAATCACTTGAAAATAATTTTGTTTCCAAGTTGTAAAATTTATGCAGAATAACTTCTTTGTTTATTTTAACATGCAATATTTACTTTTAGAAACGTCATAAAACAATACTTGTAAGACTGTAAGAGTCAAAAGAGGGGTTTTTAAAGATGGGGCTGATGTTTTAAAACAAGGATGAGGGACTGCTAATTCCCTTTAAGGGGATGGGAATCAGACTAAAGTAATATCTTAATAGGTTAACGATTTCTACTTCCCGTCAGCAGCAGCTTATTATTTTTTTCAACTCAATTAGAAAATGAGCACTTTTTTCTCGATTTCTAAGAAATTCTTGAGCTTTTTGTTTTTCGGTATAGACTTATTGAGTAAAATATGTTACACCTGTGTTTGGAGGATATTAAATTCATTTCATTCCTTCGTTTAAACTTCCTTTCTGTGAAGGGGGCAGACAATGGAAATAGTTCACAACGTGAAGACACCCCACAATAAGGGACTGGACTTTTGCGAGAGAGGTACGGGAGGTGCAATGGCCGTTCTTACAACCGTCGGCCTGCATACAATTGTAGAAGTGTAAAGGCAATAGCAGAATGAACAATGTCAAATCAAACTGGATGTTAACACCAAGACTAAAGAAGACCGAAAATCCAAACCAAATCAAAACAGCATTCCATCATAACTACTAACGGTATAGCATCACAGGCATGTCAGGTGACGAATGATGATTCAGCCGCCATTCTCAGTTCGGGCAGAATACTTACAGCTAACTATTTTCGTACAAACCATATGCTATATTAGGGCAAACGTCAATGTTATTTTACTGTGGCCAAAAACGAGGCATACCAAAATTCTTTCCCATAATCCTTCGCAATTGCTGTTTGGAAAAGGGTCTATTTCTTTTGAATTTAACGATTCATTAATAAAAGGAGTCTATGATTAAAACAATCAATACAAGAATTAGAGCAAGGGGTATACTAATTCAAATTGAGGTGACTGATTTGGGCTTTAATATTACGTAATTCACACTGAATTGTCAGTTCTCGTAAGTGCCTTTTTCATATATATAGCTGTTTAGGGTGTCAAATTGTCCTGAGCCGTCATTCCATCCAGCCAAGGTGTCAAAGGATCTTGTATCTGTTTGATATCGCTACTAGTCTAGTTGCAGAAATGTAGAGGTGAACAAGGTGGTCAACTTGCTTACTTTGTAATGTTTAGTAGGGGGGGGGGTGCTGTGTGCATACTGTAACCTTCCATTCGTAGGCACTTTATTTACAATTAGCACATTTGTTTCTCCCTGGGAGAATCTTTCCCAACTTTATCCACAGCTCAACTTGAATAAAAAGGGTACATACGCCCCTGACAACATCACACGAAGGAGATGCGACAAAGGCGATTCCTTGGCCACACTAAGTCGGTGAACTAGAAATGACTTAATGGAAGTCTAGATCCTGACAAATATCGTCTACGTTAAAATGGCTTTATAACATGTTTAGTTTAGTTTATCGTCCTTCAGAGAAACTAGAAAAGCAGTTTGACGTTTTGTCATGTGGTTTTAGTCACAGAAACAACCGCGTACCGTATCGAAGAAATGGTCTCCAGTCCAACATGATCACGTCTGACTCGACATGTGACTGACGCTGCCATGGTTGATATAGGATCGTTAAACAGTCGTTTATAATGCAAGACTGAGTTTTAAACACAAACAAGGGTAATGTCAGTACATCTTCGGTGAGGCAGCACGGCAAGATGAAGTGATTTTGTGGCACTTCTAGAACAAGATTAGGGGCATTTAATGTTTTAAAATTAGGGGCACTAGACTTGATTGGTAGCTGAGAGAGGAGTACTTGGGACATTATGGTCACATGATGCTATTAGAGGTTAAATATTTAAAAATCTACGACCGAGTTACGTTAAAGGGAGATGGCAGTCCCCCACGTTTATTTTCAAAAATTTGCTATATCTTACAGATCTCATCTTATTTCTCTCACAAGTATTTTCATAATTATCCTGTGTAAAATCATTGAATATTGAAGGTAAACCAATGAGTTATTCTGCATAAATGTAGGAAATAAGTAACAAAAATATTGTCACATGATTGAGAGGAGTTCATTCCTAAACTAGTGTACCGGGGTACACAACTTCAAATTGGGGGACTGCATTTTCCCTTTAAGGTAGGATATCCATGTGCAATTGACGGATTTTTTTATCTGAACTAATCTTTCAAGTGATAAGGAAATTAAATTTGATATAAATTGTAAAGGTAGTTGGTTACCCTACACCTATACGGGAAAACTGCACGAGTTCCCACAACTTCTAAAAGTGGGGGCATAACCTTGATGAAAATAATATAAGTGCAAATCGCGAAGCTTAAGAAGAGAGGGATCCGGGCCCCCTTTAGGGTTCATGAAAAAATTTGGATTTCAGAAGACTTAAGAGATAATGTGAGGCATTTTCCGCGGGCCATTTTAATTAATTAAATGGCTGTTTCTACTATTTTTAAGCTTAACTTTTATTAAAGTAGCTATTTTGAAAGCCATGGAATCAAATATATGCCTGCTGTTTTTGTTTGGATTCAAGAAAAGTGGGGCACAAACGATATGATATCCCTTACTTTAAAAAATGGGGGCATGTCTCCCGTCCCGCACCTGTTGACGCGAATGGAAAATTGTATTTCCAAGACCACAGGTTTTTCTCCACTTATTGCGGTGACACAGAGTAGCAAATATCAGAGATTTTCCTTACTAAAATTTATGCAAAGGTTTTTTTCTTTATTACCCGTAACCTACGGGAGGGGAAAGCGCAGAAGTTCAGAGGGTGCCCACCTCCCCTCCCCCGTTGGTTGCTCGATAACTTTGCTGCATGCACAAACATAATTTTTACCCTCCCGCCTGCTGCCCTTCACTACCATTCTGGGGCACTCTCTCCCCCTCGGCGCCGGTTTCCTGGATCCGTCCCTAGGGACGGGTACCCTGCCTACCTTGTCACACTGTAACTGGCATGCTTAAGTTATAAGGGGGGATAGGACGACATATGGCACAGACGAGGCCATTGCATTACTATCATTTTATACACGTTCACCGCTACGTATTTACTCTGCATTTGCTACCCATTATTTGCGTTTTCTTTCGATTTGCCACAAACCGACCGTCAAGATTGTCCCGTAAACATGAAATCACTTCCACTAGAATTTATAAATAAATTAAGAAACATTCTGTCTCTTTCTTCTGTGGAGAGAAACGAAGTGCTCGACCCAGTCAGCCACTCGTACGCCGGAATATAAATAAGGGAGATCGGGCTGCATTGTTTGACGTATTCGTCAGAGCCGACGACGGACGCGAACCGGGGATCTCATTGGTACGCAGCAAGGAGCTGCTTAACCGCCCCCCTGCCGGGCATCTCCGTAATGCACCTCTAGTGAATTCCCTTCAACAGTTAAAGGAGAGCTTAGGCTTGCTTAATTACAGTCTCGATTGGACCTGCCCGCCTTCCCACTATCTAAATTGCTGCCTCTCCAAGAAGCCTCTCAAGCAATTCACGTAAGCTCAAGACCCAAATTGTCCGGAAAACCTATCCCTCGATCTTCATCAATTTAGGTAATTGTCCTGGTACTTCTAAAATGGAATTTTAAACGAGGAGTTAAGAGGTTGCGCCGGGGATAGTTGCTCGTACTTGACATAAATTGCTGGGAGCGCAAGTAGAGATAAATGGCAAAACTTGAATAAGATCGAGAACTGAATGTTGAAGATGTTAACGGACACGTATGGGTTTGCGAACGGAACTGCTGGAAATGAAAGAAGAGGAGACTTTTCTATACTTTTTGTACTTGATATGAAACTAGTCTTAAGTGTGCATTGGATCTTAAAATTGGGTTAAAAGCTGGTTTTGGTACCTGTCATGGTGTATTTACATAACGGCGTTCGATACTAGTTTACGAGTTTATAAAGCTTTCAACGTCAGTTTGGTTGGAAGTGATGTGGAAACCGTGACCACTTGTCCAATCTTTTATCAAGTAATTACCGATTCACTGCTGTTGTGAGAGACCCTTCTTAATCATTTACTTTCGGTGAAACTTCACATTTTCGACGCTGAAACTGAGCGTTAAGCAAACTTCAAGTGTATTGTCTTATGTAATTGAATCTTAACAAGATATTAGCTCTCTGTTTTTCTAAAGGATATTCAACTCTCGTGCTGTTATGGCTCAACGAATGTGTTTAACCACCCTTAAGTAGGAAACAGCAGTGGTGTAATGGACCTACATACTCTGTTAATTAATAAAAAAAAAAAAAATAAAAGTACTTTATTACGATGACAGCCGCTTTTGCATTTTCTTCATGTGGAGGGGTTGATAATTTTTTAGTGAAAATATAAAGTTAAACAATGAGTAATGAATATTTTCATTTGTGAAGCCTTTTTGGTGAAAACGGCCCCTTTTTGTTTCAAAAATTTCAAGTTCGTCATACGCCCTGAATATTCATAAATTACGCTTTGCAAGATTCAGTGGAATAAGTCAAAATATTGAAATTTCTGCTTTCTTACAAATGGGCTTCAATAGAAATAGTTTGCTGTTCTCGTTCTTTCTATCGGTTTGAGTAATTGAGCATTACTACTCCTTCAGCGTAATAGCAACAACAATCGAACATGATAGACTTTATTCAGGTTCATTGTATGTGGAGTCGATTGCAAAGCCAAAAGATATCATATGCACATTGCATATTCATTAGCTAAGTCCAAAATGTGGAAGGAACTGCGTTGGAAATCGAAAGACTACGGCTTCCCGCAATTTGTCAGATTTTGAGATAAAATTTTGCGTTTAATGTTGCTTAAAATATTGTTCTTGTCATTACCTGTTTAAAAAAATAAAACAAAATACATAGAACATTCAAAGTGTGTGACGTCACTTTGACGAAAAGTGACGACGACCATGTGCCATTATGAAAATCCAAGCAGCACCTTTTATGCCTGACAGTACAACGCTCTGTGGTTAACTATCCAGACAACAGAGCAAGGTGGACTAATACATGTACCGCGTAGACTTGTTCAGTGGCGTACGCATGATTTCTCTCAAGGGGGGGGGGGGCATGCAGTATGTTGTGTGATCGCCGGCCTCTGGGAGGGGTCTAAGAGCAGGGAAAAAATAATTGGATGTCCTTGTAATGCAATCTGGTACCACATATGCTACCTTTTGAAGTAAAAGTTGTGTTACAAAATTTACGTATTTTTAGGAACTATCTAAAAAAACAATTGGCATCAGTGAGGGACCATGGGTGGACACCCCTCCCCTTTGAAAATTTTTGAAAAATTGGGTGTCCTTACATGTAATCTGGTGCTAAATATGCCACCTTTTGAAGTAAAATTTGAGTTACAATATTTGCGTATTTTAAGGAAGTCAAAAAAAATTGGCATCAGTGATCACCGGCCAGGGGGAGGGGTTTAAGGGGAGTGAAAATTTTTGAAAAATTAGGTGTCCTTACGTGCAATCTGATGCCACATATGCTACCTTTTGAAGTAAGATGTGTGTTACAAAATTTGCATATTTTTAGGAACTAAAAAAAATGGCATTAGTGAGGGGCCCATGGGGAGACATCCCCTCCCCTTTGAAAATTTTTGAAAAATTAAGTGTCCTTTCATGCAATCTGGTGCAACATTTTGAAGTAAAAATTTGTGTTACAAAATTACGTGTTTTTAGGATCCTAAAAAAAAGATTGACATCCGTAAGAGGGGGCATGGCCCAATGCCCCCCCCCCCCGCGTACGCCACTGGACTTGTTAATTGTACATCTTAAAAGCAAACTAAACATTTATAGAGATGTTTCACGCGTACAAATGTCAACTAACTCAACCACCCTCTGGACGACAAACAAGCAGAAGAGGACGCTAGGTCATTTACTAATGTGGTGCGTCGCCCAGTGTCCTCCATAACAACTAGCGCGTCCACTGATTTTGACATTTTAACCTTTGGTGTGAGCCCCCTATGGGGAACTAACTAAAATCCTGTCAAATATTTGACTAGATTAGTTCAAAATTTACTAGCCTAAAGTGAGGTAGCAATTAAAGGACCGATTGAGTTCATTCTTTAGCCTAACGTAGTCATTTTGGACAAACAAATAGGTACAAATAGGTGGGAGGGGGCTGGGAGACTGTCCTTCCCTCATTCTGACAGAAAGGTTGCCATTTTCGGGCAAGTACATTCTGTTTTCGAGGTAAAAATGGTCTATAACTTCGGGCAGATGTGCTTTAGCTCTCGATTGAATATTGTCATATAAGCTTATGTTGACGTGATTCCGGGTCAAGCCCCCACTGATTAGATTATTGCAAATTTCAATGGAATGTTCTTTAAGTTTGTTTTGCACGTATTTAAATCCACCTACATCTCATTTGAAGCATTAAAAGACAGTACCCCCTAAGCAGTAAATTATATCTGATATGGTAATTACGTCGTTCGACAATTTCAAACGTTGGTCTTTCGAGGAAGTCCTGTGATTTTATGTCATCAGAATCCTTGTTTTTCTCGATACGTCGTACAGCATGCAGTGTATAACGCACCATTGATTTTGAATGTCCCCTTGAGGTGGGTGCTAAAGACTCTATAACCTACGCACGCGAAATCTGCTACACCTTGTCGAAAGTTATATTTCAAACATTTTCAAAGAGATTATTGTATGTAAATGATGCTCCGTTTACCTTGATTTTCTTTCCAATTCAAAGCTTAATAGCCTTAACGAGGGAATGACATTGCAACTACAAAGCCGATTAAATATCATTTGTTGCTTAATTTACCTATTTTCGATTTACGCTGTCTTCTACGCATGCGCACTTAGTCATCCGCGGTTTGCAATTGAGTATTACATTATTCTTTGATGTAAAAGAAGGTCGAACGCGTAGGGATGCTCATGAAAAGAATAAAAAACCTCAAAGAGAGGCGGTTCTTATCCTCTGAATCCAGACGTGGGCACGGTGGATGAAGAATAATATTCATCTTTCAGAAAGTAGCCTTAAGGATGGAATACTACAACCTCAGATATCCTGGAAAGTCCTAAAATATCTTCATATGCATAGATAACCGCTTGAATGTAAAACTGGCAGGGGTATTAAACGCCTCTGAACAAGTCTAAATAAGTCTAAGTAAATTTGACACTGAATGTGATGGCAAAGATGGTCTGTGAACAACAGACAAATGTAGTCGAATATTTCACAGTAAAGCTGCTTTGCTTAATTAATCGGTAATTCTTCGTTGCTTATTTGACTCACTTTCGTGGAAATTTGAATAAAACCAATTGAATGCTCTCCATATCCAATCCGTCCATTATTTGTGTTCTTTCTTCCATATTCGCGTAAAACAACTTATAGACCCTAAAGTGTTATTACAAGAACATGCACATGTAGCCTATAGCAGATCCAAGATTCGGATATTCTCAACAGTTACGAGCGCATAATCTCATGCTTTATGCAAATTGTACACTCATATGTTCTGAAGTACCAAAAACCAAAGGCTGAATGCCTACTACCAATGAACGTGACTCGACGTGAAGTGGCAGTTTAAAAGTCACCGCATTCCTTCGCATTTGAGCACACTAATATGTTATCGTAAGATAACTACCATTCAACGTCTAGATTAATATACGAGTTACCATTTTTTTTTAAAAGAGAGAAATTGGCCTCAGCTCAGATACGCCTCACACATTTATCATTGTGTTACTTACCCACCCACTTACCCTTTCTTTGCCTGCCCATTTTGAAAATCACTTAACCACTATCTGCTGTACACTGCAGTAACTTCATAATGTGTGCAACGACGTTGACTGTTACGTGCCATATTAAGATTAGACCATCGGGGCAAAGTATATAGAATACAACCTTTTTATTGTTTTATTTCTTTTTGATCACTATATAAATTATTTGGAAACAATGTGTGTTTCACTTATCCACGGATTTCCCGGCATTTACAACGTAACTAATTACCGCAAGAAAATTCACTCGCCGCTGGTAGAGAGGTAAGAGTTAAATACAAGCCTTGTCTCTTATGTGATTGGGTATGGTCTGCAAATAATGCTGTACCGGATTTGGAAGGGGGTACTCGTTCAAATTGTTTAATTAGCCCAGTAAACTTAAAAAGCATAATCAGTCGCCCCAATTTTATTTGAAACAATAGCTAAATCTCACAAATTTGTTCTCATTTTTCTTTCAAGTATATTGTCCTAATATTTCAGGACTTAAATATTGCATATTCAAGGTAAACCAAGGAGTGGCTCCTCCAAATTTTCCCTTTAAAAGACTATTATCTTGGTAAAAAAGTGGCAAATCACTCTTAAAGTTTATGTTGATCGAATGCTATCAATATCAGCTTCACAACCCAATATCGGCCTATAGTGATCCCATTATCAGCGTGTTTGGTCTAGTGGTAGAGCATCCGCCTCTCACGCGGGAGGCCCGGGTTCCAATCCCAGGTCGAGTCATAGCAAAGACTTTAAAAATGGATCCTTCGGCCGTTGTGCGTGATGCTCGGCATAAGCAATGGAGTAAGGGCAAACAAGCCAGTGAGCCACAACTGGAAAAAAGGCCGTGGCCGGCTCGACTTGAACCAATTGGTTGGAAACTGGGCCGTTAAACCTCATCTAACTAACTAACTAACTAACCCATTATCAGCATTGGATCAATTAATTGACTGTCGCTCGGTCCATAGTGAAAGCTGCATCATGATATAACGTGTTTTAACTGATGTAAAAAAGATATATTACGGTTTAATATCACATTTATTGTATTGTATCTGTCAGGTATATCGATAACTCAGTTAAAATTTCCCGCGGTACCGATGGTAGAGCAACTTTACTAACGTCGGCCGAGGCTGATATCGAATAATGACAATTGGTCGCGCACTGCCTAAAATATCTCAGTTAAAATCGTAGCTGAAGTAGTTAAAAAGAAGTTAACATGATTTATACATATGTATTAGAGTTTACGAATAGTCATTATTTCACGTCAGCAGGAAATAGTCGAGACGGTATCTGAATGGATAACTAATTAATGGCCAATGACGTTTGACTAATTTCGGACTAATTTTTTATCTCGATAAATTATTTTACTGTTAAGTGTAAATCGAGCAATAAGTCGTTTTTCTGAGTTAGGGATCGAACTGGCATTCAGGAGAAGTTTCAGGTGTTGGCCTGCATAACCGGAAGGACTTTTCTGATAAAATGTTTTGAGACGAAAGAAGGTTGGTCGATTCAGACATTGTTTTGGCTAACTTGTGTTTGACAGTGGAATGAAATATAGATGGAAAAGCTTTAAAAAAATTATAGATAGTGTACGGTAACTGTTTCTGTCACTTGTTCCAAGTTCCTCATAGGGTACATAAAACAGTCCGATGCATTTTTAAGTTGTACAGTCATGGTCACTTTATTATCAAATTAAAGAAAGGCAACCACAGAAATGGACAAGATCGTGTTTATGAATATGGTTATAGGTACTATTATACCTACAACCAGCTTCGCAGGCTGGTGACACCTAGCAGCCCCTTTATTATTCTAAATTTTCCCTTCGCTGCAAAGCTACAAAGACCATGGTCATCCCTTGCTCTTCTGAGTTAGTTTGTTAGATGAGGTTTTACGGCTCAGTTTGTAACCAATTGGTTTAAGTCGGGCCGGTCATTACCTACGTAGCAGACTACGGCATATTCCTTGTTCAATCATATCCCTACAGGGGAAGCCGAGGAGCTGAGCAAACAGAGTCCGCTTCGCGGGGTAGGCCGACCACGGCCTTTTTCCACTTGTGGTTCACTTGCTCCTCTGAGACATTCACAAATATAGCCCTGAGTTGAACAGAGTTCAACTTTAACGCGTCATACTGAAGTATGGATCACCCTTATGTGACTCTCACATACCTCACATATGTTGAAGTATTTACAATGTTTAGCGGTTGTTGCACATTTACTGCAGCCTAGTGGTAGTACCAGTAGGCCCAGTTGCTTTCAGTTAGTGACATATGGTCACCGTTTGTGACCCCAATTCGAAGTCGGTTGAGGAATGCGTCTCCTGGTTATCAACCACGGTAACCCATCGCACTCCACACTATGGGCTGGGGGATGTAACGTCACAATAGGGTAGCACATAACAAGTATACTGCACGTTAATACAGCACGTAATCCGGGCGGGTTGCGAAGTTCTTTTTCTCAGGATGAATGGGGGCAATTTCATTTCTTTTTTTTTCTTTTTTTTTTCTTCTTTTTTGGACGTTAACTCTAACCTTAATCCTAACCTGAGCATCATTTTTCATTTTTCATCATTGACTTCAATGGGAATTTCCGAAAATCTTCCTCATTCGTCTTGGGAAAAAATTCCGTGGCAGAGTTTGTTATTATCGGTTACGTGACCTTTGACCAAAATACCCGTATGACCGCCCCTACCCATACCACTGGGGTGAATACTACACTGATCCTTGCGCAGGCTGCGCGCTACACAGACTCTCACACAACGCATTGTTGTCAAGTTTGTCATCGACGGAATCCATATGCTCTTGTGCCTTGTTAACAGAACATGAACAAGAAAACGCCTCGTTTAATTGCAAAATGGAGTAAAAATACTTTCGCCTCTCGATAATTCAGATAAGTCACTGTTAAAGGGGATACTATCTTGACTTGTCCTCCATAAATATATAAAAAAATTAAATTGTGGTGAAAAAAAAGGATGAGGAGGTAACTGAACAACAAAATGTTTACCAACATGACCGGACTTTTAAATGTACGGACAAAGAATGACTTTCCTGAAAGTGGAGGCACTGAGTCAGTGCTCCTCTTTAGCCCCCTAGTTTGAAGCAACTCGTGATTTCCGTTGGCTGACTTAAGCCTAGATTGCTAACTTCGAACCGACATATTTCTCTACCTTAAGCCCGCAAAGCCATCCTGAATATAGCAATGTAAGGTTCCTCATTCACATCTTTACTTAGAGGAAATCAAGGTTGAACTGTTCACGATGATATCGTAAGTGTAATAGTGTCAGTTTTACTGACCCTAAAGGCCGTACAAAAACAAAAATCCAGCAAAACTGGGGAAGCCTCTTGTTAAACATCTATCTTCGGGCGGCGCTTTACGACACGGAGCCGTTTGTATTAGAATGCAAATCAAAGAAGGGAAAACGCCTGCTAATGATGTTTATACCTCTCCGCCCTCAGTGAGCACAAAGCTGACAAAATGTCCGTCTAAATTGCTCGATAAAGTGCCTTCTATTCCTACAAATCTAGTCCAGTAATCAAATGAATAAATTACAATCTAACTTCGACTTGGCTGTAGGCAGTTGTGTAAGGAACGCCAAGGTCGCAACAAAAAATAAATCGTGAAAGCAATTAGCGTCTGAACTACTTAAAGTTGATCGCTTACATGCAACTTTGCCTCTTTCTTTTCATTTAATCAAGCTTTTTAGCCAATTCTAACATTTTTACGAATTTCTGATGAGAGTTACGTGTTTCTAGTTTCCCATAATTTAGAGAGCGATGCATTTTAGATGAGCTGGCTGTGCGCAATGAGGTCCTGCGGTAGTTTATTTTATGGAGGTTTTCAGTTTTATCGACTTGCTAAATAGGCAGAGATAATACTCAATGCGTCCCCATTAAACAGTGGATAATACGGGCTGAAGTTTGTGAATTTTAAGCCTTATTGCTGAGCGTTAAGTAATCCCATTTCAAGGATAATTTACTGAGATCGTATGGTAACAAAACCCATTTTGATTCTTCGCAGTTTTTAAACGCCCTTCTTTTGCATGGTCTTCATGCAAATATGTAAAACACGTGGCATGTGACAATGTAAGGGATTTTAAACAATATTCTTTACAATTGTTTCAATTTTCATTCCATTTTCTCTCGCTTAGGGCCGTCTAATTTTGTTCACTTATTTCAGGGGTGGGGATGGAAGTTCATCTATAAGTAGCTTGACATTCCATACTAAATATATATGTAGATAATATCATACCCTTTGCAAATCACAGGTAGTGAGGACACAATGTCGAACATGTTTAAGGAAAGTCTGGTTTCCAGCATCTGAAAGCTTCGGTAATGTAAAAAAAGTTCACAAAATGCAATAGCCATTTATCGTGAATGCAAGCATTAAAGATAAATCTCTGTATCTTAGTAAAACCTTCCCGTATGAAATAGACGACTGAGTCTACAAAATTACAGTGTTGGAAAATGACGATCTTTGGCCAGGTAGATATTTGTCTTTTAATGTGAAAGTGCCAGTCGTTTGCTTTATAGTCTTCCATACACACACACATTTAAGCCCGGCTAACATGTATTCATAAGTCCCGCTTCGTTAAGTTTCACGGGCAAGACCGTACACATGTATTCTGCTCCTGGAACTTATCTCGCCCCTTCTGTGCCTTGTCTGGCTAAGGGTCGCGAAATATTTGTTCCCAGGGCGAATAAGGGCATTTTTTGGAAATTTCCATTGAAATCATGAAAAAAAATGATGCCCATATTAGGACCAGGGTAAAAAGATGAAATTGCCTCCATTCGCCCTGGGAAAAAATTACGCCTACGGGCCTGGCAGTAACTGACGCAAAAACCCGATTTGCACTCCCACAACGCCCTCTAAATATTTCACTGAATTTATTGTTTATAGGTTAGTATATAAGCCTAAAATCACAACACTTACCTCTATACAGCATTTTCGGAGGAGGAAGATTCGCTAATAAATTAGCGACCTAATTTTCATTTAGGTCACACATAATAAAGCAACCTCCGTATCGTTCGTTTAGGTAAACCTTGTACAGAGAAGTTTTAGTTGAGTAACCCCCATATGTTAATATTGGTATGGTTTACTTGAAATTTTAATGTTGTGACGATATGTTTATATATAATCCGATTTTTTAATTCAAGCAAAATAACTCGATCCATTTTTTTACCATTAGTATGCATTATGTATTATTTGTAATACCATGTGGGCATTAGAAAGATTTTATCTAATGTTTTGCAATAAGATGATGTGACTGCATGGTTATCTCCTTTAAGGAATTAAGAATTTGTTTATACTGTTCATGAGTAAGGACATAAGCGAAAATATACCAAACTGGCATGGAGGAAACATATTTTATCAAAAAGTGAGGATACCATTAAAAAATCGCCTAAAGTCATCCTAACTTAAGGGAAAGATTGCGTTTACATTACATCAATTTAGCATACACAAACATCGCTTTCATTATTATTAAACTATTAGGTTTTACCAATAAATTTTGGCTATCTCTTTTTCCCTAAAAAATATTTGTTAATACAACAGATATGAATGTTCGATCATCTGAAAATGTGACGTTTCATTGAACGAATTTTATTTGAGCTACAGAATAGTGACTTTCTTCCTGTGAGAACTTATTTTAAAAATGATATTACTTAGCTATACCTTAGTTTTACTATCATTCTGTGTCTACAAATGTAAGTGTAAAAGGTATGAAAATTCTCTATGCCACAAACGCACTATTTCCCTTTACGCTGCTTGCTCCAAGACGTTTACACTGCCAAGTGTGGGAAAGGCTGTGAATGGGGCACCTCTACGTGAATCCAGCCACGAACGAATACGGATTTCGGAAGATATCTAAAAGCCAAAATTAAAGCAAATTATCTGCAAAATAACACATGAAAATTCTTTCTTTTTGAGCTTCATCCGCTTCCTCTAAGATATTATATCTTCAAATAATTGTAACCTGCAAAGGTAAAGGCGACTTGTGTCAGGGCGACAAAATGATGCCATAACTCAACGGCGAAAATTACGTACTATTAGTTGTATACACCGTGACCTTCTGTTGGGGGAATACGATTCTCTTCTCCTGTGTCATTTGTAAGTGTAAAGGTATTTTAAGCATCGAAACAACCGTCAACCTTGCGATACTTGTACCCGATAAGAGGTAGTTAAATCACCCTAACATCGCATCCACTTGAATCTTATCTCAGTCAATTTCTACTGGGGTGACAACTACCAAAAACATCCTTTTCTGATGAACGCTCTCAATCTATAAAGGGGAGATGGCGGAGCAGCCTAACCTACATACATATGTCTAATATGACAAGGAAGCATTAAAAGTCGAAATACGTTCGGCCTGTGAGTGGGAATCCAGAGATGGGGCAGAGAGTTACCAGGACTTTTCAAGGGGTATTGACCAAGGTTGGTCGTGTTGGCCCTTGGCAGTCTACTTAAAACTTGTTGGGTATGCATGATGGTCAGTACGAGGGGAAGGCTGACAGACTGAATAATGTAAAATTAACCAACAAATACTGCGGTCAAATGAAGGGTTTAAGCTGAAATTTCGGACATGATGTATGGAGAACTTTAAAGAATAAATGCAGTCACCCAAAATAGTATTAGTGTACCCGGGCTATTCTATTGCATGAACGGCTGTTTCAAATCATGACTCAAATTTTTTTGTTACCACATTGTACCAATCCGTGCAGAATAACTCCTTCCTTATGTTCAATTTTTATGTTTAGAAATATCATAAAGGCACATAGCCTTACAAATGTTCTCTTCTGTTTGTCATGCGTACCGCAAGGTAAGTGACTCGCGGACGGAAGTTTGGCTATTTCATCGGCAGACGAGGTGGATTCGATACAATGTATGTAATCCCCAATAGGGACCAACCACATGGACAATTCAATTTATTGTTTGCTCCAACTGAGAACAGATTGTGTTTTCCTACCCAAAAATTCGATACAATGATTCCGGACTCGAATCCATTTTTCGCTGGACTCTGGAATTGTCCCGGAATGGGACGTCGCGGAATCGGAATTGACCCGGATCTTTGATGGACTCGGTTACAGCCCTGACTGAGATAGCCGTCAAAAACACTAAATCAGCCATCTCAAGAATATATGGATACTGTGCATTGCCTGCAATTGCACTGTAGAAAATGAAGGTTTTCTTCAAATCCCCTCTTCAACCAACCCCTGTCCAAACCGGGACTGTCGGAGCTTCGTGTCGCTGCCCCCTTCGGGAAGCCTGGTCCTTGTCGGGCATATCCTGGCGCCACCCCTGGATTATACATTGTAGCATCAGATTATTGTAGTATCACTATCAGATTATTGTATTGCATCAGATTATTAAGGCATGGTAGCATCAGTTTACGGTAGCATCAACATCAGCTTATATTACGGTAGCATAAGGTTATAGTAGCATCAGGTTACGGTAGCAATCAGTTTGCATCGGGTTAGGTAGCACCAGGTTACAGTACCACCAGGTTATGGTAGCATCAGGTTATGGTAGCATCAGCTTCCGCTAGCATCAGGTTAAGTTAGCATCAGGATATGGTATCATGAGATTATGATGAATTTAAGAGTATGCAAATCTTTAAGGAAAATAGTTTATCAATGTAAGGAGTTGACATAACTACCACTACTTCAGGTTCACTTTGGGAATAAAATTTAGTAAGTTCATTTGCATGAATATCAACGATTACGGTACACCAAGCAATTTCATGCAAATTTTCACATTAGTGATACAATAAAAGTAAATATTTGGTTAAGCAGTCATTTCTTGTAATACTTCCAAACGTGGATCTATCCCAACTCAGCCATCTCGTCACATTAAAACTGACATTTCAGAGAAACTAGAAGACCGAACTCAAATCTTTAGAACCTGTTTTTATTTTGTTTATCATCTCACCGTTAACTAATTCGAGGTATCAAGCACAGATGCTTGAAATTAATCATTATCATCTTTCAGCAATTTGGATCCAAAACCATTATCCCCCAAACTCATCAACAATATTTTTTTTTGCTCTTACAAACGACCCCCAATTGTAAAGTTTTGCCCTACTTTGTGTTGAAGATGGACATTTTAATCAGACACATGTAATAATCATTTTTAATTGCTATTACACTAGTCACTAAAGTAAAACAAGAACGATGTATTATTTTTTGAGCCCCGTTTTCTTGCAAATTTATTCCTTCTGATCAGGGACTAAATGCTTTTTCCTGACGAAATGGGTTCACCTAAAGCGGGTACTAAAAGGATGGAACTGTCAGGCAAGTGATGGATCTCTCTCAATATGCAAAGGCAACAATTCGACTCTCTCAACGTTTTAGTTATCACATCATTTTCGGTAATGATGGCATCGTAGTTCAACACTTAACTCAAGGTAACTTTAGTTAGAAGAATGTAAAAAGAACTACTTAAGCGAGGCCGTTCGTTAATGAAAGAAAAAGATCACAGAAATGTTAATCAAATCGACGACTCGCCTGTGGTAATTACTCATAATAGGTGCTTTCCACCCACATATGACAAGAAAAAGCCGTGCGAGTAACATATGTAAGTTAATCACATTGTATAAAAGAGGAGAAATTGATGTTTCAAAGGGTTTTGCTTTACAGAAGAGGGGCTTATAGCTTCTGGGCACAGAATGTTCGTGCGTCGTATAGGAATACCGTCGTCGGCTTAACATGCATTTTAAAATTCATCCAATGACAGGTTCGTTTGAAAAATGAAAGCTCTTTTACAAGAATTAGGGAAATTGTTCCTCATTTGGACAAATTATTCATCCGAAGGGAAGGAATAACGGCGGTATTTTGCAAGCAAATTTGTCAGTCAATTTTCTTAACTTTTCTGTGAAAGAACTTTTTAGGTAATACCGTTCAGACGTCATCGCAGCGTATTTTCATCCAATGTTCGCATCATGGTAACGAGAAACATAGTCCTATGGAAGGGCATAGTCACGAGGGAGGTGGTGACTCTGAAATTTCCCTCACTAACAGACAAATAGCTTATGAAATAAATTTTGCACTTAAAAGGATTTTTCCTTTAAAATTGACATTTTTTGTTCATGGGGTCTGTGGACCCCACAGGCCCCCATTCTATACGCATATGCTGAAGAAACGTGATTTCTGCCATTGCAATACGACAGGGAATAACGGACTGAAATCGGCAAAGCAAGTTTTTACGTACTCTTACCACAGAAACTCAAGGAATTCTTGTCTGTGGAATAACTGTCATTTTTCAGCCTTACTCATACAGAGTGTAGTTGGTACTGTCGTGGATTGCAGAATATCCCTAACCTGTCTTCATGACATGGTTTCTACGGGCCCGAGGGGGTCTAGGCCTAGGCCTATGCATTTTAGTATTTCTCCCTTTGAAAAATTTCCCAGGAAGTCCCCCCCCCCCTTCACCTTGTTTGACTATGGGACTTGGTTTCTATTTCACCTCCTGAAAAGGCATCTCGGTATAAAGGGTCCAGATGTTCTTTTTCCAGTTTTATCCAAGAGTGTACGATTCATGTGAAATAGTGAGCTCGACGACACAATGGATTGACACAATCATCCTCCACAGAAGTGCATTGCAGGGCTCCAAGCATATGCAACGGTGACATGATATAGCCTACCCCACTAAGACAATAAAATAATGGGGTTTAAAAAGATAGCTCTTTTTAGTGCAGTCAACACAGAATGTAAGATATGACCCACAACGTTCATCAGCTTGTACATGTTCCCTCATTCACTGCCCTGTACAGGAGGTTACTCTTTTCCCCACATAGAGGCAACTGTTGAATATTAACACAATTTGGAAAATCGTTTGCCAAGGACCGTACTAATGAATGAATAATACTGGACAACACCCCCTTTAAAGTACCTTTTATGAGTAATTCAAGCCCCTCCCCCGGGTAAGTGCTTGCGTCCCAATATCTCATTACCTGGTTACTGGACTGCTCACTTAGCCACCCCTTCACAGTCAACGTACTTTTTCCTACGTGACTATAGCCGTTTTGTAAATCTTTCAAAGGCACTTCCCAGTTTGATCCACCTACAGACCACTTAATTTTTCAATTTAAAATTTCTACGTTTATCCAAAGCTGGCTTCTCCTGATTTCTCTTCAAAGTTAGGCCTTGTAACAGCTTATAGAGATTGGATACAATTTAAATTATGCATGATAAGCAATTTAGAGCTAGAAACCTGCGTTTAGATCAAAATTTGGCATTAGTAAGTGGCGTTATGTTTTATAGTGTATAGATCTGGTTGTAATTCCTCTTCTTTTCGTGAACAATTGTTAAGTTGAAAGAAAGTGACTGAACCTTAGTTTTCTGAGGCTGTGTAGGCTTAAATGGATGTTTACAGTGTCGTATTCTGAGTTTTCTATGTGGGAGGGGTGTTGGATTTCCAAATGGGGGGGGGGGCTGGTGTATGTTGAATGTTTTATTGATGTTTCGCGCCTATTTGATGTTATATTTTTTACAACGTATGTCCGATCACCAGTGGGGGCTGCTGGGGGTTCTGAGATTTCGTGGGTACTCGGCCCCACGTAGCTACGCCACTGGCTGTGCAACTTTTCCCTTCCTTGAATCCAGATGCATGTACTTTTTTATGAGGACAACATATAGCTTAGCCGCAAAACGTGGGCTATGTAGAAAGTTATCATTACTACCACTAACCTAGCCCGCGAAACGGACGCCCAATTGTGGACATCTTAAAGAAATGTACGTGTCACACGTGGATTCAGTGTAGCTGTGCAGGGCAAGTAGTCATACCGATTAAGCTTAACTAATATTGACTGCACAACCCACCACGTAGTTTCGTCACAAGCTACTACCTCGTAAATCGATTTCTTCCTATTCTTCCGCAGCTTGACAAACGTAGATTAAGGCATTTATTACTTCTAACTGTACAATAAAAAAATTCCAAAATTTCGATAAACTATCAATTCATAATTACCTACATTAATCTACATTTTATCTGAGTTTTCATGAATAATAAGCAATAAATTCGATTTTTATCTATGCTTACCGATACAACAAATTGGGTTGACGCTTCACCAAGTTGACAGGCGTAATCATGGTGCAACAAGGTCATTCGAAATAACTAGCACCTCTATCTTCCAAATTGCAATGATCCCGCAGAGCCAAGGTCGATTTTCCTCTATATGTCTACCACACTACACTATCTTTGTTGGCACATGAGACCAAACAGTCAGCTACGCAGTTTAAACCACTGCCTGATTCAGTATTAGGGAACTTTCGAATAAAGATTTCGCCGTCACCTCAAATCCCAGGACATCCCTCTTCTGGGTACGACGTACCCTAGTCGACATAAAAATGACGATTTATGGAGAACTGAAATCGTTTCGAACGATCAACTGAGTCAAAGTTTCGATAGGGTTGCGTGGGAATGGTGACGATCGTCTAGTCGTGTACAGTGACCAGAAATATGACTCAGAACTGACTCAGAAATGACCCCATTAAAAGGTCAATCATCATGTACCTCGTCATCGATGTCACCCTATTATGACCACACCACCCCAAGGGGGATCTTGTGTAGGGTATAGAAGTTAGGAAAATTTTCGAGGCAAGAATTTCTCACTGCTTTTTCACCTCAGAAGCCTAGTATCGTTTGAAATTCACTATAACGTCTGATTAGTTGGAAGGTTTTGCGTTTTAATAAAGTATAGGTAGTCATGAAGCCAACAGAAAGATATGAGGGGAAGATTTATCACAAAGAAATGCTTAATTTTAATTTAGTAACATTAAATATGAATTAAAAATCAATCGATACCGTCTTAAACTTCGAGATAAAGAGTTCAGCCCGGCGCCTCCCCTCCCCTAACTGAAAGGAGTTCAAGAGCTCTATGAGATTTATGTCGAAAGAGTAGCGTTGTTTGAAAGTTTACACCTTAGGTTAGTAGGAGTGTTTGAAATCTGAACATTTGTGAAGCCCCAAAACACACTTGGGGGAACTGGATATAAAACTAAAAAGTACTTACCTTAGCGATAACTAAATGGCATATTAGTGGTAAAGCTTCCAAAACTGCAGAGGCAGCCAAGGCGAAACATCTTTTGGTTCCGGCAAACACAGCTTTTGTTTACGAAGAAGACACTTGGTCATAGGGTGGGGTGGGGTAAAGGTTGAGGGTGGATGAGGGAGGGGTTGGTTGCATGTAACCATAGTCACCACCGGTCTTATCCTTATAATGTAAAAGCAACTGTTACTACAGATAAATTACTTGCATATGCATTAGAAAATTCACACTTGGAAGGGTTCTGAGGGTACAGGACCCCTTCGCCATATTGTTGCAGAATTTTAGTAACCTTGCACAAAAGATGGGTATGATTGAAAAGTCATTGCTTTCCAAACAACGATACAACGATATGTGAAAGATGAATCTCAAATTGTCGGAAATATATGCGGCTAGTCCATCCCGTATACGGGATCCATGGGCTGTACCAGAGCCTTTTTCAAAAACCCACATCACTTTGTTACCTCTCTCCCCCACCCTCGATCTGAGCTGATACTGGCGCCAATCTCCCCCCCCCCCCTTTCAACGCTTATCGGACCCATCCCTAACTTTATTGATCGTTTCTATTTGTCATTTGACTGATTGTAACTTCCACAAATTCATTTGCTCACTCTTCCCTGGCTTACAGATCAAGCTGAAGTCACAAGTTGTAGCTGTGCAGGCTAAGGCTTTGAGGCTAAATACGTAAGCTGTACTACGTGTAGAAAGTTGGGTGGTTGGCGCTTTAGCTCTCCGTCAAAAATCTGCTGGTTTAAAATCTGGGAGTTTAATTATGCTTTCCTACCCAAATTTTGAGGAATAGATGCCTCTCATATGCTCCCTCCCCTCCGTCAAACTTTTTAAAGAAATCAAAAACCAAAGTTTTTCAATGAGGTACCTACAAACCTATATACAAAATGGAGCATCAAATTGCATCTAAGGTCCCTCAAGTTTCCTAAAAAATAGTCTCAAAACGTTCGCTCACCCCCCCCCCTTCTCGTCCCCATTCATCACATTCCCCCAGCTTTCAACGGTTATGATCTATATTGTATTTGTCGACTTCAAGTATTTTTTGACGCTGCAAAGTCCATTCCGCAGCATGCAACGTTTTGTTCGATTAAGACATATAGCCTAATTATAGTTACACAGATCTGCTGGTAAGTACTATCAGTTTTGTATTATTTGGCATCTACAACAAGCAGAGGGCCAAGATTTGCCGTGTCCCTCTCTTGTCCAGCATCTTACCTCAGATGTGCCCCCCGACGGGTTCGACAGGGGATGCAACCTCAATATACCGGACTTCACGGCAAAGTGAACGGTAAGAGACAGTGGGAAGGGGAAAAAGAAGTTTTTTAAGTCTGTAAGTGGGTATAACTTTAACAATTCAACATAAAGTACAACATTACTAAATCTCTTCAATTTTTTTCAGCGCTCTCCCCCTCACCCATTATTGAAAGTTGTATCAATATCGCTTCCTTTAGGAAAGTATGAATGCTTCATAGCTTCAAGGACCCATAAAACAATTACCATCTTCCATCATTTTCTTTCAACAGAAGCTCGGCATCATTTAATCAACCAGGGTTATATACAAGATGGGGAAAGTTACACTGTGAAATTTTCTGTAGATTTAAAGAACAAAATATAAAGGAATACATAAAGATAACAAAGAAAGTGCTGTAAATTTGTGGTAAAAATTGACAGCACTTTATCTGTCCCTCCCCCCCCCCATTTTATTTCTTAATTTTTCGTTCTAATATTCTACAAGAATTTACAGACATTTTTTCCCATAGTAGTCTTACTATTTTAGTGGTCTCCTTGTGCGCACAAAGTGCGATTTGAAGACGACATTTAAGTGTTTCCTCTTTTCAATACACACAGTTTTCTTTTTTATATCCCACAGCATCCGGTGGCTTCGCTTCTTGGTCCCACCAGTACTTTACCCCTGGATTTCACAAGTTGCCCTATGGATGTCCCCCGGACTGCAAACCCTAGCTCGGAAAATGCATTTCTGCTCCAGCTTATATAGCAGTTGTAAACAATCATGAAAATTGTTTCTTTTTTAGCATGTATCAACCGTAGGCGAAAGTCCCGGGGATGAGGATATTTCGACCCCCTCACTTTATAAAAATGTTCTCATTGACTTTCACTTTTCATACAATAACTTTTGCCCCAAGAGCCCATTATCCCTCACTTTTTCACACAAATTTCCACTTTTGTCATCAACAAGTTTGCACCAAAGTCGAGAAAAATCAACAAAGTTACAGTGATTTTGTTAGTACTTGACAGGTACAATGCGACGAAAAATTGTTTCCGTATGGTAAATTTATACTCAACACAACAAAGTTGAAGAAGCCTGCAATATTATCCTGAAGTGGGTGAAACTTTGAAAATCCTACCAGCCGGCTTGAATTCTCGACATTATGAAAGACTTACGAAAGACTTACAGTAGAATGTAGATTATTTAAATTCACTGTGTATTTGATACGACAGTCGAGTTATAATTCATTTTACACAATATGTTGCAGGCACTTTATTTACAGTAGTATAAGTACAAGGATATTAACATCAGATCGCGTGTCATACGATAAATTGGGAACATTTTTGGATTTGAAGTGGTAACTCTTTGAGACGTAAACGCCATCAAAGACACAGCAGAGAAAAGAGAACATTACTTGTTCCAAGTCCCACCATACCCCATGTCCCGCAACAAGAAGTAAAGGATTTGGAACAAATCCTCGCAATGTTTCTCTGAGGCGGGCTGATCCATCTCTTACCCCAAGATGCTCCAATTGAAAATAGAACTTACCAATTACTGCTGAGAATAATGTTCCCAAATATAGCCTAAAAGAGGTCCGATAAACTCATGACACGTCATCTTATGGCATTGTTATACCGTTGCTATAGTTACCAGTTTCCATACCAACACAAAAGTCAACTCTTAAATGAGCTACCATCAAGCAATGAGGTTTTTTCCCATTTCTAGTCAATAATTTGACTTGGTATGACGTCATAGAAATTACAGCCCGCCCCTAATATGATTTTGCTGTGTATGCTTTAACTCCTTGCTTAAAGTTCTTGACGAAAATCTGAAACTCCTCCAATCAGGAGCAACGACCCGAAGGAAAACGTAACTGAACTGATCAACATCTCAGCTCTCAGAACTTTTATATCTGAACCTAAGAGCGTCAACAGCTTCTCAAAAGTGAAGGGGGTGGGCTTGACCAGAACTTATTCAAACACGAATCGCGAAGCCCTAGCAGAGTGAGACCCAGGGCCCGCTTAAGGGCCCTGGAAAACTTAAGATTCCAGATGATCTGTAGTGCATTCTGAGGCAGTTTCCCATGGTTTTAATCTATCAAATGACTGTTTTCTTTATTTTCGACTTTGATTTCATGGAATCAGCTTTTGAATGCGTCGGAATCAAACGTTTGCCTACTATTTCCTGAAAAAAGTGGGGGACATGCTCCCCCTTCCCCGACCTGACAACCATGTCTGAGCCTATTATGATATTTGTTTTTCTTTCAGGAGTCCCAACGGACAAGGTTGAAAGACAAAACCTGCTATGTATACCATTATAATGAGTTGCCTTTCAAACTCTATACCTAGGGCATACGACCACAGCTTAAGGCTACATTGTTACAAGTATTCTCTAAAAATGACTCTGTGTAGTGTATATACCAGTATGCTTTGAAATCAAATCTCTAACAAAATGGTAAAAATGTGTATTCATCTACTAAAATGCTCTCTTGAACAACGTGAACTTTAAATATCTGAGTAATAATATGTCTCTTGGGATTGTCACATTTATTTTCTATATACTTTGCAGAGTAACATACTTGTCAAAGCAATTTATTCTCCGTCCATTCTACAGGACCATTTCTACAAGCTCCACACTGCTTAACACCCCACCAACCAACCAACCTTCCTACTCATCCCCATATAACTAACCCCCCGCCCCCTCCTCCATATCATGTGCACAAAACAATACTACACAATTTCATGATTTCGTATTCCTCATCTCATTCTAACTTCCAAATTTTTATGAGTTATTGTCAACTCTCTTTTTAGCTTTTTACCAAGATTCGAAATTAGTTACTGCTTAAATTAAAGAAAAACATTAACCTTCCCTATCTTCGTATGAAAGCGGTGTCTCTCTTTGGTCCAAGGAATCATTTGTTGTAGAAACAGTGTTGGTTTGATTATCAAGTAAATGGTGAAAACCTTTTTCATTCTTCACAACTGAGGTTTCAAAAGTGCTACATAAAGATGGCTTCAATGGGTGAACACACTCCCTTTCGATATCTTCGCTCTCTGTCTGATTATTGGCGTCCAGACGGATCACTGACATTCTTGTCGACCCCGAAACAACTTCAACTTCGCTATTGTGGTTGTCTCTTAAAGCCAAATCGTCTTTTGTTGGTGACACGTGATCCCTATTTACAATGTTAACCTGCGCGTACGCAGTTGTTTCTTTCATTTCTCCCGTCGATGCGTCTCGGCAAGGACCTTGACAGACAACTTCATTACTACTAGCAACTGGTGGCAGCGGTGGGATCGGGCATTCCTGTCTTTCTTTGCTAGTTGAACTCAACACTGGGACGTCATCCCGTAATGCGTGGTTTGGTTTAGGTTTACATGTCGAGGAGTTTTTCTCATTCGCTGTTCCACCGCCCTGGGGTGAATGGACACTCTTATTCTGTTCTGGGTTCTTGGACTGTTTTTGTCTGATGGTATCAATGTGTTTTGGTCCTCCTATTTTATGTTCTGCTGCCTCGGCGTTTGATATTCCCTCCATCTTCTTCCACTTAGTTCTCCGATTCTGGAACCAGATTTTAACCTGTGGCAAAAAACGGAAGATGAAACTTAGAATTGTAAGCTAAACTGTATCCATAACTACGGTATAATAATTACTGCATTCTGAAAAAAAGTTGAGTAAAAATTTCACCATCACGGGATCAGACCCGTAGCAAGACAAGGTACTTAAGGGGGGGGGGTGGGCGAGAAAGCTTCCGGGGAATATTTTTTCAGGGGGCGATATATAAAAGAATGCAGTAAGGCAATGACAATTTCCTAATCCTCATTTCAATATAATTTCCAAAATGTTATGAGTTAGAGTCTCTTTTTAGCATTTTACCAAGAGTCTAAAGTAGTTTCTGCTTAAAGGTTACCCCACCCCTGCCTTCCTCTGCCCCGCCAATGCTCCACCCCTGGCTACAATACTGAAACTGAGAAAAGCTTGCTTGACATCTAATGGAGAAAACTTATTGGATAAATAGTGTCACTTAACGGGAAAACCAACCACTTGATGAACCCAGTGGAGTCGCTAGGGAACTCGGTCACAGGGGACGAGAATGGCCTGTAGGGGCGCTTTGAAGTAGGCAGATATCCTGTGCCTCTATACGGTAAAAACCTAAAAAGGCCCCCGACAGGAGATTTAAGTCCGTCGGGGGAGGGGCGAACGACCCCCTGACTATATGGTTGCTCCGCCACATGGGTGAACCTATTGATCAGTAATTGTTGGGCAAATTGGTCACGTATATAGATTCCCACCCAGTATTGGTTTAAGTATTACCAAGCTGAATTTCATATGTTTATTCCTTGGCGGATCCAGGGGGCACAATAGGCTCCCCCTATTTTCCGTCATACATGAAAAAAAAAGTTGAGGCAAAAAGGAAAATGCTTCAAACTGTGTCAAATATAGCACCATTTTGCATCTCAGCCCTCTTCCAAAAGCAAAGGGGGCACCACCCTCCCCTTAGACACTCCCCTTAGACCCTCCCCCTGTACAGCGATCAATTAAACCTTGCGCCCCTCTATTGAATATTCCTGGATACGCCCCTGTTGTTAACAACAACATGTCGAAATCATGAATAATGTGGTACGAAAAACTAATAGTAAACAGATTAGTAAAGTGCCGATGGTAAAATATCGCTTTATGTTCTGGCGTATCTAAACCTATGTATTGAATGGAGAATCATGCAATATATCCCGTCGCTGTTATTTGCTAACAGATTAATTCAACTGATCTTTATCCAGACTCTCGCCACGCAGATTTCACTGCAGGTAAAAATCTTCACCAAACAGAAATGACAGTACCCGAATGCATCGGATACAAGTTGCTCAATTTCTCGAAGGGCGATATTTTATGCTTTCAATGGAACAGAAACCGCAGGATGAGCGATGAATTTTAGAGTACTTTTGTGGATATGCAATGTGGGAAACATTTGTTGTTGATCTGTTCATAGCAAGTTGGATTTCCCTGAGATGTTTAGTGTTCGGAATGTAAAAACAAAGTAATGGGAATTTTCAGTTATTACTTTGTAGTCAATTACCTTGGTTACCAAGTTACTAAGGTTACCCTGTATTCAGTTGATGTGATTTATCACTAACAAACCAATTGACAAAACGGTTGTACAAGTTCATTTTGAAGTTAATCATTTTGTGATAAGTTGATAACTCAGGAGGATCTCACTGGATTCCAAGTTAGAGGGAATATCTTGAAAACATTTATTCTTACTGGCGCCCGTAAGAGTGGTAACTGGAGATAAGATACAGCCTTCACGGGGTCCTTAATTGTATATACAGACCCGTTGCATTAGTGATGCTACTCAACGGAGAGTGACGTATATTTTATTTCAAACTTCTTGAATATACAATGATTAGTTGTGTACCGGACAGAGTGTTCTCTACCCTCCCGTCAACGAATAGACCTCAAGGTTGAGAGCACTGCCCTCGCCTTTACATCGAGCCGTTATGACTAAAAACCCATTGCTTTGATTTTAATAGCAAGCTTTCCAAAAACATACACGTATCCATCCGACAACCGTCGCCCGACTTGTCCACTTCAAAATTTTATACACTTTTCACGCCAAGATAGACTTCGCCAAACTTGAGAACTTAAAAGGCAACCCGACACCTCTTGGAAATGGCTACTTTGTGCAAATTAATTCAATACCCATGACAGAAAACTTCCAACTTCTCCAGCCTTTATGAAACAATTATTTTTATGACGGTACAAGAGACTGGTATCGCGTAGATAGGGTGTCTCATTCGAGAGGACGCGTTGCATTGATTATTTCTTCAAGAGCTCCTTGTGAAGTCTTAAGTGGAGAAATTAACCGGCGTTGTAACACAATGTAATCAATTTATAAGGGGAGAAGTTAAAATTTATTCGTTCCTGTGTGTCAGTTTAAAGACAAAAAATATCTGAGTATTGATAATGTACTTTACACGAAGCTCTTACGGTCGGTTCTGTTGTTAGAATAGGTTTTTAATATTTGTCGGAAGAATATGAAATTTCATATCAAGAATTCATCTCGTAGCTAAAAGTTTGATCCAAAACTGTATTTTTTACCTCAAAGAGATACAATGAAACTTTTAAGAGACATCGGTGATGAATAGACTTACTTAATTTCATATGTGTTGAATTATTTTTCGTCAAACGGATACATGCTTGAATTCCAAACAAGACACCTGTCAATTGCATATCATACAGTCATAGACAGGTTCGTTTCCACTTCTAGTGAAAATTTGGGCCAAGAGTTTGTTGCCCAATTACTCAGAATTTCATTGAATATGTCTTTTTTTTGTTTTTTTGTTTTTTTTTGAGTTGCACTTTTATGGGTTGTAGCCGTATAAGTGACGCACCTTCACGTGGAGCATGCAAGAGTGCCGTAAAAATATATAGTTGTCAGTTATGATTTCTTGACGGCGTTGTCATCGCATTTTATATCTAGGCGTAATCTATAATTTTAGAGGCTATATATATGTGCAGCGCTGAAACACTTTGCACAGGTTGCAAGCCGAACTTTTAAATTTTGATTAATTTATACACACACACACACACACACACACACACACATATATATATATATATATATATAAGTAAGAATCCAGTATGCGTACTTCAATATATATATATATATATATATATATATATGTATGTATTTGTATAAGGATTAGAAACTGATAAACATTCAATGCACACCAACTTCACAATCGAGAGAGTCGAAGGCTTGTGACTTTTTTCGAACATTAATGACAATATCATGATTTTGGTTTGCTGCATTGGCGCACGAGTAAGGGCCTGGGGACAAAGCCACCTCACCCGTCCCTTCAAAGGGCTCAGACAAAATCTATTTCTTGAGCGGATTTTATGGGCATTTTTGTAGAGCATTAAAGGGTTTTCAAAACGACTCGGCCCCCTAGAAAAACAATTTGTTGTTTGTCGCGAGTGGGTCTCCATTAAGTAAGCGTGCAAGTAACATATCGGGTGACGGTCGCACAGAACGTTAGGTACACTAACTTTATGGGGTTCAGTGAGGTGTGACGATGTTAAGGTCCACTGAACCCTACACCTTTTGTGTACCTAACGTTCTGTGCCACCGTCGTCAGAGTCGTAGTCATACCATACATTACAACATCCCTTGTTTAAAGAGAGGATGTTAACAGTTCCGTAGACAGCAATGAGCCAGTTCATAGCTTCAAGCGCGCATGCCCAAAAAGAAAACGTGCACAGGGTATCAACGAGACAATTGCTCATAGCTCTGTAACTCTTTGAAAACTGAACCAAATCGCTTCATTTGTAGATGATTTTATTGTTCTTTGTATGGGGTTAATATTTGTGAAGTTTCGTGTTACCAG
>WURT03000006.1:0-25961 GCA_009936505.3 Holothuria glaberrima | reverse complement strand
TTTAATATTGTAGAATCTCTGCCCACTAAGCAGAGGACAGTTGTGGAAATTTCTTGGTATTTCTCCTGTCAACACACTTGACGTAAACTTCCCTTTTGAAAGATATATCTACTCAATTTTTTGACGACATTTCAGAGGACCATTGGATGTTCCCACATTTTCGCCTTCCCCTTTTATGTCTACAACACCAACTACCTGATAAGTCAACTATCATTTTTTTTTGGAAATGTAAGCAAGTCATCATGTTGTTACACTGCAGATGATACAAACGTATTGCCTCTTCCATGAATTTCGTTTCAGCCATCCATCCTGTCAGGGTCTTGTTTCATGGGACCCCTTGAAATTGGTTCCCCATCAATCATACCCAAATGGAGGTAATGCACAGATGTTATGCTCCCATCACACTTTCCTCTTTTCTGTCCTCTGTTTTTAATTTATCCCCCATCATTGAGTTTCCATTATTGAAAAGGTATACATTTATATATTACTATATAAAGTTCATTGCTGCTGAATCAGGCCAACCCGTCGACTTCACGCAGGTTAAACATGTTCGTTCATTTAATTATCACACTTTGTAAACGAACGCTTCACATGTATATCATAAACAGAGTAAACCCTCCAGAGAAATGCAAACGAATAAATGCTTTACATTTATGACATATCTTTCCGATTTTACCTACTTAACCTAAATAACTTCCAGGCCCGAATCCGAGCATGTGTTTTCTTAAAAACATCTAAACGGGATACATAAAGAGGCCTAGCTATCAACGTGTCTCAAATGTTAATCAGCTGATTAAGGAAGCAAAAGGAATCCCAGGCGTTACTACCATATTTAATAACGACAGAATGTAGGCCTACCCGGCACAATTCAGGGTAAATATATCAGGTTAGGCTGTCAAGCCTTTACCACCAGTGATGGCCGAACGTGACACAATGTTGTGTCTCTTTAGTTGATAAATGTTACAAAGAGACACTTGAATGAAATGCTTGTATTCGTTAGAAAACATTTGTACCAACTTTCGCCTAATTTCCCTCCAGTACTGGCTAAACTGTGTATAAGTCACGCACTTACCACATAAGCTACTTCAAATGGTTTGACATTTAGTACAATGTGACAAAACGTGTGGGAAGACTTTAAAATTATGTCGAATCCTGAAAACCGTACCAAACCAAAACAATGATAATATTAGGATAACCTTAAAGAAAATAGACGATATTTTAAAAGGTTGTTTTCTGTAAAGTATTGTTAAAAGACCCACAAAACGCTATGTCAACTTACAAAAAGGAGATAGGTGCACTAGGCGGGGTGCCGTGGGGTGAGGGAGGTGCCTTTCAAGATTTGGGTATAAGAACAATTCAGGTTTTGAAGTGCAGTTGTTTTACGACGCTAAGCGACCACAAAATATGGGAGAAGCATATGGCTCATGAATTATCCGCCCGTCCGGGATCGTGTAGATGGTCGTTAATAGTTAAAGCTACGTGGTTCAAAATTCAATGATTGCCCTTGCCCGTACTCCAGAAATATTGTCCTAGTGTTTTTTTTTTTTTTTTTTGCTGTGAATTTACAACTTTGATCTTGTGTTGAGTTAATGCATTCACGATAAATTTATAAAAGGAAAAACAGGGAGACCTAACCATTTTTTCGATGTTTTTTTTCTTTTTGTTTTTTTATTTTGAAACTATCTTTAAAGGGCAATTCTCGTCATCCGAGAGAGTTCCAATTCTCCTTGTGGAGACACAAACCCATTTTATTGCTTGAAGTCATGTCTTAGTGATGCAAGGCTATAATGAGTAATCCAAGCACTCTATCTGTATTGTGTGAAATGTGAGCTACTCTGCATCTTTTGAATTTTCAAACTTTGATGTCAATCAAAAAGCTGTCACCAACTGAGAATTTTGGCACCCCTACACTAAAATTATACTTTTGGTTGATGAGTGACTGTCTTTAAGTTACCTTAAACAAAGAGTTTGAACACATTGTTTTGCCAATTCGTTCCACAGTATCAACTCCCTGATTCGTTACATTTGAATTTTAAAATAAAAAAGGAAAGGAAACTTTGAAACGAACGGTTGTTGTTGAAGGCTCTATGTCAGACGATAAAATTAAAGGTGGTTTATGTTGATAAATGAGGGCGCTGCACCTTAAGCGCTTTCCCACGGAATGAGATCAAGTGAAGTGAAGTCACATCCGTTAGATTGCTTTAATTCCGGTTCTCTAGGTATCTTTATATTATGCACCTAACATTTTCAGCCTCCACGAAGCTTTTCTGTTAGCATACTTTCACTGTGAAATTAAACTCATAGCCTACTGTTTTAGTTCGATGAAAAAGTAGGTTCCTTATTATGAACGCTTCGAACATTTATCAGCTGATTTAGGTATATCTGACTGTTACACGCGCTTTTCTTTCTGTTTTTACAAGTAATATTTTATTTGACTTTTATTCTATTGTTAAGCTTCAAACCTTATTTCAGCTTAAATAGGCCAAAGTGGTGTGCTTTTTATCAATTTGTTTTTAATTGTCAATATGTAAAAACAAACGCATGCAGTAGAAGTCGATGTAACGAGCAAGATATTTCCTCTAAGCCCCTACCTAGCGAATATGTGGATGCAGGATGCCGGCGAACTAAGAAGAAACAAATACGAGGTAAATCCCTGATTAAAATGCCATCACTTCTTGTGTCATGCAATGCACAGCTTATAGATATGAACAGAGGACTCGGTGGGGTTTTCAGTCATTTGACAGCTTCACATTCTTATTCTATTTTCTACGGCGGGGATCCTATGACGTCACGCCCAATGGAAGCTATCACCTGACGTTTCGCATCCTGCAGTTTCCGATTGAAATAAAAAACTTACACATCATAACTTGTCCAAATCGTTTGTTAAGTGGCTGGCCATTAATGACGTGCTGTCTCTCCCCAATCATCGTCGTTTCATCTTCATTTCGCCGTCAACGATCGTGGCATTTGCATCGTATGTTCGTAACAAACCGACGAGTTCCAGAAAAGTTGTTTCCGAAAAGGTCGGCGAGGATTGTTGCACGCTTTACCTGAAATGCGAACGGAGACGTGATGGGGAGGTATATAGGCCCACAGAGGCATACCATTTGTATGATCATTGTTACAATAAGCCTTTAAAGTTACTTCAAAATTAAATAAATTTGCGGTTACAGACGACACCATGAAATGTTGCTCTGGTTAATTATTCATTGCCTCGTAATAGGTTGTCAAATCAATTTAAGAGTTGGCAGGGGACGAGGTTCGATCCCTGGCCTAACCTCTTAAGTGGGACGAGGTTATATTATTGTAGCATTATAAACTGCAAATTAACCATTGCCCATGTTACTTCATCAGCGTGCGCAAGGGGAGTTGGGTTGATAAGGGAATCGGGGGTCAAGGGTGCCGACAGAATTCGTGTAAACTTTGCTAATTCTAGGAAAATGGTGTACAGTAAAATGCTCGTAGGACACACGAATTATGTATGCATGACGTCAGAAAGTCGAGGCTAATCTCGAACATCAATGCTTCCGTCATAGTTTTTGATGACCATAGAAACACGTTATCGCTGAAAAGTGGAAGGCAATTTCCATTGTGAAAGTCTGCCATTCCACAGATCAGGATATCCTACTCTGTGGCTACTTCCCACCATTTTGATGTCTATGACAAGCCAAAATTTCAATGACTTGATAATCCAAGATTATCCACCGATAATTCAAGAATATCGGTGGTAAACTTGGATTTTCATTACCGATATATTACCCAAGATTATCAATCGATAAAATTATGTTATCAGAGGTAAGTTTGGATTATCTCCTAATTAAACTGGGTTTGCCCTGACAAACCAGGATTAAAGACCTACAATTAGAATTAAAGAGCTACAATCAGGTTGCCTACAATTATTGGATTCTCTACTTATTCAACATTCGACTTGCCATAAACGCCATCTGATAACCAGAATGCAAAAATACATTGAGGTTTCGATGATGTATGTTTTGTTCCAAAAATGCCATGTTATCCCATTTCTTTCAGTCACTGGTCAAATGCTGTCTTAACGTCTTGGAAAAATACAGTTTTGTGTTCATATCTTGGGAACTCTTGGGAAATTTTGCGTTTTGACCTTTGGAGATCCCAGAGGATGATCTTGTGAATTCTTGAAAAATTTTACTTTTTGACCTAGGCTGTGGTGACCCAGAGACGGTCTTAGGAATCCTTGGGAAATTTTGCTTTTGTATCTGTGGTGACCCCAGGTGACGATCTTGGAAATTCTTGGGAATTTTTGCTTTTTAACATGTGGTAACCCAGACAAAGATCTTGGGAAATTTTGCTTTTTCCCCTCTGGTAACCCCAGATAACGATCTTGGGAATTCTTGTGCAATTTTGCTTTTTGACATGGGTCCCAGATAAAGACCTTGGGAAGTCTTGGGAATTTTTCCTATGGTGAACCCATAGATAAAAATCTTGGTTTTTCAAGTTTGACCCCCCGGTGACCCCAGATGACCTTTGACTCCCACCAAAATTAATAGGGTTCTTCATCTTACTGCAAGGTATCTACATACCAGGTATGAAATTCATCCAAGCTTCCTACTTTGAGATATTGTGTTAACAAAGTTTTCAGAGTTTGACCCTCGGTGACCCCAGATGACCTTTGACCTCACCAAGAACAATAGGGATTTTCCTCTTGCCATAACACATCTACATACTAAGTATGAAATTCATCCAAGCTTTCTACCTTGAGATATCGTGCACACATGGTTTTCAGAGTTTGACCCCGGTGGCCCCAGATGACCTTAGATCCCATCAAAAACAATAGGGTTCTTCCTCTTAACATGGGGCATCTATGTATCAAGTTTGAGAATTGTCAGCGTTTCCCTTCTTGAGTTATCGTGCACACAAGCTAAGCGTCACAAGCACACACACATACACACATACTCACATACGCAATTTTTCATCGAAACCAATAAAGGAGTTGATGATGTGTGGTTAACCCAGTTTAGAGTTTATTTGACCACCATATGCCAACTAGTGATCTAGCTCAATTTATCCATGTCCAAATCATGGATTGTTGTTTACAATCTTAAAACAAAAGGGTAAAATTTACTCCAAAAAGAGTGAATTAAAGAACCAGTCCTAAGGAAGAGTGAATTTCTCGCTCTATTTGGAGTGAATTTTCACTCTACTCCAGGTGAATTTCACTTTTTCTTAGGAGTGATCCCTTAATTCACTCTTTTTGGAGTGAATTTCACTCTTTTTTTTTAGAGTGTAGTATCTCAATGACAAAGCACCCTAGGGCCTTGGCATAATGAGATCATCATAAAAAAAAAACATGGGTAAAAAGAATAAGCATTCGAGAAAATAAGCAGGAAATAGCGTCATTTCTGTTTCTCTTTTGCAAAATCTCCCCGTACTTGTTTGACTGTGACAGAATGAGGCCTTATTTTTTAGGTCACGCCGCACTTAATTCTTATAACACCCGGGTCAAAGCAGTAGTATGGCTAGCTACGTACCGTTTCTGAATTTGTGCAAGTTTCATTCAAGCATTGCACCATTATTGTGCAAAGTAACTGTTTGATTTCCTTAAAATCAACTGATAATGTAGCCCATACATGCAGTCATAATGCACAAAGACCGGGGCACGTTACACCGACCCGAGTGCGAAGCGACTGAAAACGATCCGACTGCAAGGCGACTGAAACCATTCGAGTCGCAGTAGTCCCGATGCCAGGATGCAGTTTGCACCGGTCTTAATCCACCTGACGTTGACAGTCTCCGCTGGCTCGATCCAATGTATGCCTTTCTACACTCACCCGCCCACCTCAACCCCTCCTCATTTTGACCCCACTCAGCTCCAACTCATACGAACATTTTGAAAAAGCTGCCGCATGATGTACCGGCATCACGGCAACTGAGGCATCCTATGTTTGAACCCTTGCTCACAGGTGTAGTTTGGTAATACGGTGGAGCTATATTTAGACAAATGAATTGCAAGACCGTCACGTAGATGGACTAAATGCTGTTGGAAGAATAAAGATGTTTAATGAAAATGCACACTATAAGAATGTATCTCCAGAGAGTTTTTACAACAAATGGAAAACTTTATATCTGACTTGGAGAGGCTAATGGGTGGCGCTAATTAACTTTTATGTACAATTAAAAGACCTTGTTTAATTCTGCAGTTCCATGTTTTACCATCCTTTCGCACTGCTCAAATTTACACTTACAGAGAGTACAGGAGTCCCTCCCCAGAGCTAAAGTAAAATAACTTTCTCGAGAAGGTTTTTCAGACGAAGCTGGCTCATCCCGAGAAACATACCCCGTATACGCCTATAATAATAAAGAGATACATGTTTGAATTTTTGAAGTCGGTGTAGGTACACTGCGGCTTACCCCTCGACCCATTGACAACAATTGAGCCTTAAAAAGTTGACTAATTGACTGATAGGATGCTTTTCAATATTTCTTATTGCACAAAAAGACAAATTAGTACAGAAAATGCAAGCTACTGCACTACGATAGCAAAAATGCTGAAGTCAGGTCCCTAACCAGGAGAAGGGAGAGGGACTTGCCCCGTTCCCTTGTGCAGACCATCATGCCATTATCTGGAAAGTCGACTACCAAGGGCAATAATGGAAAACGGGCTAAACACCCCTTTGGAGTGTTCTTGCCCCTCACATTTCAGTTCTAGCCATGAGCCTGTTTCTTGAATTGTTCGTTATTATGGAAATACTACATTTTCATATACCTGCGAAACAAAACTACCCTTTTAGCGTTTCTCGTTCATTTCAGTAATGGTATCCGTGCTTTTCAATCGCACATGACGTAATTCATAAAGTGTTATGGCTTGAAAGGTTGGTTTGTTAAATGTCGCTTTAGGGTCAAAGCTATATGGAGCAGTTTCAGGTTTGCACCTGGTGGGATCAGCCGCCAGAACTCTCACTAAAATAGTTACCCTATAGCCGACTGTCTCACGACTTAATCAAGTACTCCGCGACAGTAGCAACGGTTATACACAACACGTTTGGTCACCAAACAGTAACAATTAGATATAAAACAAAATTGTTTAAGTAGCTTAAATTTACGTTATAAACGGCCTATTGAATATGCATAAAGTGACAGTATCGCACAGTGTCACACTTTTATTCCTCATGTAGTCGACAGTAAAAGGTAAATTACAGAAAATTAAATTAAAAACATTATTTTTCTTAAAGGGGATCATTGAGTTGATATCGGTTATTTTATGACGAGTTTGAAGGAAATCATTGCATGACAATGCTTCTAATTAGCCACATTACTCATGTAAAACTTCCTATAGTTACCGGAAATGTGAGGAATTGTAGTTTTTGTGAACAGGGTTTGCATATGGTTAATACCTAATGGTAAAAAAGTGTCTAGTCACGAATTTGCAATAAATGATTTTAATCATTCATTTCTCTATCATTGCCATTTTACTTGTGTGTCAGATCAGGGAGTTCCCCTGATAACTCCCTGGTAGTTCCCTGATAACTCCCTGGTCAGATATGCAGAATCTCTAGTTTGACCCCTGACAACTCCCCGGTTTGACCATTTGCCATGTGAGTAAAACCAAACAGGTGTGAAAAAACATGACTTTTGTGAACCATCTTAATAAGCCCCTCTAAGTTGTCGCACGCACCGCAAGTGATGCTAAGTCTAATCATACCCCATACAACGAACTCCTTATCGCAGTGGCTCTCTAGGCCCATAACAGGATGCGGGCATGAGTCCTGCCATAAACTATACATGGACCATAAATGGAACCCGTTGCTAGACAAGGTACTGCAGGAGGGGAGAGAACTTTCAGGGCGGAATATTTTTTCAAGGGGTCGAGATGTGTAAAAATTTGTTAAGTCATTAGTCGGCCCGTAGCCACGGGGGGGGGGGGATTTCGGGGCAATGGCCCCCAAAAATATTTCTGCCCCCAGATGAAAATTGAAACTGCATAATAATTAATGTGGTGGAATGTTTTATGCCCCCCAATCACAACACTTGCCCCCCCTAAAAATGGGAGGCTGGCTACGGGCCTGTCTATAGTTACTTGAAATTTTCTTCCCCCTGACCCCCAATTGGCTACGAGCTAGACCAACATGGCTGCATTGATGCCATGACCATGTATATGGCTCGGTAATATTTGATTGTGACTTAATATTTAAGTACGGTGTCAACCTGTCTACAGAGTTAAAGAGATTTAAAGAGATTAAATTCAA
Source organism: Holothuria glaberrima (assembly GCA_009936505.3). Lineage (NCBI taxonomy): Eukaryota > Metazoa > Echinodermata > Holothuroidea > Aspidochirotida > Holothuriidae > Holothuria > Holothuria glaberrima. The sequence continues at coordinate 17,742 of WURT03000006.1, read as the reverse complement.
TGATTTTAAGAACTGCAGAAACTTTTTTAGAAGCCGAAAATCGCATCTCAGTAGCATGTAGCATTTGGAAGATACTTATTTTTAAAGAAATGATTTTTTCCAGGAAATAGGGTGTATTTTGGGAAATCTGTGATGTCATCGCAGCACATCGAATAATCACAGCAATTTACTCGTTATGGCATTGACACCGCCTGCTGTAGGGAATATTTAGTAACTTTTTTGCTAAACTCTAGATATGGTGTAGTTTTAGGGTAGATCCCCATGGAAAGATTTTCCAACAGTATCAAATTTCAACAGTTCAAAGACAAACTGGACATTCAACTGTAAAGGGAAAAGGACTATGAGGCAATGTACCCACTAAAATTGCATTATGTGACCTTGATGAGAACTGAAGGTATTTCTTGACAAAGGTAACTAATCTTGAGTTAGGAGTATAGTATTGGTACAGGGTTTGGAGAACACGCATTGGATTTTTTTTCAGAAAAGTCACATACATGCATATATGTGCATGCTCTTAGACTGAGACCTACAAGTTACTGAGGCTCTGAGCAGAAGCAGACCCTCGTGAAATGCCCCTGGAATAGGTCATTTAGCGAAATTCTCGCCTGCGTCGCGGCTTGACTTCCGCCACACGGGCTGCTGTCAAGCACGTGTTAACACTCTCTTAGCGGATGCATGAGCAGAAATAAAAATTCGTAGCAAAATCGTAGATCGTTGCTATATGGCGTATGAATCTTACTCTAAACAGGAGCAAGAAATTAAACTACAGTAACCAAGCCGTAACAACAAACCTCGCGATGAAAACCGACTGCGTGTTGTGACGTGTCCTCGAGGCAGTGTTTTACAAAATACAGACACGAAACATGCTTTCTGAATTCGAAAACGTTTGTAACATATAGGGAACGAGTATATTTGTTAATGACTTTATTATTGATGTGGGAAATAATGGTAAGGATCACGCGTGATTGTGATGGTCAGCTAGTTGGGCCTAAGGCCCTAGTGGCGGTTCACCATAACATGACATAGTTAGATAACAGTAGACGATGTCGGTTTTGTGGTTTATAAATAGCAGCATTTGGCTAAAGATTTTCCCATGGTTATGCGATGAACGACATTTTAACATAAATAAACCCCAAATTTACTTAAAGTGACTTCATATCATTTTATGGAGAGGGGGTGAAATGTTTGCTTACTTTTCAAAGTATATCATAGGCCTATTCGTTCCTTTATGGGTTTTGTGTAATTGAAAGATTGGATTACTCTTTCTACAACTTAAGGAAATGAATCAGGTATTTTTAAGGCGCCCATTTTACTACGCTGAAAGGGAAGAATGTTTAAAATAAAATTACTGGAAGTAGGGTTAAAAATTTGTTATTTTCATACGTGTTAGTACGGCTAAACGTACGGGGTATTTTCAGGGAAGGGGAGGGGAGGTTGCATCGTATATTTGTCCGAGAAAAAGAAAGTTGCCAGATGTTTTCCAAAATTCTGTGTTGCCGGAATTTTATGAGGTGGGTGGCAGGCTTCAGTCCCTAAAGCTCGGACGCTTATGTTTGTTTGGAAGCGTGTTCTCTAAAAAGCTTCCCTCAGCACAACTGAAGTGGAAGAACCAACATTTTTGCTTTGTGGGGTAAATTATATCACGTACTCCAGTTGATGAAGTTGCACTTTTCTTCGAAGTGCTCGCTAAGTTTTTGTCTCGGGTTTGACCTACTATGACAAACTCAATCTGTCTCCCTTTTAAGTGTCAATTAATTTACACTGGTTAAGAACTGTAAAATTGAAAACGTTGGCTAATTTGGGAATAGGACACTATTAAGAAGTGCAAGTTACAATATAAACGACTGAAATATGTTGAATAATTTTATTGAGATATATCAACAGTTAACCGGGCATGCACTGTAGACCTGTAAAATTAATCGAAAGCTTCATACGTGGGAAAATAATTACTATATTTTACGTTTTAGTTTCATTCTAAGGTGTGACATATGTTTAAACGGCAAAAAGTGACATAATGTATATCGTTAACGAAATATTTCAGTCCAATGAGACAAAACGTCTGGACGTTAAAGACCACAGGCGGTGAATTAGCTGGAAGCGAAGTGAAAAGCTGATTGGGGGATTGCGGGCGCCGAATAGACTGAGAGCTTTGCAACCGTGTTTCATGTTTTCATGCAATTTAATTTTTCGAATAATGAGTTGAGATGTCAAATGGAATAAAAATTTCTGCTGACAGATTGATAGAAAATGTAATACATTTAATTGAAATATTTGTTAATATACTACAAAATTATTGGAGACTGGGGACGTATATAGTATTTTATGCTGGGAACGTAAGAAACCAAAATTACCTTGCTGTTCTTTCGGAAAGTCTCGAACGGGGCCATGCATGACAGACCCATGATTTAAGGGTCTGATGGCTGAGAGAAGGTCACGGTAACTCATAGTGCCGCATCACGTGAGCAGTACCTCGCGGAATGGGTGGAGGAATTTTGATTTTTCACCCTCAGCCATTCTGCTGAAGATTTTCACCCTCAGCCATTCTGCTGAAGAGACTTTAAGGGAAAGGTTCGTCTACCTTGAAGCCGATCAAGACAGGTCTTACTTGCACTGTACAAGGTGTGTTACACTCTTGCTTACAAGATCGTTTTGATTATCATGTCTTTTCCGTTCAGCCAGTATAGAAGGGGCATGTATGACAGGTGTCTTACTGTAGAGTCCGAGAGGATAGTCACGTTCAGTCATAATTCAGTGGCGTATGCAGGGGTCGGGGTACTGAGTCATGCTCCCCCTCACTGATGCCAATTTTTTTTTATCCTAAAACTACGTAATTTTGTAACACAAATTTTACTTCAAAAGGTAGTATTGTGGCGTCAGATTGCATGTAAGGCCAACCAATTTTTCAAAAATTTTCAAAGGGGAGGGATTGTCTCCCCATGGCCCACCTCACTGATGCCAATTTTTTTTAGTTCCTTAAAATAAGCAAATTTTGTAACACAAATTTTACTTCAAAAAATAGCATATGTGGCACCAGATTGCATGTAAAGATACCTAATTTTTCAAAAATTTTCAAATGGGAGGGGACACCTTAGACCCCTCCCCCAGGCCGGCGATCACACAACGTACTGCACCCCCCCCCCCCGCCTTCAGAGAATTTCTGCGTACGCCACTTGTCATAATGTCCTAGCTATCAAATTTGTGGGTCCTGGGGGACCTCCCGAAGTTCACATTATGTTTTCTCCCTCTGGCATTCAGCAAAAACGTCACTTTGAAATAATACCATGAAGCTGTTAAAGTTGCTTGCATCATCTCGCGACTGTGGGAGGGCTTCTCTTAAAGTCACCTGTCTCTAGAAGTCGTAACTCCATTTGGGAGTAGTTTCGGGTTTTCGCCTTGGGGTGGGGTGTAGTCCGTAGCAATCTGCTTGAAAAACATCATAAACATGACGTCGTGTTTTCTTATTTCGAAAATTTTAGATATTTCGGTTTACATAAAGCTGAATGCTGATCTTTTCTTCTTAGAATCTTACAGAATTGTCCACAGCGTGTCAAGTGTTCTGTGATTATTGTACAGTCAGTCAGTAAGTCAGTCAGTCAGTCACTCAATCAGTCAGTCAGTCAGTCAGTCACTCACTCACTCACTCACTCAGTCACTCGCTCATTCAGTCAGTCAAACAATAGCATGTTCACAAAAACACGAACCAAGTTCTCTGTATTACAAAACATGGCCCAATTCTACCACGGAGTTGCCAAATAGCAACTCCCTGTTTCTACTGAACCCCATTGGAAGGTTTTTATAGCGGAATAGGTGTTATGTTTGGAGAGATAAACCTATCATGCCTATATGATTGAAACCGTACAGTTGTACAAAGTGGGAGCAGAGTAGAAATTTGGAGGGGTATTGCCGAGAAATGGACCCCTTCCCGATCATCGAAAGTTTATAAAAGAGATAGGGAAACGTGTATCCGGCCCTTCTTTGCATCTCCCCGTTTCCAACTCTGCGTTCGCTGTTCATGCACTTCAATTCACTGGGCTGCTAGGCATTAATTTCATAAGTGTCCTCTCTTCTTAAATTTCATTTGCGGTAAAATATACCTAAATTTGAACCAAAAAGATTTTTTTATAAAAATTTACCTGGCAGGTATCCCCAGTATGAGTGGCACAATTAACAGCAATTTCTTCTTATTACTTATATAAGGATTTAACACTCTAAAATGTGTACATGAGGGCCTCTATGTACGTAAATGAGGAAGAAGCTAACCAACGTAGCTAAAATTTTAATCCAAATGAGTAGTTGTTACCTGTAAAAGGGTAATTTATTAACCAGACTTGGTGTTGGTTATCCCATGGAGCTATGGTTATCCCAACGATTATACGTGTTTGGTTAAAATGTACTTCCATTTGGGTAAAATGTACTCCTATGCATGATTAGTGCACCTCAATTCTCATGAAATACAGTCTCAGCTTCTCACATAGGCGTAAAAGCTGTTCTCAGTTGGGAGGGGCTGAATGTTTTAGTTTGTCCCTGAGGAGGGGTCTTAGAGGAAGGGGGATCTCCCTTCTTCTTGAAGAATATTTTTAATACTTGAGTGTATTTAAATGCAATTTAATGCCAGATTTAAAGTGAAGATTTTGAAGTGAATTTTATTGGAAGAGTTAGATATTGAACAAAATTTGACACTACATTTCACAGACTGACAGAGAGAAAAAAGGGGTTTTCGTCCAAGGGTCAGAAGCATACTTAGCCCCCTCCTCACATTTTAATTGGGGAATGAAGTCACCAGCCTCCCCGCTTCCTGCCCACATGGTCTCCGATTCTACAAGCGTATAAAATTCTAAGCTTCATGGAAACCATTCTTTTACGTATTTCGTGTTTGATGTATATTAAATTTGATGGTAGCACCGCTCGGTTGTGGCTTAAAGTTTGTGGTGGCTGACTGCTTCTAAGAAACCATATGGGTGGTTCTCTCCAATTCTCTCGGCCACGATGTCTTTCTAAAAGGATGCATGAAGCATCCTGGAAATTGGAATTGATTGATCCAGTTGGGTCGTCAAAATTTTAAAATATTTCATCCCAATATTTAAAGCTAGATATGTATCAAAATACTTAAGATAAGTAGGTATAGAGAAACAGTGGTCATGGAGTGACATGTGTTACTGATATAACTGTCAAATTTGGTATATGGAATCAGAATATCTATTAACAGATCTGCAAATCTCGACCGGACTGTCTGACCATGTTACTATGTAGGCTATATCATGCCCACGTGGAGCTGTGGTGTGGGTGGGGGATTCAGTGCTACTTCCAGCTGTAATGAGATCAAATATCACAGATAAGGGTCAGTTTTCTTTTTTCTCGTTCGCATTTATTTCTTGATACCACATGTCCGTATATTTTTCTTCCTTTCTTTATCATTTGTTGGTTATAACTTTTCTGTTTGTCTCAGATAATGGTAGGCGTAGTTGTTTTACTTCAAATCTGCACTGTAGTCCCGGGGTGAGGGTACAACCTCCCCCCCCCCCATAACTTAAGTATGCAGAAACTTTATGATGCCTATACAAAGTTTTAGCGCGATAATATCAACTTCCAGCGTGGGACGTTACCCCCCCCCCCACAGACACACACACCTGCAATTCCTAAGGCGGGACCTTGGCCCTACGCACATAGGGAGAGGTTTGCCGTCGACGATTTATGTGGATTTATTGGTTTGTGAGACCTGAAAGCCCCCTCCCCCTCCCTCTAACCAAATTCTGGCTAGGCGCCCTATTCGGTCTGTAATTTTAGCGAATGATTGGCTTAGTGATTTTGCTTCTAAGGCAGCGCCTTGAAGTATCTCCAACCAACGGTGTTGGATAAAACTTAACTCACAGACGCTTATTTTGAAAAATGCACTTCAACAAGTTCAGGGTAAATAACCTTTTAGTCAACATAAACTTTGCAGTTTGCAACAGGTGTGAACATTATAAAGGACTATCATAATCGAAACATACTTAGGATTTCATGGTACTACGAGTGTAGCCAATCGGGTCATAGGCGGGTATCATATCACAACACATAATTAAAAGTTAAAATGTAAACGAACAAGTCTTCCTTCCTTTTTTACGAAAGAATAACAGTATGGAAGGCACCCGTGTGGCAGAGATAATAAAGAGCCGCTACGCAGGCTATCCCAGTGGTGACTCCGAGGAGTAGTGTTGTCATCCGCTCTCCCAAGTGAAGTCTCTGCCCTCCACCCCGACTCGGCAGTTATAACCACAGAAGCAAATCTGCAGATGACACACACTTGACCCCAATAATTTTCTCCCCCTTTTCCACAATAATTTGTTCGACCCCCACCCCTAACTTTCAAAACCCAAGTGACACCACGGCTCTCACCGACTTGCTTTACCTTCGCTGTTTGCGTTCATGAATGTTCGTACACATGCTTCTTAAATTAGACACTCAGTCGTAGGGATAAAACATTCACTTTGCAGAATACCACCATGTCGACCACGATAGTCTACCGTCTCTTCAGCTCGTGTGCAACTCCTGTAACACTCAGACGAAAATATATAGCCTCTTTAGTATGGCTGTCGCGCAAACCAATACCCAAGTGGTTTATACCACAGCCAATGTATTTTGTCTCTCCATCTCGAAGCTCCGCCGTAAACAATATTCGGTTAAGAAATGACTAAATCCCCAAATGTGCTAGTGAACACTCGGCCCACCCATCGAGGTTCTCCCTCAGTGCAAACATTTATGCACGAGTTAAAATCCAATTTTAGTGGAAATATCAGCCAGTAATATACTTGTTGATTTCTGATTTATGAATGCGACAATGTCTGAAGCAAAACGAAAACTAAATGGAAACATTTTACGACATAAGACTATTGGGTGGCGTTAATAAGTTCCTTTATTTGAGGTCAACTTTTCTATTTAATATGAAACAAAACTCCTTTTCTTACTTTTCGAGGTGAAACCAATGAACCCTTTGGAAAAACTTTAAACTAGGTGAAGGTACAGAAAAAACCTGCGAGGTACGCGTATGGCTTATAGACCTATATCAATATGGTTCCACCTCTCAATTCATTTAGAATTTGGGGGTAACTAGACCATAAACCAGTAAAGCCAACGTTTGTACATAAAACGCAAGATAATTGGTAGAACCCGAATAGGATGTCCTTGTCTGCGCTCTCTATTTGCTTTTTTGTAGGTGGTTGACTCATCCAAAGAGAAAAAGAACAGCAGCAATGTAAACGCGGAACAATTTCTAGGCTTAAGGGCGCAAGCATGGCTTAAAAATAGGCCTACATCAAGAAACTTCAAGATTAAATGTAAGAAAACTGACAAACATTTCAGAGGATCCAAACAGTAAACTTCCGTATTTTTAAGTTCTAAAATTCGTAGCAAGGGGCGCACACTGAACTGTCTTCATGCAACTTTAGCTCCGAGGGTTAAGCTTCACTGACTGACCACCTGCAACTAGCTGTCTGAAGGGCGAACTGCCATAGTATGAAAGTTTACTTCTTTGAGGGCGCTACACTCGAATCACAAGCAGAGCGGAAATATGGGCTCGGGCTGTGAAGAATGTCCTTACATTTATATGATTTAGGACTTCTGGCCGAATATGACTCTTTCTAACTGCAAAGGTTGAAAACTGGCACACACTGTGCCCGTTTCAACCATGGAGTTATTTCCGTAAATATCCCCATATTTTAACGCATATTGAAAAAACACTCAAGTGCTAGATGTCAAAGTCATCATATTTTGTGTGTGTTGATGTTTTGTTTATCGCGGTACTCAAGGTGTGGTTTATCAAATAGTTCAAACCGCCTGTCGAGTGCTGAGAAGAATCAGTACATAAGCTTAATTGGAATATAAAGCGAAGCCACTATTTTTACCGCCTATAAAACGTATTTTGATTCTGAAGTGTTTCCTTTGCATATTCCCTCCGGACCTAAGGGGCAATTGTAACTTTCCAACAAACTATAAAATCCACACCAACACACTTCATTCATCCCAAATCACTTTCTGGAGAGAAGCCGTTTGTCGTTGCTTGACATACTGCTAGCCTAACGTGGCCTAACCCTCCAGGGACTCGCGTTAGCGGAGAAATAGTTGCGACAACTTGCACTGACACATCGTCAATCAATCGGCGTAAATGAGACTGGAACGAGACTCGTCAACTGCCAGATTTACGATTCATAAAGCGGACTCCGTGACCCGAAAGAGGACGCAGGAGAGTATTTAAAACCGAATGTAACATCTGAAAACGATAAATTTTGGCCTCGTGAAACAATTTGCAGAAACCGTCGTTTAAATCATTCTGTTGACGCTCAAGTCGCTGGGTTTGCCTTGAAAGTGGCAGATTTATATGCAGCGGAAAGTGAGGGCGTTTGCCCATGTCAAAGAAGTCGGGCTAAGGGCATGAATTTGTTTACGAGCCATGTTTTCTTTTCGACTTACTGTAACTTTCAAAATAACGAAATCGATGTAGTTCTCGGTTAAGTATCTAGTCTACGATATTTGCAGGAAAACAATTCCCGGTATGTTCGAATTACAGGTGATTCAGTAGCAGAAGGGTTTTATCAAAACAAAATCCAAAGCACTGACGATTTCCCCATGGTAGTTAAAACCAAGATATTCGTCTTTATTTAAATCATTTGAGTCTTTCTCCCAAAGAACCAACCAGAAACTTGTTTCTCGGCAGTTAATTTTATTACAGCTGATATCACACTAGGTAGCGGTGGTAAGAAAGTGTATGTGTGTGTGTGTGTGTGTGTGTGTGTGTAGCGGGGCTATCTTAAAGTCGTGCCCCTCGCAAAATATCTATGACATTTGTGAGATGTAGGAAATGCTGTCATCCATGATACCACAGTAATTTCTTATATTATGTTATTTTTAATGAGAGGAGACAATGATTTGCAAATTTTGGGGAGGAGGGGAACAACTGAAATTATTGCTAAATGTTTATGATCATGTATAAAATTCTGACAATTACATGTTAACTTATAATAAAGAAAATGCCTTGAATAACTTATTACACGTCATTCGTTCTCAGTGAAAGGACTTTTCTCGATCCCCTTCCCCCCCCCCCCACACCTCCAGACCCAAAATTTGAAGATAGTACTCATCAAATAGAACACTTGAATCCCCATCATATTCGAATCTTGTCCTGTTTCTCATTTTCGCTGGTTTTAAATACCTTCGAATCTAAATCTGAAAGTAGACAAGTGTTTCGTTTGGCATAATGCCACTAAAACAAGCCTGCAGATTTCAGATATTGTGAGATCATGGTGTGATGTGATTAGACAAGTCAAAACGACTCGATCAATAAGAGAAATGAGTTACAGGGGAGTTGTAAAATATTTAAATTACAGCTCCCAAATCTGTTCGAGTATTTTGTTTCGTTAGAAGGTCAGAATGTTACTAGTCCAGCCTTTGCATGTTGACCGTATGGTCGTTTTATTCAGTCTAGTTGAACGGACCCATTACAGCGACGTTTCGTTTTACGACGCCATTTTAAGGATGCGCACAGCACATTTGGAGAGCTTGGATCAGCCACACGTATTGCGTGTACACGTTATATTGAATGCGCATCGTAGCGCAACTCCTATTGATTGGTCAGTTAGTACAAAAGGGGATTTGCAACTCCCTGGTACAAACGTGTATAAGGTCGGGTTCATAATTCATTATAGCGCTATGAAGCTATGAAAGTTAAACATTGTTCAACTCTCAGCTATGATGTCTATGACTGGCGGGCGCAGCAGAGCAAGATATGACCATTTATGGTTCTTATAGCTTTTATCTATAGCGAGTGAAAATTTGGAAGTATGAACCGGCCTTAAGTTTGAGAAAATAAGGAGTCTCTAAATTTTACTGTGAAACATTACCTAAATCTTCAACATTTCATACAATCGACGTACTGGAATTGTTGCTACAACACTGGCATTTGTTTATCGGGTAAGTCCATTTTTGACATGGATTTTCTGGACCGTCTAAGCAGGAAGGATTGCCGCCGCAGTCGCCTCCACCAATAATTTTCAGTTTGAAAGGGCTTATTGTCTTGAAACATCCAAACTTACCTTAGAAAACGTTACAGTTCTAGAGTGGAATGGTTTACCCCCCCCCCCCCTTGCTGCGATATTTGATACCTTCAGAGAGCACTGTAATATAAACGTTGGAAATGCCCCAAAATAGTGGCGTAAAGTGCGAAATAATAAACTGTATAGGTACGAGTTAACTATGAATTTACGAACTTCATCAGGGCCAGAAACATGTTGTACTGACTGCTCTAAAAAAGTTGTTCTTTCACACCCCACCATTCTATTGTCTAAGTGGGGTATATAATATAACCAATCCTGTAGCGTAAGGCTGTTGCAAATGCAGGGAGCTCTCGGATGCATTTTTGTGGAAGACGCTTGTGGCAATAAAGTGTGCCTTCGCAATGACATATACACCTGAACTGTACAGTCGTTAGTAAATCTAGGAAAGTCACAGTTGATTATTTTAAAGACGCCGAAGCATGAAACAGCTGACAGAGGTGTGTATTGGTTACCCGCTCCCACTAGTCCCCTTGAACATCTTTGTTCCTTTCTATCACTGAAGTGGCCAAATTAATCTCTTACCATCACTGAACAAATATTAACTTTGTCTTCAAAGATATAAAATATAGCACCTGATAACATCTATGGACACCTGCATGTTCCAAAAGTTCGAAATTAGGGGGAAGGCGGTCTACTGAGTTGAGTTTGCACCCCAAGAAAAGCGTTAGGTACCTGTATGGGTAGAAGTCGCCTTAAGTCAATGGCAACTTAAAAACTTTCTAGGGGGCGAAAAAATTTTCAAGACCCCCCTTGGCCTCCCCCTTGACTACGGGCCTGACGAGGTTGGAAGGGAAGCAATCATGTAGCACAAAATCTCATCGTCTATTTCTCACATCTGCCTGGACGTTTTTGTGTCTTTATGAAACTGTTACATCTGGAAAAAGAGGCTATGTCGCGTTTACAGCAAACAACATTTAATTTGCTAAGTTTCGCATGCACAGGTGAGTCGAGATAGAAAATTAGCAAATTTCCCCCTTTCAAGGGGGATTTTTCAGGGGGCAAAATGTGTAAAAAATGTATTAAGTCAATGGCAACTTAAAACTTTCTAGGGGGCGAAAAAATTTTCAAGACCCCCCTTGGCCTCCCACTTGACTACGGGCCTTCCCCCATGTCCCCGCTCCTCGAGGGATACCAGGGAGCTTCAACAGCGGAATTTCCCTGGTGAAACACTACAATGTATTTGATCCAGGAAGATATCCGTTTGTTCCGAAGTTTCGTTTGCCATGTTCTTCGTGACACGAAACGGCTTAGCTCTGCACATGTGCATGGTCGTCCTCTTTGCTCACTGGCAACAATGTATACCAAAATGAAAAAAATCTATGTATGACCAGATGACCGTAAGTTTGATGCAGTACAAAGAGGAAAAAATCAAATTTTAACATATTATGCCGTACCCTTAAAAGGTAAAGAAGTAATAAAAAGTGCAGAGACAAGAATGTTAAAGATTATAAAATGTGCCAACTTGATTGAAAATACGAGAATATGTCATCAATTAAAAGGCAAAATTTAGCAGACATTGACACAATTCACATATTAATAGCGACATTACATTGATCACTTTTACGAAAAGATGTAAAATGCAACACTTAGTCTAGCCCTACACGGAATTCTTTATTAAAGTATTGCCTTTAAAAATCTGGACGCAAAAGTAGATAGCTAAGGATGGTTGTAAAATGATGGAGCTAATGGAGGGCCTGATTTACGGCACGGCCCGACGGCGCCCACCCCCCCCCCCACATTTAGGGGGCCCCACATTTAGGTGTCCAAAAATATGGAGGCCTAAGATGCCTTACCGTCCGTTCGTCGATGTAAAATACCGACCTTTGTTCGGGATACAACACTGAACAGAAGTTGTCTTCCAAGAAACACACGGGCCTATAAGGATGAATGGTCTTTACCGCATTTGGGTAACTCGTCACATGTGACACCACAAACCCTATGAACTAAGTGTTTACAAATGTAAATTCTGAAATTTACGTTCTCAAAACTATCGACGTCGATGACATCATCAGCCAGTTTGCTAAAGACAGAGCTAGAAGGAAGCCAATTCCATGATGGGATCAAGGTTCAACTGAAACAGAAGTAAATACATTTTCCCCATTAGCTGATTAGACACTTGGAAAGGGGGAAGTCTGCTGGAATATATTTCTCATACGGAAAATGGAATATGGACACCTGGAGGGACATTAGAAAAAAACGCAAAAACAAAAAAAAACTGACACATTTATAGTGCATGGCAATATTCACAATAGTCAATTTCCAGAACATTAGATTTCAAAATTGAAAATGTTTAAATGCAACTTGCAAGGCCTGGGAAGTGCCATTTCCAACGATCTGGGAAGGATTTTCTGCCAAAATTTTCTTGCACGCCAACCTGTGGTGACGCTCCGCTTAGATAGTGGGCCTAATCGTGAAAGGGCCTCAAGGCTTTTCTGGGCCCGGGCCCCCACAAGCTAAATCCGGCCCTGGGCTAAGGATTCTTACCAGTTACTTGGCCCACACCACCCCCTTGGCTACGGGCCTGTCACACCCCACATGATAGTTTTTGTACAGCTAATGAGAAATAGTCGAACTTTGAAGAGGCATATCCAAAGTACAGAACAAGATATCAACATCATTCATAGGGATGTTGAAGCTTCAGCCCTCCCTCTCCCAGAAATTGGTCAAAACATATTTCTCGGGTAAATTTTTCTGAGGAAATTAGACAATTTTCTCTGCTATGCAGAAGTGTTTTTGAGAAAGTACGTGTAAGCTCCCTATATCCTGTAAGTCTATGACATAATTTTAAATAGATTTTCTTTTGTATATCTAAATGCAGACCAACTTTTAGTAAAACTGTTCTTTTTCATCATGTTTACACACTTTTAAGAAGATGATAAGTCACTCAATACCCACTTCAAAACTTTACAGTTAGAAAAACATCGTTCCGTCTTCAGTCTATATTTCTTGGGGAAGTTACGGGAGAAAATGTTGGGAGAAAATGTTGATAAACTTTGCATAAGCCTGGGTGCAACGCCTGATGTGACACTTTGATGCATCCATGAAAGAAACGGACTAATGATGCGTAGGCTACCACGTTCTATCTTTGAAAAAGTAAAGTTATACAGGTCTTTTAACTGGGCTACAATTGCAAAAAACCGCAATACAGAGCAGGTTAGGCTATTTCGCTTCCAAACGTTATAACATATATGTAGGCTAATAAGTCGTTTAGACAAATTATCGTGCCAAATATCACCCGCTGTCGGGTTATCAAAGACGTTAAAGCGTCATCAATCCGCTCTCAATCGTGTGGGTTTGCTTCTATCCTCGGACTACTCGGCAATTTTTATCTTGTACAGTTTCCTGGTCTTGTTTTCATCGTGTTTTTTATCATTCGGTAATATACATTTTACTACGTGCTCCTAGGTAATTTACATTCAAAAATCGCCAAGCGATTTGACACGCCAAGTATGCACTATAAACGGCAAATCATTCCTGGCGGTAATTTGTTTTTACTCACAGCGTAATAATATCGTTGCTCCAACAGATTTACGATTTCTGTCCCTCTTTTTAACGCCGTGGCTGTTTTTGCTCCTATTTTGCTACATTTCTTACTTTTCTTCGATCGGTGAACCAGAATCAGGGGAAAAAGGAAGCAAATCAAGAAAACCAATTCATGTCAATTGTCGTTAACTAAAAGTCATGATGCGTGCTTGTTGTACGGTTGTCCTAATTTTCTCGTCAAGATTGTCCCCATCGGCAAGGGTCTGTCTCACCTGGTGTCCCTTCCACCGTCGGCACGTCTGATTTGAACCAAATCTTCTCAATGTTTATTCTCTGATTTGCCCAATTTCTAACAACTGTTGCTGTTTCGGTACTTTATTACGGCTCAATAACAAACCCCCCGACAAGTCCTGTTTTCCCGATGTGTCAGCTTGATATTTAACTCGACTGCCTTCACGAGATTACAACAACGACTTGAGGAAGGAAGGGCAGACGAAACTATGTTTCTAGGTTGATGGCAGGTAATTTACTGCGCATGCTCTGTAGATAGAAAAAGGAAACATTGGATAAGAAGAAACCATTGAAACATAGGCCTATGTGAAAAAGGATACCGATCTGCTTACTACATGGAGCTCATTAACTGGAGGGCGTTGCCATCAAGTTCGGTAAGAATTGCTACGAATCATCTTGGATAAACCACAAAGATGACATATTAATTGATTACTTAAAACTTGGTGGTCAAAATATGATACTAAAAAAATCGTGTATATAACAATTTCAATGTTTATTTCCTCAGGTTGCATAATACACTGAGGTTGATAAATGAAGGGCACAATAAGGCTCTTCACGGTTACGTAAGTGGTTGGCATTGGTTGACATAGAGCATGCACAAGAACACATGCTTGTATGTTAGGTGTTGCGCGTGTAAACACTTGTGCGATTGCACGCAGAAAGTAGACGGATTTCATTGTGACGACATTGTACGGTAATCTCGCCTTACCAACTCTTTTGCCGACCAGCCGTGACGTCATTTGTTTGTAAACATAAAAGAGTCTATTTGCAACGTCACCACTCCTCTACCTCGTCCCTCCCCGGCTCGTGAAAGAGAGGGCGACTTTGAGGTAGTTGGGGTTGCAATTTTTTCACCTCTTCATGAGAGTTTCAAAATATTCCTCTTTTTTCGGACCAACCCTCAAAATTTTCTTTTTTTTTTTTTTTTAATGTGAAAAATGATGAATTGTCGGCATTCACTGACATTTGACAAAAGCGTCCATGGGGTTTTGAAACCCCCTTCCCCTCTTCCCCTCTTCCCCTCTTCCCCTCTTCCCCCTTCCCCTCCCCCAACCTATGTTCTGCACTTTTACGAAAATGATAAAAAATGGATGTCTTGATTCTTTTATTACATTCTCGTATTTGAGGCAGATGGTAGGTATCACTTCAGTAAAGACAGTGAATAAAGTCACCTTTTACTATTAATTTTTCCGAGTAATTTACCCTACTTGACCCTATAGAAATAAATAGGTTACTCGACTGGAGTAAATTATAACTGAAATGACCTAATTTCAAAATAATGAAGTGACTCTTACAAGTGTGGTGAGAAATACAGTGCTCTGATAAATTTACTACCTCAAATTATTAGGATTAATGCATTCTACCTTGTAACATTAAAAACAATAGCTGTGGTCATATTCTGGTTTGGAAAACACTTCGAGACATTTAATGGTTGTAGCGCACCTTACACAGGGTCAAAGGTCAACAGTGTTTGCCTCAGCATTTTCCCAGTATGTCACTTATGTTATTTTATCCTCATACAGGTGTTTCAGAAAGTTCTCTTGCCCTAAAACTTAAAACTTTTAGGTTAAGCGTCAGTGCACTTTTTGTGAACTTGTCACCAAGTATGTTTCGTTTAGAATGTTTTTTCAAAGAAGGAAACGAACTTCCTGTTGGTTCACAAGTATTCCTCCGCGAAGT
Organism: Holothuria glaberrima; assembly: GCA_009936505.3. Taxonomy (NCBI): domain Eukaryota; kingdom Metazoa; phylum Echinodermata; class Holothuroidea; order Aspidochirotida; family Holothuriidae; genus Holothuria; species Holothuria glaberrima. The sequence goes on along the minus strand of WURT03000006.1, from coordinate 2,203 downwards.
CTTTAACAAAAAAATGTAATCCATCGGAAGAGTTTTTGTTTTTATTCAAACTTGATTGATATATAATTGGCCTTTGTGAAAACAACTTGCGCTGTTGTATATGCGTACATTTCAGAAGTCATTTCACTTGCAAATGTTGAATTGTACCACGACCCGACTTTAAACTTAATTCATAGATTACTATGGACTTCGAATATAACGTAACTTCATGTAAATAGTATATCGCGGTTTCGTTTCGGTTTTAAAGCAAAATAATTAGAGCTATACAAGCCCTTTCCTCGCAAGGGACAATATTGTATCATGCAGCCATCAAATAAACCTATAGCGATATCGATATTAAACCGAAATGACGAAACTAGTTGCTGATATTGGATAATGACAATTGTTCTAACACAGTTGTGTACGTCTATAATAAGTGGATTAATGAAAACAATCTCAGGTAGTAGCCATTCACAAAATGGCGTCACAAACAGGCTGGGACGCCGTTCCTGCAGGACAAATCGTTTTACATACCAATCAAAGCCTTGAATATCAACCACGTGATATGAAGCATGTGGCGCACTTTCAAAAACGAAGTTTTGAATCTTTTCCTAGTTTTGAAAGCAGATTATGAAAGATCATCTTTGATCCATATTAGAGACCTAGCTCCAACATATGCCTTCTGGTAAACTTAATCCTGATTTTGGAACAAAATTTTACAATCTTTGGAAAACATTTGTGATTTTCTTTTCCACCAGAAAAGGGCGTATATTCATAGCTACGTGCAGCAAGTATACCACGCTGTTTGTCCCAATAGAATTTAATAAATCATCGGAAGAGGGGAGTAGCAGATACGTAAGTTACACAATGATTTATTTAAATGATCGAAACTGGTGCATATTACGAAATCTAGGACTTTGTGTATTTTTGCTGTAAAATCTCAGAACTTGTTTCTAGCCATGGGGGGGGGGGGAGAGGTTCAGTCCTCATGACTTAAGTGAGAAACACTAATGCCCCAAAATCACCTGTATCGTGAAAAATATACTGATATGACTTCCTGCCCTGAACTGCAATCCCCAGTACGGAAACCTCTCCGAGGAGGCCCCCATGGCCCCAAGCCCTAAGGGAGAGCTTTCCGGTCCGACGGCGCCTCTGGGAATGTTGGGTTAGTGAATTTAGTGTGGTCTGAAACCCCTTCCTAGACCAAATCCTAGCGACATGCCTGGTTTCGAGGTAGATTACGCGAAGAAAAATAAATATTTTATTGACTTCGCGTCCCATGTAATCTTACATTTTGTGTTCTTCAAATTTCTCAACATTACTTATCTGAAAGCCCTAAACGAGAGTGAAGCGAGGTGGTGTAGACAGCTCGACCTGAAAAAGGCTATAGTTTTTGTTGTCATACTGCTGCGCGCGACCCTTTCTTCATACCCCAGTAACTTTTGGTTAAGTCCGTCTAGTCATGTGGTCTTAAAATGCAATGATTGGTCACACGAAAAATCGCCCCGCATAAAGTTGAACTATTTTCGATACAATTATACCGCGTCGCATCGCTCCTAGTGTATGAGAGGTACGGTAACATAACTTGAACTGCTTTATCTCTCCTGGTGACATCTCGGGACGTTAGTCCAAGTGTAAAATGGCCTTTACTTTGCTAAATTCCAAGGGCGTAGGATACGAGGGCCGGGGGAGCCAGCCCACAGCGAAATTTGTAGGGGCGGAAGTATGCTTCGAACCCACCCCCTACTTTCCAAGAACGAAAACCCCTTATTTGTTTCTTCTGTAAAAATGTCAAAAATTTGCAGTAATTTACCTTATCATTTATCCAAAATGATGCACCAAATTGCGTCTAAGGACCCTCAAATATCCAAACATTTTCCAAAGGGAACCATTGTTTGTCTCTTCTGTAAGAAATGGCAAAAATGTGCAGTAATTTACCTTGAAATTTGTCCACAATGATGGACCAAAACGCATCTAAGGACCCTCAAATATGCAAAACATTTCTGAAAGGAACCTTCATTTGTCTCTCCTGTAAGAAATGACAAAATTTGCAGTAATTTACCTTAAAATTTGTCCACAAATGTTGCATCAAATTGCATCTAAGGACCCTCAAATATCCAAAAATTTTCCAAAGGGGAGGGGACTCCTCCCTCCCCCTTAGACCCTTCCCCAGGACGGCGATCCGAAACAAGATTCAGCCCCCCCCCCCAGTCGCGAACAGCTT
>WURT03000005.1:2212430-2223131 GCA_009936505.3 Holothuria glaberrima | reverse complement strand
TGTGCTGGAACATTGAAAGTACAGTTTGAAGTTGATCATCGCAAGCGGTGGATATACCGTTATAGGAAAAACACAAAAGCCCACCTTGATAAATAACGTAGTAACAATGCTCCGTGGACTAACTTCGTCAGCTCAACTAATCTATTTTCGCCTGGACTTTCATTTCAAACGAAAGGTGTGACGGACTTTTTACATCGGTTTTATAGATAGAGATGACCACAAAAGAGCCGAATAGCAGAGACACGAAATGAGGCTCAAAATGGACACACATGCCAAATTAATGGAAAATTTATGTAATTATCTCAAGAGAGCGCATGACACATGTACCAGCTGGGAAGTAAAATTGCATATCAGGTCAACATCTAACACGAGCCGGGTCATACCGAAGACTTTAAAAATGGAACCTACTACCATTGTGCTTGGTGCTCAGCATAAACAATAGAGTAGGGAAAACAAGCCAGTGAGCTACAACTGGAAAAAGGCCGTGGCCGGCTCGACTTAAACCAATTGGTTAGAAACTGGGCCGTAAAACCTTATTTAACTAACTAACTAACTAACACGAGTTGACCAAGTAAGCCGGTAAGCCCAAACAGTGATCCCTACTTCCATCGGATCAAACGAACATGAACTAAAACCATTTTTCATTTTTATGTATACTTCTTAAATAAAGTCACTGTGTTTTCTTCAACAGTTGCCGTGGTACAGTGGGTAATTCATGCTGGCAGTCATTCATATGGATTCAGAACATAGGCGGCTGTAACAAATTTTGTTTGGGGGGCAAAATCAACTTCGTGATCACGAAGGTTTGGATAACCCCTCAGCAATATCAATGTCCCGTATAGGATATATTATAGTAGGTGTATGGTTAGTTTTATGATTTACAGTGATGCCCTATATAGTGTTCCAAAGCTCTTCAGAAACCATCTCAGGTAGTCAGTCATACGTTGTGCTGTATTTAGCAAATACGTTTACCCATTAATATTTTATTATTGGTTCCATTGTGTCATAATACGCTTCAGTTTTGCCAAGAAGTAATAAAATGTTGATTTTCTTCATTTCTTTCTTAAAATAACGAAACTTTCGAACTTGAAGTTACTTGAAAACAACGAAATGATATCACTATTTGGGATCTGAGTACAGTCCCCGAAACAATTTTTGGCAAAGTGGAAGGGGAATTTCCCTTACTCAAAACGACAATTTATCCCTTATACAACTAGACCACTAGTCATTGTCTCACTACAGCTTTGATTAACTGTTTGGTGTTCATTTTAATCAATGGTAACGGTTGTTTAAAACAAAGTTGGTAAACCTTTCGATTATAACGGGCCATCTTACAATCTTAAGACTGGAGCGCTGTCAACGTGGCCAAGGAAACGAAAAGCCCCCCTCCTATGAGCACCAAATTACGTGTAGACAACATCTCCGATACACCATTTTGCAGACAGACACCTATGCTGATCTGTCTACGTGACACCCAGAAAAACTGCTTCCAGTCGTGGATGAGAATCATGGCGGTAAAGACCCCCGAAAGCTCCAAGGTGTCTGCAAAACCATGGGGTTAAACGCCAGCATTACCGTTACATTTATTTGTAAATGGCATCACGAAGCGTGAAACTAATCAGATGCAGTTATGAGTTATCAAAAGGTGATCATTTGTTTTAAACATCTTAGCTTGCACTAATTGCAGGCCCATTTGTGATGCTGAAGTATTATTATAGTAATTGAGCAACTGAAAAAAGCACGCGAAGCGCGCCGAAAAAATATCGTTTGGAAGGCACTATTTTACTTACATCGCATTACATCACGACAAAGTTATTCACTTCTTTACTTTTAAATCGTCTCAAGGGAGGGAGGGAGGGAGGATTGACCCATGTAATCCACCGGGACTAATACGGTGCAAACGAAATAAATTTCGCATAGTTTCCATAGTTGGATGAGTTTGGTTCATACGTAAAGACATGCATGCTTTACAATGCATGTTACATTGTGCAATATGTGAGGCGTAGCACTACACCATGCACAGGCGGCATCACGAAGTGTGTTTGGCCTATGTCTAATAATGATGGACAAAGTTATTATAAATTGACTTTCAAAGGCATGTCACTATACGTTCACAAATTGCCTTCCGGGAAGGACCAAATGGTCTCGCAGGCCGGAGGTTCCCTACCCCTGGTTTAAACCATTCTCGCAACTCCGTTAAAAATTCTTGTAAAATAAGGCGTTTTTCCCACCGAGTTCTCTTATGCATTGTTTCTACTATAATAAATTGAATACTCATTGGGTATGCATTCAAAACTTTCAGCATAATCATGTTCGATCAGACACCGATACAGCTTCCAATTTAAAAGTTCTCGCATTTTACATTAATCTTCACACACGTCCGGCACATCTGATTTTACTAATAAGCATTAGCAACTTTCGCGATCATCGGTACTTACGGCTTCAGTGATTTTACCAAATAAACATTTTCTTGTTCACCCTTTACGGGAGGTTCACATTGACACATAACACACAAAACAAAATAAATGCCACAGAGCAGCTTACAACTCCCGACAATGGTTGAGACTTTGAGCAAAGGAAATTTTCTAAGAATTATATGTGTCAACTGATAATGGGCCCCTAACGCCTGACAGTGTGGAATTTTATCATTTCCTTTATCGCAAACTAGAATATCCCCCATTGAAGGAGCTGCACACGAGCCTGAAAATAAATCAAAATCATGACGTCTCGATCGAATCTTATTAATTCATATGACCAGTGGTCGAATGACACAGTAAACCTAGGCTGAAAATTTGAAATTATTGCGAAACTATACTTGACAATTATATATTAATTCATACTCTATAAATAATACATGACATTTGTGAGATAGAGGGAATAATTGGCCCAAATTAAGAAATACTTTTTATTTATGTCATATCGAATAACGTTATTTTTTGAAAATTGAAGATCATGCTTTGAAAACTTTTTTGGGGGGCAAGTGCCCCCCACGTGCCCCTATGGCGAGCTGCTAGTGATTCAGAACATAATAAAGGTTGGTACCCTACCACGGATTATAACTACCTGCGTTATTTGTTTCTGTCTATGCTACTATCATGATCGATTCTTTAAAATCGAATAGGCCTATACAATCATCTTCCTGGTGTAATAAAACGTTTAAAATATTAAAGCTGTTTCCTAGTATACTGTGTTGTTCGCACTTTCACAGTCCTTTGTTTTAAATCCATCACGGCAGAAAGGCTCCAGTTTCCAGACGCAGCCAGGGCCGCAGGGGTTCATTTTCGCACCGGATGCAACGTAGACTATTTTCAAACTTGAAAAGAGGAAATATGGAAATCTCACAAAGAATTGTCCTGAAAACTAAAAAGGCAAAACCTGAAAGGGAAAGATCATTTTGAGTTTAACGTGAGAACCGGTAAATAACTGTGTATTTCTTGTAATTCAAGCCTGCTTTTCTCGATTCAGTAAAATCAGATCTGGAACGCCTACATATTTAATGACGTTTTATGAGGTATAGCATTTCTGTTTTCTTTTGTAGAATGTGACGCCCACACTTTCAAACGGCACAATGAGATATCCGAGAGAGCAATAATAAAGAAGCGTTGTGTATCAACAAATAGGGAAGCAAACAACTGTGACTTTTGTAGGTTTGCCGGTCAGTAAAATCAGCAGTTAACCGGCAGTAACGCCTTTAAACCGGAAATGATGATTTTCCTTAGGAAGTTCGTGGCGCGCGTAATGACAAGTAATGTAGATATTGCAACAACAGTCGGGGTTGTGACCGTTTACTCCCTGGTTCAGAACTACGACTGACCAGAAGCCCAAGCCATGTGGCGAGTTGTGAAACTCAACTCTGAAATGTTAAGGCTATAGTACAACCTTTCAAAATGCCTCTGTTTTTGGCAATTTTTAAAATCTGATCATGAAGTTCCCTTGGCTATGGCAAAAAACTATTCAGCAATGGATTTGTGGATACGACCATCAGGCATGACTTAACAGGAATATGGTACTTTCAATTGAGCGAGCGGTTATAAATTTTGTCCGAATTGTAGTGATTTCGATATCAAAACTTAACCTGAAGTGGAGCATATTTTTCCGAAAAGGAATAACTTTCTACTTGACTCGGGGTAGGGGAAGGGGGTTGCAGCCACCGTACGCCTACAAGAACAGAAGAATGTGTAAAAAAAGCCAACATTAATATTCAATCAGATATACAAGGAAGAGAATTTTTTAAAGATACTTTGTACTTCCCAGAACTGATTATGAACTCCTTTCGATATGAGAAACGGCAAATCAATATTTATCAGCGGATAGGTCAGATGAAGAGAAGTACAAAATCAGATAAACAAGGAACATAAAAACGTACCTTACTTCTCTAAAATTACATATGCCGAGGGGTAGGTATTATGAGTATAAACTAAAGCCACATGTCATGACTTCCTATGGAACTCCAAAAAGCTTCCTTTCGCTTTTTCAGACAATTTTTCCAGTTTAGCACGTCATCACATTTAATTTATAATTGGTACGTCAAGATAACAATTTTTATTACTGCGTTTAATAATTAGTACTCCTTCGGTGTTTTTCCATAGTTACTATGCTTATTTCAATTTTTCATAGGCTGATTTTTGTCAATATTTAAATTTTTTCATCCTTTTTGCTATTAGAAATACCCCATAACTACCAAAATTTGCAGAAATAAATATCGCATGCCGACATTCTGGGTTCTAAAATATTACACAAAGATTTCATGACTTTTTCTTGATACAGAGGATCTCTTCAGGAAGGGGAGGGAGTTATCCTTGTGAGAAACCTCGGTACCACAAACCACATTTCTATTCATTGCAAAATGGAAATGACTATTTAAATGACAACCTATAGGGAAGAGATCACTGACAACAAACTATTCAAAAGACACAGAAAACACAAAATATTATTGTTTAAATGATTATTTTCAAGCCCATTTTCGCAGAAAATAACTCAAATACAACTTAAGATGATCACCGTCACATCAAATGAAGTTGATAACAGACCCTACTTAACACAAAAAAGTGGAAATTACCATGATAACATAGCAATTAAATAATTTTTTAACAAGCTATATGACAAAAATGATATTTTATACACAATTAATTAGGAGGTTTATGATAAAACAAATATAATTCACGGTGTAGTGTGGCAGAGTACACTCGATGATATGGCTCTACACTTTTGGATACAAATGAAAAAAAAAAAATTAGATAATACTGGATATGTTCCTGGTAAGGGAAGGGGATTACAATGTCCCTGGTGGAGTGGGGGTGGTACCACACATGGTATCTTCCTTCACCAACAGACTAACAACTGTGGTATCTTACATATGCCTACATATTCACAGTGCACCCCTAAGCTTAACACATACCAAGAGTCTTTGAATTAAAAAAATTGATAACTATTAAAATAAATGCTATCACACTGTACATCTCAAAAGAAATGATGGACCAAAATTTTAAGACTTGTTTTAGAACCAGTCAGGTCAGAGCACTGGCAGATCCAAGAGGGGGAGGGGGGAAATGGGGGCCACGGCCCCACCCAAAGGTGGGCCAAAATTTTGTTTCAGAAAATTTTCTAGAAGAATATTACCTTCACAATTGTACATTTTGTTGCACCAAATCACATCTGAGGGCATTCATTTATAGAAAAATTTTCCAAAGGGGGAACCCCCTCCCCATATCACTGTACCACCAGCTTGGCCCCTCCCAAACAAAGGCCCTGGATCCACTAGTGGATCAGAGTGATATCCAATGTCATGAGCTTCTGACACAGGTAAATTTAATAGATTGTACTCCCATGTTTAGATGTGTAGGCTCTATGCTCCATCCCATTCTCTGGTTTACCTGCTAATTAAAAATTACTCTGAACTGACCTACAGAGTGACACAGGCATATTAAAGTAAACAATATCATTTATCTTGTGGCAAATTTTGAGGAGGCATAACCGCTAGTAAATGTACCTCCCTTTTTAAACAACCACAAAACCTTGAGTTCTTAACCACAGCAAACTCACCTCTATAGTGCAAACTAATTTTATGTGTAAGCACCAAGGAAGGGTATTCATTAACCCTGAATATTTCTCTGCTTTAAGGCTTTAACATGCATGCAGTGACACAAGACATTTAAGGCTTAATTGCTTACTCTACAATTTTCAGACAACACCACGACATCTCCACGTTTTCTGCACCTTAAGTTCACACTGCTTGATACAGGCAACATATATTCTGCATGAAGACTTTAAGCATGTTTTACACTGACTGATATTTAAAAACATTTTCTGCCACAAATTGCACAGATTAGCCAATTTTCTTTTCCATTCTTTGCTAACAATTTTCTTTTTTACAAACCTTACAACCTTACCAAAAAGGATTCTCTTGTATAGAAATTGTGCAACACTAATAACACATCATGTAATATCAAAAGAAACCATCAATTACAAGGCATAATGGGTAAACTTCCTCAGAAGACTACACTACCTCTTTAAGAAGATGTGAACACAATTTGGTGGAAAATAGGCAAAGCATGCCTTCCAACGTGATAATTAGAAGTAACTCCCATCTCCCACAACGCTTCCAAAATTTTCACATAAAGTATGAAGTTACTCAATTTGACCAAAAAGACAAACATCTTTTGTTATAAAACTGCTTTGAAACAAACAAACAAGGCCAAAATGTAGGTAATGATGCATTCAATGCTCATTACCATTGTGACAAGAGGTTAATAATGACATGACTTTTCATAATGAGACTTTTTAACAGTGCAACCAGCATTTGTGTCAATTATCACTTGGAATCCAATGTTATGTCTCAGCTGTGTCATGATTCTTACCAGCCAATGGAGACCTTTTACTCACAGTCATGAATTCTCCACCAATGACCACGTTGAGTAATGGTTAGTTAGCCTTGGTTGTTAGCTTGTTACACAACACACAATTTAACTTATTTAGTAACAAGGTTTCCTACAGTATCTGGTACCATCACAGTAGAAGAGACACAATATCAGTTATACTTGTCCATGACATGTCATCCTTACAAATAAATTTCATTTAAATCTCTTTGCATTCTTCGAGTCAATTTCTTTTTGAAATACAACAACTTACTCAACATTCACATTTCTGCAACAAATATTGGCTAAACCCAGTCACATATGCTTGTACTACTGTCTTCGTACCCAATTATCCTGACTTAAGCCGAACGCACACAGACGACTGAAAATGCGAAACATGAGACAGAAAAAACGTTTTGTGTTTTTGCAAAACAAGCACTGCTTTATTCGCGAAACTAGTGTTTAGCTAAACATGTGTTTCGGACGACGCACACGGACGTCAGCACGAAAACATATTTTCTGCTTGTGTTTCTATCGTCCATGTGCATTTGGCTTTACCCACCAGTACGTAGCTGATAATTTGAGAAATATTGAAATTATGAGTTCAACATTTCAATCTCTCTGAAAGGCTTACCTTTATCTCTTAATTCTTACCACTCCCCCCCCCCCCCATCCTCCCTTGAGTAGACCACCAAAAATGGAAAAACACACTGATTAAGCTTTTAATGGATACTACCTCAAGAAAACTTCAAGGTGTGTCAAAGGTAAGTTCTCACCAAACTTTGCTGTACTGACATTGTTAAAACTTGATACATTTTGAAAGTTGGAAGCTTTAACGTGACAACAATACAGGGCATTCAAACAATCCCTTTCTTATTCATTTCTTTTACAAAATAAAAAAAAAGAAAATGTTATAACAGTTTGATACTTTAAGCAAGTTGAATTAACCCTATCTTACATATAAAACACACATTGCTGTTTGACATGCAAACAGGTATAATGTCCATACAATGTGTACAAAGCTTTCTGTAGTATACTCCCAATGTCACCCTACAACCACTCTCATTCAATCACCATAGTTGTTCCTTCAACTATGCCTCGCATCCCCAAACATAAGAAAATAATTGTACAATAAGTTTGACATTTGTTTCTACCTAATGTCCCACGTAATGCTACCAAGTAAATTCATATGGAGCTATGTTTACAATCCTTTATAAGGATACGAAAATCAGTGGTGTCCTAGAAAGCTACATTCCATCGCTGTTTCCCGCTGAGAGGGTTTTTATGTCTTTAACACACGATTGCAAGTCCTTCAACTGCAAAAAAAGCATCAACCATATTTCCAAGCATTATTGACGAGACCTGATACTCGTGAGAATCTGTCTTTTCATCTCAAAAGTAAGTGTGAGTTAGCTGACTAAAGACATCATCAGCCATCAAAGATGATGTACTCATGAGTCTCTCTCCTTGCAAATGAAAAGTTGCTGGATTCTTAGACAATTACACATCCCCGTTTCTTGCCTGACTTTCCCTTCTTGCCTTTTGTGTCTGGCGTTTGGCGGTTAATCTGCCTCACAAGGTCGTAAAAAATTTCATTGACATTTATTTTGGTCTTGGCTGAGGTTTCCAGAAATGTGCTGAAAGAGAAAGAGAAAACAAAAATGGAAAGTTACACCTCCATTTAAATGATTCCCATAAAACTAATTCACTCAAATGACTCCTCAAAGTTTATAAGCGGGCATAAAATTGGTAGGCTACTACAAAGTTACTGACTCATGAAGTATATGTTACAAATTGTCAACTATATAAAAAACACTATCAAGAAATTTTATCCACAGTATTTGGAGAGATGCCTAAAGATTAGGAATGATAACTGAGAAAATACAATGTCCCTGACATTCAACAGGAAGACAAGACCTAAATTTCAACATGGCCAATCTTCAAGTTCTGTTTTGACCTAAGTACATGCTAAGCTACTTGCTCAAGAAGGATAATAGATCTCATTCAAGTATTCACACTTCTGTAACAAAAGTTTACAAACACATATTGGGTAGCAAGAATCGAGAATGAAACTGTTAGCCTTACCAGTTGCAGAACTGTTTGGCTAGATTAGACCCTTGATCTTTCCCTACGACTCTCTCATCTTCCAAGTCACATTTGTTGCCAACTAGAACCATTGGTACCTGAAAGAATCAATATTAACAGAATTTTAATATAGCAGTCAGTGTTTATGCTAGGGCTCAGAAAATGGGGGAGGGCCATTTCCCCCCTCCCAAATTTTTTTGGGGGGGTTTTAAATTCTTGGGGAATTTCCAAAAATTATAAATCAAACAAGTTCAAGAGTTCCAAATTAACATGAAGTATGTAGGAAAGTAAAAAAGTGCGGGCCGAGAGGTCTGTGCAGGAAATTTCCGCGGACAATTATTTTTGCTGCAAGACTTGGAAAGTCAGTGCAGGAATAGCGCAGTGGTGCACTTTAGCATGAACACTGATATCAGTGTTCCTCACAAGGATGTGCAATTAGAGGATTCATGCAATATCTGCTGGAACCAGCAAAAACGCTTTCACTTCTATGTTCCGATGTCTCTATGTTCTGACACAAGTAAACCTATGCTCTTACCCTACCCCAAGCCTTACCCTAACAACGCCCCTCAACATAGACCCCTGTCAGACCATACACATTTCAGAATATAGAGCTGTCCCTGCAAAAAATATCTGTATGATTCATTGTAGCTACCACACACTTTTTATAATATTAATATACCAAGACTGATCTGGTGTTATGTCTGTAAAAAGCCAGGTTGGAGTTTTAATTGCCATTGAAAAGAATATGGCTTTCTTTTTTACACCAAAATCCTAAAAAAATGACATTCTTTATACTTACGAAAAGTTATGTTTAAATGATCCAAGTTTAATAAGTAAACATAACAAGGAACTTACTTAAATTATCATACAGGTTAATGTCACAGCTGATCTGCCTTGGTACATAATAAATATGACAAATTTTAACAAAATGCCTTAAAATTTGAAAGGTCCCATGTTTTCACTCTGAAAGGAGAATTCCACCCTCTAATGAAAACAAGACTAAACACAAATGATAAATTTGAAGACAAAGTTTCAAAAATGGAGTCCCTCTGATAATATACTTTTACAAATAATGGCAGAATGAAAACGGATCTTTGATGATGAATTGAAAATTTAAACTTTTAAACAGTGAATGATGAAAAGTGTAGAATTGAGAGACATCCACAATTCTTAAAATGCAGTCATCTATTCCTTTCTATTTGAGTTCACAACATTTAAAGGTATATAGCCTTATGCTCTTTTGAACGGTCTTAACGAAAGTAAAAAAGCAGAACTGCCGAACAGGAAGGAAATCGTGTAAACCAGTTCTTCCTTGACAAGCTTTTGCCAGTAAAGAATCTTCGCAAGGATGTCAAGCAGTACAACTAATCAACACTGACATTATGTAATGTACATATACTTTGCAAGGCAAACTGATTAGCGTTAAGATTACAGCAGTGTTGACACACAACATCTGTATAACAGCTGTTTGTGTCTATCATGAGGATCACGTTCTTACTGTTCACTCTACGATACTCACATTGTCTGTGTCTTTCACACGCAGTATTTGTTCCCTAAGGTCGTGCAGATCATTGAATGTGGACTGCGCTGTTATTGAGTACACCAACACAAAGCCTTGGCCATTCTTCATGTATAAGTCTCTCATTGCAGTGAATTGTTCCTGTTTATGATTAAAAAGACATTAATGGAGAACAAAGTAAGATAAAGCTGCATGGCTGCAAGGTTACTTTAGATCCTTAACAGTAATTAGGAACTTGGGAGA
>WURT03000005.1:2154083-2184799 GCA_009936505.3 Holothuria glaberrima | reverse complement strand
GCTGTTCCTACAGTTACAGTGAAAGAAAAACTTTTTACCCACAGATCCCAAAGAGATGTCAAAAAAGTTTTCCAAGGGTTGTTTTTATTACTACTACAGTACTTTTTAACCCAGGTACACTTTAAGCTTTTCATAAAGGTTGGTATATGTGTAACTTTAAGCCCCCCATCCCTTACTGATTTAACCATTACAGAACGTTTCACTTTGTCAGAGTTCCCACCCCAAATGAAATCAAAAATGACACCTTCTAACTCCTTAATAAATTTTTGGGTGGGATCCAAAAGTACAAGGAATAGAAAAACTAACTGGGACAGTGCAAAACTCTTCACAATTATATTTCTACCAACTGGTGTTAAATCTCTTGATGCCCACATTCTTAAATTTGCCTTCAGCCTTGAGAGCTTTGGAAGGTAATTGAGGCGAAAAAGGTCATTCCTATTTGAAGTAAAAACAATACCAAGTAATTGAATCGGCCCAGAGGTAACATTGACACCAATATCATTAACAAAGTTAGGTAAATGTGAAATAAATGGGCCTAAAGGAAACAAATTACATTTGTTTAGGTTAATTACAAGACCAGAAGAGTCTTTTAACAAATTGAGAATACGAAGGACCTCTTCAAGCGATTGCTCTGAACCATCTAAAAAGAAATTAGTGTCATCTGCATATTGCAAAATCTTCACTTCGTTGCTATTAATTGAAATTCCTCTAATAAGATTATTGTGTAGGACTTTTAAAGCTTAAGGTTCAGCTGCTAATATAAAAAGGTAGGGACTGAGAGGACATCCCTGCCTTACCCCACGCTGTAAAGGAAAATATCCTGAAGAATTACCATTGTTCAATATACATGTACTGCTATCTTTATAAAACACTTTTATCCAATTCTGAATGTTTTCACCAAACTTAAAATAACAGAGACATTTATGTATAAAATCCCACTCAAGCTTATCAAACGCTTTTTCAAAACCAGCACTAAAATTGAAACCAGGAAGCCCCTTGTCAGAAGCATAATCAATTACATCAAGAACGTACCTAATATTTTCCCCTATAAAACTATCTTTAAGGAATCCAGTTTGTTGCGAGCCAATAAAATTTTGTAATACAGGTTTTAAACTGGCCTTAGATCCAATTTTATGATCAGTGTTTAAAAGCGTTATGGGCCTGTAGTTAGATATATAAGTACGATATTTGTTAGGTTTCGGAATCAAAGTTATGACTCCTCTGCTTTGTTCACAAGTCAAATGCCCACAAGAATAACCATAATTTAATGAATCTACAACCAAATCACCAATTACTGGCCAAAACATTTTATAAAAATATTGACGGACAGACCATCTCATCCAGGGGATTTATCATTTTTTATCATTAGATGACAACGATTGAAAACATTCATTAACTGTAAGTTCCCCTTCACACGCCTCCATAACCTCATTATCAACATAATTTTCTGGAAGATCCTCAAAAAATTTTATTTTATTTTATTTTTTTAATTTTATTTTATTATTTTTTTTTATCTTATTTTATTTATTTTATACCTATGCATACATAGGATGCTGATCAGATGGGAATCATTTGGAATCCTTTTTCGGATTTGCCGTCATTTTCAACTTACAAAAGACTCTTAAGTTCAAATTTTAAAAGTTTCGGTGCGTCACACAAAGGTTGATCGTTACAATGTAGTTCATATAGGGACATCCGGGGAACTGCACCCCTCCCATCCCACCCTGTCATCGACGAGATTAGTGATTCCATCAGGGACGGTGATAAAAAGACGCCAAGTTAAAGTGTAGAATGGACCTCATGAGGTATATGGAACCGTTACTGTTATTTCATGCTTGTTAGTGCCTCATCACCCCACCATTCTTTGTTGGGGCCTTTGGTAATTCCCACTCCTACCCTTCTGGCGGGTAAATAGCCCTGGAGTACTCATCGGAGTGAAATGCACAGGGGTTTCTTTTCTTTTTTTATGAAATCTGGTGCTAAAATGTCCAAATTCCTTAACCTAATGCAGTATGGTAGCAGGCCCGTAGTCAGGGGGTTCAGGGGGTTCGCACGACCCCCCCACCCAGACCTAATTTTTATTTTTTTTAATGGAGTTTTGGCGTTTTCAGGGCAAAATGTCACTTCCGCTGGTTTAGCCAATGTAAGCCGTATGAGTAGCTGTTTTGTTTCAGTGCAACACAATTCCCATTGATTAACCTTCATACAGCCACACACAAACTCTAGAGGGAATAAAGAAAACATTGATACAAAATTGAAAATGTCCAAAAATTCCATCTTAGGTGTTCACCAGATCGCTCAATTTTGATGAATACATTGCAAAAACTCCCTGGGGTGGGGGGAGGAGAACCATACCATCTCCCCGCTCGGTCGCTCAGCTTCGCGCCCTCAAGAAAATGCCGAACCCCAGTGGCTGTGATGAAAAATGAAAAAGTGAGGGGCTAAAGGTATGTCCATCCCCACAATATTTGTCAAGTGCTCCAAGAACAGTGAGAATTTCAAAGTGGGGGCTGAACATATTCTTGCTAATTAGAACACTTGTGAAGTGCCGTTTCCGGCCATCTGGGGGTTTGTAAAGCCGAAAATTTTGTGGTACGCTTTGTGCCAACTGATGGTGGCGCTCCGCTTAGAAACATATATTAACATTTTTCATAGACTGATTTTTTTTGCATTAAGTGAAAAATTGCAGACATGAGATCCATATTTCAAGGCTGGGTACACGCAGCTTAAAACACTCGGGAAGTGCCGTTTCCGGCCATCTGAGGGGTTTGTAAAGCCAAAAGTTTTCTTGTACGCTCCGTGCCAACTGATGGTGGCGCTCCGCTTAGAAACATATATTAACAATTTTCATAGATTGATTTTTTTTTTGCATTTATTGAGGCCTGGGTAGCCTATGATGAAAGGCTAGTATTTAGAGAATCACCTAACCATACGGGCTCAAGGTACATAACATTTGACTGACATTCTGAATTTCGACACCCACCCCGGGTGGGCACCATGTTGTCTTGAGGGAAGGTAACATTAAAAACTTTTGAATAAACAAAGGCGCTATGATGATACCTGACGGAACATTTTTGTACAAAACTCTCCACCATCGGGTGATTGAGAACCTTGATGGCTTAATAACTTGTGAAGTCACTCTTGCACTAGTAAGATTAGATTCCTTTTGTGTTTCTTTGTTTCCTAAAACAATTCACTTTGTTCCAAAATGTGCACACTGTCATGCATAGAAGACTTCTACACTAGCCCGTAGCCAATGGGGAACCAGAGGGCACCACTAATTTTTTTCGCCGCCTTGAAAGTTCAAAGTTACAATTGTCTTAATGCATTTTTAGTTTGTCGCCCCCCCTTAGGAAAATACCCCCCCCCCCCTTCAGCTATATTTCCTCCTTCTGTACCATGTCTGGCTACGGGCCTACATCTATACGCACAGGGCAGGGAGCTAATATCACCTCCTTGCACAGACGTACATTGCAAGACCTGAGTGCAGAGGTCATCATGGCATTTTCTCATCATAAGAGAACAAAGGACGCGTGGTGTATCTCAATAACAAGTTTTCCTCATTACGCTACATAACATTTGGTGACAAAATTCCAATAATTTGTTTTTCAGCAATAAAATAAGTTCTATATCTTATATTTATGAAGTTTAAACCTTATGCCTGGAAGACCCCACTTAAAGGGGTAGGGTATCGTGATTAATTACCATATTGATCTATGTTGGAGAAGACAGGTTTTATTTTCCACAAAAAGATGTACAAAGTTCGACAGTATGTATGTCGAATGTTACACCATTTTACCATTTCAGTGTTACATTCTCGAGAGTCATCCCCACCACAAGTCGGGCAACTTACCCTTTCCCTCCCCTCCGTCCGGGGAAATTTTCCAATTTCGTCTGGGAATCTTCATCCTCAAGGGCGAACAACGGCTCAGAAATGTTACGTGTGTTTGCTCTGAATGAAGGCAGATTTTCCAATGAAACCAAAATTTGTTCAATAAAACCCCCAACTTTTACCTAACTTTTTGGTGCGCTTTGGTCCTGAATTTATATGTCCACCATCCTTCCGATTCAACTCGTCAATTTTGTCAGTGCTAGGGCTGTTGCTCTTGGAACCCTTGTTGAGCAAATCCTGGAGTCACCTGTGCTATACAGGTACCTCTTAAAGCTACTTCACATAGGTCTTCTATCAAT
Source organism: Holothuria glaberrima (assembly GCA_009936505.3). Taxonomy (NCBI): domain Eukaryota; kingdom Metazoa; phylum Echinodermata; class Holothuroidea; order Aspidochirotida; family Holothuriidae; genus Holothuria; species Holothuria glaberrima. Next base: position 2,180,608 of record WURT03000005.1, on the reverse strand, counting down.
CTGTACAACTTTGTAAATGAAGACGGACAAAACACAATGGGGTTGTGTTCAAAGAAAGCCTAACGTATTGTAAATGAAATAATCTCGACTATGGTAACATAGTGACATAGCATTGTAGACTTGTCTACAAGTATAACCTTGCCATGAGGTACCACGATCATCAGATGTGTACACATATCTCAAAAAATAAAAAAGATATTTATTACCTGCCAGTAAAAGCTGATGATTTTTTTTTTGTCGTTTATTTTTCTTTAAAAAATCACATAATACGTTTTAAAACCTTCTTCCTCCCTTAAGTTTGCCCACGTAGCAGGTTGTACGATATATTCGTTCAGTCGTATCCGTCGCTATGAATCTTAAAGAGGAGCTGAACAAACAAAGTCCGCTCCGCGAAGTACCATCATGTTCATTTTATTTAGTAGATCAACTATAGTCAAACGGGCAAGTGGACAGAAGGTTGAAGTTTAAAACCAATAACGTAGCAGAATGTTATCGTCACACTCTACGACTTAAAGCCGATAGGGGGATTAGGTATCTTTTACTCATAAAACTAAAGATATTAGTAATGACAAAAGTTAACAAATTGTATTTGATTCTCGCCAATGGATGAACGTTTTAAATATGATTTACAAATTTATATCTGTAACAGGGCCGTCTGGAGGTAACCTGTGACGGGGGAGAAGGGTGGCTAAGATATTATCTCCCGTGGAATTTTGCATTTTCTATAAGATAACTTTGACTGTTCTCACACAGCCAAGAAAAAATGTGAAAGAAAAACTTGTAGCTGAAAATTATTGGGGCCGTAGTGACCTCAGCACCTGCACTCTCAGTCCCAGCTAAGCTCGTAGCCAGTGGGGGTAGGGGGAACCCCCACAAATATTTTCGCCTGCCCCTAGAAAATTTTAAGTTACCATTGCGTAAATACAATTTACACATCTTTTCCCCGTTCCACACTTAAAAAATACCCTCGACCCCACCCGAAGATATCTCTTCCCTTCAGTTCAGTACCTTCTCTCGCTATGGACCTGGCTTCATTGGCCCTGTGTAAACTGTAATTTTTAAACAGGCGCACGATACCATTTCGAGGTTAAGTTTTTTGAAGTTATTCAAAAACATGTCTTTAACAGTAAAGATTGAATACTGTAACAAGATGCACTAAAAAGGGGTCTGATCAATCGCACGATAAAACGGAACTTAGTCAAATATTAGACAAGATTCGGTTAAAAATCAATCGATTCTATTAATTTTAACCAAATAGTCAATAACTGATCAGATTCCGGGTTGGTGCCAGTTTGAATAGATTCATTTCAAACTGAACCGTTCTTTAATGCCGGGTAAAAAGAGTCATTAGTTTGTCGCAATTTATAGTAACTTCTCGTGATTTCTAAAACATGCAATGTAATTACTATGTAATTACTTATTAACAGGAGGTTACATTTTCTAATATTTTGTCCGAGACAACGTTACTCAAGTCTAATGTTTACTTAACTAAACTTTCTCTCATTTTTGAACAATTTCCTTTCAAATTCCGATTCACATAAGATTTTTCCTCTTTTACGGAATTGGAGGAGAAGCAAAAGTTACTTATCCACTACATAGCCGCAATTGGAGCATTAGAATATGAAGTGTACAGACAACGCAATGCCCACAGTTGGCAGTTACTAAATAGAATTCGTTACGGGAAGTGTTGGAATAGCGCCCTCATTTCAAACATTAATGCTCTGAGGTTCCTGCGACAGGTAATGGTTTATGTAAACTGCATGATGTTCATACTGAGATGCGTTATTACCGAATGAGTGAAAATACTCACCACTCAAGGTTTTATCAATGTTAACGTCACAAGTGACATTGCCTGTAACTTAGCAACACATTAGACGGTTAGGAATGAAACATTTTCATTCTTTTCTCAATTTTAGATCTGACGATGCTTTTGCAGTAGACAGTGGACATCTGAAAATAACGACAGTACTGGCCAACCTGCAAACCAGTTTTAGCATTTTCTCGGGTATGTCGTGAATATTTTTTGCACTATTAAAAAATGGAACAAAGTGATAATCGTTTTACAAAAATTAAAGCTCATGCGAAAGCTGAGCATTTAAATGTGCAGTTGAGTAGCCTACTGATGTTGCCGATACAACGTTGCAGTCATTGCTAACTACGATGTGTAAACAGAAAGTCATGCAGTGAAAACAGGGAGAGCTGGGGGTACAGCTTCCAACAATTTTCAGTTTGAAGGTTTTCTGTTTTACATCTTCCAAAATTACCTTAGAAAATGACAAAAGTCTGGAGTATATCGGTTCAGCCCCCTCCTTCCTTCACCCCGTCTAAGAAACCTTCCGACGACACGGAATATTTCTTTTATAACACAACAACATGGAAAGCGTAATAGTTCGTTGCTACCACACATGTACGGGTAATACATGACACAAACCATTATTATTAAAGGAAATGTGTTCAATACCATGACCACCCACAACTACGTGTACCTCGGAAGTAATAAAATGAAAGGTACAAAACATGATATATATCAAAAGAAATTTGGGAACAATTAATAGCTATTCTTTTGTTGCATTCCTCTTCTGATGAAGAAGAAAACATTCCAATGGACGGGAAAGTCACTAAATCGACCAAAACTCAAAGTTTTGGTCAACCCCTGTTATGTTCGTGAAGAGGTAGAAGCCTTCCTAGCACGCGTACTCGGGGAGGTACAGACATATGCGATAAAACGTTTTGTTGCCATACAGGTTCCAGATCAGTTGTCTTAAGAATAAGAACTATCAAAAAAAGGTAACAAAAGAAGACTTTATCGACCCTTGGCAACAGATGTTTAGATTAGGGGAGTAAAATGTAAGAGCGTTTACCGGGGATGTTGACTGAGGCTTTGAACTGACGGTGGCGGACTCAATTTGCTCACGCCGTCTGAACGTCTTTGAAAACAGGTATTTGGTTGATTGTGGTATATAAACCCGCGCAGCCTGTTTACGTTATCATGGAACTAAAGGACAAGCTACATTGGAATGTGCCCTGCAAGTAAATGCGACACCTTCACACGAATGTTTCTATTTCAAATTCATGTTTCTTGCAAAATACGATTAAAACCCAAATTTTATTTGTAGGTCCATATTAAGTCCAAAACAGTTGACAACTGTATAAATGGAAGTTATTTTAATGTCAAATGTTTCACTCTATAGGGCAATACTTGAACACAATGATTTCTTGTTGGGTGACTCACTCGGGTATATATTTGCAATATATTTTTTGCAATTATTTACAAATTTCGTGGTTTTCTTACGCAGAATTCATTTAGTCACTATGCAGTAACCATGCAAGGTTCCGAATTACGAGAGACCAACGCTCGCCAAAAACAGCGACGGACTAGTTGAGACCACCTTTTTACGGGTCGGGTAGGCGACTAAGAATGACCAAGGCAAGATTGACAACTCAGTGTCGATTTTCATAACTAAAATCGGTAATAGCAAAACATTGAGCTGTAAATTACAGTGAATAGTTAATAAAACATAAATTTTTGAGTTGAAAATGCAAAACTCCTACACATATGTAATAGAAAATGTTTAATGTTTCATTTAACTTTTTGGCGGAGACATGTGGACTCGTGGTGAAGACAGGATGCAAACTACTCAAAAGCCTTGGTTTCACTAGTCCATCGGTGGAGGGTGGAAGAAGTTAAGGGAAAATTCTGGATGACCGTCTTCATGTTATACTCATTTTGAAAGTCATTAGCTGAATTTCTTGAAACCAGACTTTTTGATAACTCTTTGATCATTTTTAGGTCCGCTATATTTTTCATCTTTTGCATACTTACAAGTTAATCAGATACTTGATACTTTTCAAATTTCACTGACACATAAAAATTGTATTGAACTTTTTTAACAATTTCTTGTTGTCAAAACAAAAGGCAAAAAAGGTCATAAGTTTTACGATGACGTACTCTGTCTAGTATCTCCTGTCTAGTATCTAATCTCTGTTCACACTAGTTCATTGTAACCTCCACGACAGCTTCTAAGTAACGCTGAAAGTGGACATGTTTGAGTTGCATAAATTCGATAAAATTCACCAAGATACCTCTGTCGCAAAACATTTGAAAGTCAACTACATATATTTTAGGATTAGTTGTCAAGACGTAACAATTGAACATAACATATTTAACGTCGACGCCGACATTGGGTCACAATCTTTTTGACTCCTAAAAAATGTTGTATATCCTCTCAGAAATCTGAAGGCATCGTTATCCTAGCAGCCCGGTCTCACATTGACTTATCTCTCGCTTATCGCATCCACCTCTTTGTTCGCAAGGCGCATCACATCGCCAGATATATTTCAGTGCCACCTCTGGGCGAATTCAATCCAATCGATAGTTGAGCGGAATTTAACCCGGCACGCGCCCGTCTAAATGCCTTCCTAAGACCCCTTCTAATCTCTGCCCAAATTAAACTTGAAAGTTTCTATCCATTGGTCCTTTGTCGTGCCATCCCAATCGGCGTTTATTAAAGTTGAGGGTTTCTTGTGTCATGTCCATTTGTGTGATTGCGATGATTACCCAATCGGTCAAAATTCTCTTTGTTTTCGACTGGACAAAGAATGGCCACCGACCGCAGTGACAAGTGACCGGACAATACACCTTACCGACATGAATGAAGAAAACAGGCTCCCTCAAGAAATCTGATGAAATTGGAACGAAACATTTTGTCGGAATTGTCAGTGTTTAAGCAAAAACTTAGAGTATTTTAAACTGGTTTAAATACGTTGAAATTCTTCAGAATTGTCTTTCCTCACTGGTGTCACTTGTTTTATTTCATATTTTCCTTTTCTTTCCTGGTAAAAGAATGACCATTCTAAAAATTCTAAAAAGGGGACATTCATGAGCTTCAAAATGACAAGAAATTTTCAAAATAGATATAGATTATTTTTACATCGAAAACCAAGGGAAAGATTACAGACGAAAATGTTTTACTCCTTAATCAACATTTGAATAAAAAACTGCAATAAAATTTAATACCCACATTGCGATGGAATATATATCTGATACTTACCACAAGAATAACCAGACAAGAAAATTGTGTAAACAATGTTAATATTTAAAATTGTTTGTCTGAAATGATTTTTCCTCAAAGACTATAAGACGATTTGAATTTTCCCTTTTTTTCGTTTCCCAACCAATTTTTGTCAATTTTAATTTTCCTGCAATGTACCAAATCTCTATGCTAACTTGTAAAATATATACAAATAATGGATTTCCTTCAAAATTTTTCCTACGACCCTCGAAACGTTCTCATATGTTTTCTTGTCGTCTGATATCTCTTTGTCTCCCTCCGTTCTCCTGTTTTAATCAATTTTTCCCTTTTTACTGATTCTTTCAATTTTTGAAGAAAAATGGAGAACTCCTACAAAGTAATAAGCTGCGGCAATTCGGAGAGAACCTCAGACAAAGAGACGGATAAGTTATTAACGTCAAATTAAAATTACGTGTACGTGCCTTATTAGATGAATGCTTTAGGGAAATAAAGAATGGAGAAGTGCAGGATAAAATCCTATTTTTGCACTTGTTTGGTCGGAATTTTCCCTCTTTTCAGGTTGCCGAATCATAATTACCATTGGTAAAATAATTTATGTTAATGACCCAATGGCAACCCACAGCATTACACATTATGCAGGTATCAGAAAATACGACACAGAGATATCTAAGGGTTGACACAGTGAACAACTTTAATCAACCAATCACAAAACAGCTTCTATTCAGCTCGCGTGTCGGGCACGCGTCGTGCGATTACCAACCTGTTTGTGTTCTGTTTCTCAATAAGTAAGGCGAAGCAATCAGTTTTGTGGTTAGGATAAATAGCTGGGGTTTTGGGGGAGGTGGGTTATTTCTCAAGATGGCCAGCCAGGGTGTGATTAAACCGTCCTGGAAACATCACCGTTTCAAAGATTTCTAAAGATAAATCTTTAATTTCCTGCTTTCATATTTCGAGATCTGACTCTGGACAAAAATTCTGAACGGTGGTGAAAGTGTCTCCGAATGCAAGATGGCTGCCCTAACGGAAATGGAAGATGGCTGTTTCCACGATTGGTCGTGGAATTCGGACGATAAATCGCATGAGATTTTTTTGAGCGGGAGAAGAAACGAACACCTTAAATTTCATCCGTCCTGGTCGGTAGGGACAGCGGCAGTGAGAGGCAGTAAACCTCTCACGCGAGGTTGTAAAACATTTTGGGAAATATCGCTAAAACAACCTTTCTACGGAACGAGTATTATGTTTGGTGTGGGAACAAAACGGGCGAGAATTCACGCTGATACTTTCTTGAATTTACTTGGCGAGGACGAAGAGAGCATGGGACTTTCGCATAAGGGACTGATTTGGCAGAAAGGCGTGGCAAGTGAGTATACTAAACCTTTTTATCAACATAAAGCGACCGTAATTGGCGTTCTTTTTGACGGCCTCGCCGGTACTCTGAGTTATTTTAAAGATGGACAATCGTTAGGTGTGGCTTTTCGAGGTTTAGATAAAATAGACTGCGACCTTTACCCCATGGTATCCTCTTCCGCCGCAAAAATTGAAATGAATTTGGTGAAAACATGGAGAGATTTTTATGGTTTACAGGATCGATGTGGGGCTCTTGTGGCGGCCATGTTGTCTTCCGTTGATCAGATTCAATCATTACCAATACCATTGGCACTACAACAATACGTTAAGACGTATATTCCATGACGTCATCATTAAGGTAATAATGATTCTGCGCATTTGTAAGCATTCCTAAAAAATGGCATTCGACATTTTTACAAGACAGTCTCAGTTTGTCAAGTTAGTTTTCTTGATAATTTTTAATGTGCTTTTTACTAATGTAACTTCTGCAAATAGTAACATAACTCTTCCCTCCTCGTGTCCCATTAAAAAGAAGGGGAATAGTTTATTCTTTCTAAACCTCAAACGACACTGTTTCCGATCTACTGTCAAAATATTTTTCTATGTTAAGATTTATTTATCTACCTTCCATTTTTCTCCTTTTTTAACAAGTTTGCCATGCCTTAGAATTACATAAGGTAGGATCACTGTGAGTGATAAATTGAATTTCCTGTTCTAGGCCTAAATGTCTACATCCTCCACAAAAAAAAAAAAACGATAGCTTAGTCTCAGTATTAAACCAACCAACCAACCAACACACATATTATACCACAGTACATGCACATACGTTGGGAGCCATACAGTTGTGTTAAATTAGTGTGCATGTAATTAACGCAGATCGATAGATTGCGGGTGAGTGGCCATATGCTAGCATGTTAAAGAAACGATGGGAACTAGGACATATGGCTTTGCAATGAAAAGTACAAGGGTTATTTTTACAAAGGCTGTCTCACCTTTCCCCTGTAATAAATACGAACTTGAATGCGCATTGACCGATATCAGATTAAATTCAAACGTATTATAGAATAACAGTTCATACATGCAAATACCTTGCGAGACTCTGTAGCTGTATATATATATGGGAGTTGTACGGTTGTATGGGCTATTATGAATGTCGGTACACCCACCGTAGTAGCACTGTTATATTTCATATTGCATATTAGCTACTTGTAACCCCACCTAAATACACAGTCAAAATTGTGACTAAGACAGGCCTGTAGCCAGACAAGGTACCGAAGAGGGCGAAATGGTTTCCAGGGGGCCAAGTGTGTAAAAATGTGTTAAGTCAATGGCAACTTGAAACTTTTTTGAGGGCGAAATTTTTTCAGAGGGCTTCTCCCCCTTGCCCTCCCCCCCCCCCTTGGCTACTGGCCTGGACTGAAAGTAGGCTACGGAGAGCGCACTAGTGATTTATATTCCTCTTAAAGGCTTCCCATCTTGTCTGAATCTAGAAATTTAGCAAAACAGTCTAATGCAAATGCACCTTATGAATGACGGACGATCAAGCTTTGATATAGACATTTTATCACTGGTTTCATTTCCGAAATTGTACTGCACCTGTTAGTAAAACGTACGGTAGATATTTTACAATTTAACAGAAATACAGGTAAAACTGTAGTGTCCTTCATCCCGTCCCCCTCTGTCTCCACAACTAACCCCTCCCCACCCACTACCCCCTGTGCATTAGGGTGACAATGACAACCGCGTATACTGATTATTGACTCCATAAGGGTGTGTGTGGTTAGCAGTTAAGAGGGGTTAAATATTAAGTCCAGTTACACAACTTCATTATCCGTCATAATATTAAAGTGAAATTCTCTCAGATTAACTGGTCTATGGTCTATACATATTTCTTATTGTAAACACGGGTAAATACTTGCCGTGTAGAGCCCTTATAAAAACAGCCGGACTTAAACGTGGGTAGCCTTCGTGCTCAACCGTTTCTTTTTTCTTTTCTTTCTTTTTTTCTTCATAAAACGATGAAGTATTCGTTGTGTATCCAAAACCTGCCTCATTTGAAAAAAAAACAATCGTCTGTTTAAATTGTACCTATCCAGAGCTGTGCCCCTCTCCCCATCAGTTTCTGAAAGCCCCCGATTCCGCGGCGGAACAGTGTCGTTTATTATTAAAACTATGTCATTTGATCATAGAGAGTTACCGCTGTCTTCAAATCTAAAGGAAGTGTTGATGTGATTTCAATGGTTTTCTTCTAAGACCCTAAATTCTTCAAACAAAAAGCTTCTGACTATAAGGATACGAGACAGTGGGAGGGGTTGTAGCCCCTGAAGTTCGGGAAAAACCTATTTGTCAGGCAGATTTTGCCGAAAATTCGAGCAATTTTCTCGGGTAATAAAGATTTTTCTGAGGCAGAAACGGCTCAACCCCTCAGAAAAATTTCTCCTCGTAGGGTCTAAGCCTAAGCTACTTACACTAGAGACACTTTCGAGACATTGTAATGCTTTCCCCATACAGCATTTTTTCTGAATAACGTAAATACCCCTAATCACCAAAGCCATTAGACCCATGCACGTTACATAGCCTGCACCATGTGATCATACCTGTATATTAGATTGAACAATATATCATAAATAAGACGCTGATATATGGCCGTGTGTACGTAGTGGTACGTCATTAAGGGTTAGCAGAATAAATAAATTTGATTTTAGGCCGAACTTTCATAATTTAAATTCGTCACCACACTGAGCTAATTTTAGTTGTCATGGTTACCAGTTTCCTTGCTCTTGTACTACTAGCATAAATTAGCGTGGGGTGTTTAATGAGTCCAATGTACGCAATTTACGGCAGGGAAGCAACATCGCTACATCACAGCAGGGCTTCAATCAAACAAAATTAATTTCAAACACAATGCGGGCTGAAAAATGTAATGCACCATACAACGCTGCCACATAGTCACTTTTATAACCAGTATTTGTTACAGAGGTCTTTCGTTTTAAATGCCTCTTTGTGTAGATTTGCTCGTTATTTCGTTAATCAGAGAATTCAGAAAGCAAGTGCGTAAAATGCCAGGTAGGTTATTTTCATTTAGTAGGGAGAGACTGTTGGCTACATGGGATACGTTAAACAATTTCACAAAAGGAGACAGGTGAACGCATGCGTACACTCAAGTGATAAAAATTGACACCATAGCAAAATTCCAAAGGGTAGAAATATAAAATGAACTAAACAAACCTCTGCTACATCTCTCGTCGCACATGACTGTACCAAAAAATGCAAAACGTCCTAACTTAGCACTATAAACTAATATGGTATACCAATATTTAAAAACGTATCTACCGTGTAGAAAAGCACAACAGAACAGTCATACAAGTGTAATCATATTTACGCATTTTGAACCACACATAGCTAAACAGATGTAGTATATAGTGGTGAACCTTCTTGGCTCGTTGCAGCTGTACAAACCTCGCATCATTAACAGGATAATGAACGAACGTTGTGTACGCCCTCTATTTTCAACCTTGAACTTACGCTTCGTCATTGCAACCTACAGTCTGCATGCAAGGGTTACAGAAGTTGTAATGCATATGTATCCTCTTGCGAGGGCTTTGTATGTAGATACTACTTTTGAGACAAATCACGGACAACTATCGCATTATAAAATATCTTTATTCTATTAGCATTTCATGTTCAGTATTCCTCACTTGTCTTGCTTCAGTGTGAAAAGGAATCTATAGGGGTATGGTTTCGAAGGAAAATTTTTACAATTATTGAGAGAACTCAGCCGTGGTTTACTATACTCATAGATGTGTGGAGAGGTCTCAGGTAAATCACCTCACCCCACCCCTCACTTCCCATCTTCGAGCTGATTATGTGGCAAAAAACTATATTAGGGCCTTTTATTTTCAGGAAAAATATTCATGTCGTGATTTTTAGTCAATTTGGAAAATTTTCTTTGCAAAGCACTTCTGTCCCCTTAAAATACCTTTTCACACGACTATGACTAGACTATACTTACATAAAAGGTACACAGGCTGAATTTTTTTTTTGGATTACAAATCGCTTCTGGTGCACGGAATAGATGAGGAGAGGGGAGGGCTGATAATTGTCCGTCAGACTCGGTCTTGGTCCCCCTCCCCCTTCAAACACATAGCTCCAACAGTTTGGCCAAAGTAATTTTTTCGCTAAAAAAGCAACAAGGGCACAGTGCGGTAAGCTAACCATATATGGCCTCTGATTCTGTCAATTCGAAGAACTTTTACATAGATCTCTAGCCTATGTTCACCTGTTTTTCCGATGAAATGGGGCTGTAATAACTTACCCCGTTGACTAGGACTCAAAATGTAAGCCGTCAAAACTTTGCTTGGTAGTGTTCGATTCTACTAAGTTAAAAGTAACCTTTATGTCGGTAGTATAACTTAGCCCTAAGGTTGCGATGAAAGTTTCTATATTCAGTGTAAAGAGTTATTATATCAGAGTTAATTTTGAAATAATTTTGGCCCTAACCCCAACACGCCCCCCCCCCTTCTTCCTTCTCCCGACCATTAATTCCAACACGAACGAGAAAAGAAACGAAGTAGATCCACAATTCCCAGTGCATGTCTTATTCCACGACATACACTAAAGGTCATGTGTAGGCATATGGAGTAGGATAATAGACATTACATCATTAGATGGATCAATTTTCGACCTAGGCACCTGTTTACTTAGTACTTATTAATACAGAGATCTAATCTGATACATGATTCGCTGTAAAGGAAACATCACAGTGCCAGCAACTTTTACATTTTTTGTATCAGTTATCAAAGATACGATCAAGGGTACGACTCTGACTCGTAAACAATCTCATTTCAGTTTTCTCTTCTCTGGTTCCCCTTTTCGTAAAAAGGTATCAAGTGTTTGGCACGTGACATGCAACAATTTTCAATCTATTCTATACCATGACTTATTATATATGTACAAGCAATAGCATCAACACAACAACAGCATTGTAGGAAACCTGATGAAAAACCATACATTTTTTAACTCAAACAATAATGTGATTTAAAGCCAAACCCTTAGCCACAGAAATCGAAAAGCGGAAACAATTGATAATATAAGTGAATGGGATATTTTTTATTGGGGACACAATATTTTGACAGAATCTCCGAGAGGTTGCAATTGGGGCGTTTTAGTCCAGAAAAACCTGTTCTGTGTAAGAAAATTGCCCGATTTTCCAAACTCCTTCAGAGAAATAGGTTCTCCCCAACTCCAACGTGAGAGTGCATCTTCCAGTCAGTCCCCCTCCCCTTCCTTTACAACGTCTATGTCTCTGAGCGTTTTAGAGAGATTTTTCTAAAATATTACTTCAGATTCTACCCGAATCTGGGATTATCTAAACGTTAGGTTGGGGGCAGTGCCCATGCTTCCCGCCTAATTCGCTTATGGCTGATGGTGCAGCGCTTTGTCAGCCTCTACAGGACGTTTAAATGTTAGGTTAAGTAAGTCAAGCCTACGGGTGTGGGTGGGGAAGCATCGGGGAAATTCTCTTGTTCATCCCACTTTGGTAAAAGTTTCACCCGTCCGGAATCATGTCTCGTGGAACAATTTCGTAATAAGTATCTTGCTTCATATTGATGACACCCAATACCTCTTTGTTCATTACTTGACCTTGCCCCACGGGGAAGAGAGACCATACTGTATTCCCTGTGATTGTGCTGTCACCGTCAGTCACATTCTCGTTGACTGTTATGAATACTCCCATATTCGTCAGAAGTGCTACACTGTGCCAAACATGAAGACGCTATTTGATCACACGGACCCTTCTCTCATTTTGGGCTTTCTCGAAGAAAGTGACCTTTATGGGAATTTTTGACATGACTCCCGCATTTGCATTTGCCTAGACTAAGTTGAATTTTACCCCATCTTTTCTATTTTAAGTTGATTTTTATCCCTTTATTCTAGATGACACTATATAACACATACGTGTTGGTGTGTCGTTAAACCCCATCTAAGTAACTAACTACCGTACCGTACTTGACCTTGCAACTCCTGCCGAAAGTTTAAAGTGACCCCTTCTATACCCCACCCCCGGCATGTTTATTGCTTTCCATGCGTTCTGTTTGTCATTTTTGGTAATGAACACAAAGCAATGAAAATGACAAATTCCTACGATTGTTTGTGGTTACATTTTTAATATAAAATTTCCCAATGAGTCTTTGTATTGTTCCAAATACTTCGTTTTGCAACTTAAGTTCTCTTAACGGTTCCGCAGCTACTTCTTTTTTTTTTCTTTTTTTTTTATTTTGACGTCATGATATAATGAAACGTAGACCTGTACGCGTGAGACATAACATTAGAATCAAACTGTAGCCACAGCGTAGACCGTCTAAAAGATGAAACCTTCAACGAAAATCCATTTACTTTACAAAATTAAATTTGTGGGTAAACATTTATACATTGGAAAAGCTGCATGATCAACTTTTGAACACATAACATATTCTGAGCACACTATCTGCAAAGATTTATTTAGTGTATTTAAACCTTTGGAAATTATTTCGAAAAAGATGGAAATTGGTTTCATTTGTGGTCCTGTAGTGAGGCAACGTATTAATGATTGTACGGTGACCGATCGAAATCATGAGTACATTCGCACGAATGCTGCCTCGATATTTTTTATCACTCTTAGAATTTGTTCAAACCTTGTGCACAATGATAAACTCAAGCTCAATATAGGCTTTCGAAAAAGTATTTCCGTCCCTTCATTAAGCATACAGAGAAAGGCGAGGAATACTGTACAGCTATAACCGTACAGCGTCCACGCTATGTGCAGTTATCTTTTCAGTGAAGTGAAAATACCAACCCGCATAATTATCGTATGGGGATTAATGGGCCGGTATCAGACAAGGCAGCATACAACATAACCAACGCCCCATGCTGCGAGCACAAAGCCAATTGAAATATAAAAACGTCTCGTTCCCAGCATATTGAACAATAAATTAATTTCATGTACTGAAGCATAGAGTACCTTCAAATCTTCCCACTTGACAGGGAGAGTAAATAGTTCCCTGATAAGAAAGGAAAGAATTTAATATTATGCAAGCACACAAAGTTGGACTATCGTGTCGGTAAGTGGGTGGAATCTAAGCGCGGTTAGGCTATGGCGTAAACGGCACTTTACTTTTAGAGGAGGCTCATAAAATAGAATATCAAGGCTATTAAAAATTTCAAAATACTTTATCGTAAATCAAATTTGCGTTTCCATAAAAGCGATATTGACGCTCTGCTCTCAAGTAGCTCGTTTTAACCCAAACTTTCATGAATAAACGCCTTGCTTCTACACTGATGGGATGCGTTACTCGCAAAGATTGCAACCTTTCATGTTGATATCAAACTTTAAAGCAGTATTTCTGCGAGACGTGAACTGTACGTAACTTCAGTGTCATCGGTTATATGTTGTACTGAAGCCGTAGTCCACTTAGTTTTTATATTAGGGGGTGGGGTTAAACCATAAATAGGGCACAATGACAAAATGAAATTTTGGTAGGACTAAGTGAAGCCGGAAAACGTCTTCTCTATACGGACTGAACTCAGCCTTTTGATGTTCCAAGTCAATTAAAAGTTTTTTGTCTTGTATTCTTTTTTTCGATTATACTTTCTAAGGGACGTCTGGAAGCAAACAAAATACAAATTTATAAAGGATTTCAAGAGCTCTGTCTTTGTAAGTAAACTTCATCTTTGAAGTGTTGGCTGACGATGTTCTGTTCTGACAATGTATTTGCGCTCATCTCTAAAGGAATACATCTGTAAAGTTGCAAAGAAAGGGTAAAATTGTTCAAAGGAAATTTGAGCGATAAATTTGTCTGCCGCAAAACAAAAGCAATCGTTTTCAGCACAACAATAATCGATCATGCAACAATATATAGACGCACGGTGCATGTGCGGATTATTAGAAACATCCGCGACAGGTATACGCTTTGTCTCACCACGGTTCAAGACCAGAATCCTGATTGATACAGAATATTAAGCGACAGGATTATCTTGGCAGAAGTCGTGTTAATAACGTTCTTTTTACTTTTCTTTCTGTTTATTACAGATAAAGGAACAGGGTGATTTGATTTCTTCGTTTCATCTCCTAACTCGGCGAAGTGAGACGGGCCGCCAATCAACGTATCTGGGCGCAGTCTCCGGTGGGCACGGATCTCTTTGTTAGCCATTTGTCGGGGACATTCCACCTGGTTCCCATGAAAACCGCACCAATGACACGCCAACAATCTCCAAACCATCAGCTGCGTGGCGAGCGGTCGGCATCGAATTCGCCGGACGCTTGAAGAGCGTGATTCTTTGTTTAGCGCCTCCAACAAAACTCAAGAGCCTTCGGCTGGCCACAGATGAGATGCCAAGCATGCAACGGAAGAAAGTGGTAGTCTTACGGGGCCGTGGTCGGCGGAGTGGCACGCATGTCTTTCGGCAAGCCGGCAGCCAGCTGCCGTATCTTCCGAATCGAGGGAGTCGACGACACGAACGGTAGTTTTCTTTGTCCCGAGGATGGGCGCCGGTGGGACTTTTATTCCTACGACGAACAGCACATGGTTTTGTGATTTCAAGAAGGCGCGTGGATCGCCATCGACTGCGTCGAGCTTTTCCTCACAGAACCTCATGTCTCGGTCCATGTTATGATTGGTTTGAGTTGGTCACCTGCGTAGAAGATGTTATCGACGGAGCGGCAAGAACGGCAAAGCAGTGACGACAGAGGCGAGGCGAAGGGAACAGGCTGGACAAGACGTGACGCAGGACAAAAGTAGGCAATCCGTACATCACGGCCCGCTACTTTGAAGTCGGCAGAGAAAAAAGAATGTGATATAATTGTGAAGCCTCTACTAGACGACTTATATGCTACACGGCGGTCGCGTCCTGAGGCTTAACGTTGGCTTAATCGCCGCTCGAGAATTCAAGTGAGTGGCCTTCAGTTACACCGAAATTTCACCGAACGCGACGAAAAAGGAAACAACTTTCATTGTGTTGAAACAAAAACATTTGTTTTATTCAACCCATTGAAGAAATGTGCAGAGTTGTCCTTTTCGTCATGCCACGGTGCGAGATTAGTTGGCAGCTTGCGAGGTAAGCTGCAGATAAGCAGATGAGGCGACCCTCAGAGGTATTGCGATACCGTGGAACACGGGCATGGGGAAGAAAGTTGTACGGTAGTGTGACAAAGTAACTTTATAGACGGTAGCCATTCAAGTAATACCGCGGGGGCATACATGCCGACACCCTGTATAATGCTTTGTTCGTATGTTTTTTCTCTCTCTCTCCTTTTTCCGGCGTTTTCAGACAATGTCAACGCAAACATGTTCTTTTGTGAAATTCAACTCATTTTGTAAATAGCAGACACAAACAGTACTTTTTCCTTCATTTTTATTGATTTTAGCATATTTAAGCATTTTGATCTACGATTGCCAGGGTTGTTAGGTTATATTCGATAATCGCAGAGAAAAATCTTACAAATTATGCTTAAAATTATTTTTCTTTCTGTAAGAACTTATTTACTTGAAGCAAACCTCAGTTTTAATGTGTGAGCTTTTATAGTGATCATAAAAAACGGGTTAGAATTTACTATTTTTGTGGTAACTCTTGTTTTCGTGCAAACTTCGACAGCACGAGTTCTTTTGCAAACAAATTTACTTCTCGATTGGCATATTAAGTTGACGGTGTACATGGACCTAAACTTTGATAGCGGTCACTCCCAAACATTTAAGCTGCAAAAGTAGTTTTCAGTTAAACTTGTATATCTTTTAACTTCTTTTTCTTCTTCTTCAAAGTGCAATGTGTAAATAAACACTTCGTGTTATGTATAACTTAAGTAGACTAAGCTAAAAATATTATCGGCAAAATTGGATCGCGGTAACTTCTGTCAATTGAGAAAAGTGTTCAACAAAAAACTGCACCGTTCTTCAGCAAAAAAAGGAAACACTAAAATACTATGAAAAGCTTCGTAAAATCCCAAATTTTTATAGCTTTAGGCGGAGGTATTCTTTTGACAGTTTATAGTACCTAATTATCTTTAATGGTGTTTAGTTGCCCCTGGCAACGATGAGTCACAGTAAGACGACGTGCTTATGACGTGATCACTTGAAATGGTTGCAATTGTCCATTTCACTCGAAATTATTACAAAAGATCGAGGCTGACTTTGTTGAATATCATAACACGCATATGAGTCTCGATAAAAAAATTCAATTAAAGATAATTAAGACAGTTAAACTTACGGTGGATGTGTTTTGAATGTGGGACAACCAATTTGGCAAAGTAGACCCCTTTTCTTTTCATCATCCTTTCCGCGTTACCATGGTTGCAATTGATTAATTTTGTAGTGTAGTATACCATTAATTCATCCTTGTTCGTTACAATTTTTTCGGGAGGCAATAAAACGAAATGAAAGCTATAATCTTGCCGGGTCAAGCGTCACAGGGGTCAATTCTATTAGCCTCTTGTGACCTTCCCTCGTGTTAAAGGAGCAATCATCACATAAAATATATTAGATTAGAAAAAGTATGTATTAATGTAGGTTTCCTTTTTCGGCTAAAACAGATTGAAATAAAAGAAAGGTTAAAAGGAAAAAAAACGTGCCGAAGCAAATTTGTGATTTAGAATACCGATATGACGTGGGCCAGCGTTAGCATGACTCCCGGTCTATCGTTGATCGTAACGCCCAGTGCACTGATCAGAACACATTCATTTGAATGTGTGAAAAGGTGGTAATGTCTCGGAGTCAGCTTTGCCATTTACGACCGTTGTGAGATATTTTGAGAGCACACCATGCATTCGGTACGTTATTTGAAAAGTTATATGATATCACAATCACAGAATTGCTTGCAAGTCTTGAGCGAAAAAAATCTTATTTTTTTGTTCTTAGTCTGCAAAATGTGATTAAGAAACCATGATTTGGGTCGTTTGAGACACAGACTGAAACTATGGAAGCCCATACCAAGCATGTTTAAGCCCTTTTAAGTTATGATATATTTATTTCGTTGAATGTATATATTTATGCCGTGAGTTTGTAGGCCAGGAAAGAAATGTTCATACAGAAACTCAGTAGCTGATGGTTCACATATTTTAGTGTACAGAACGCAATTCAACTTGAAATATTTACAGGCAAGCCACGAGACACCACTGGCTTATAGGAAATTTACTAACTTCATGTTAACTGTAGAGGGAAAGAAAAATTGTCATTAGAATTTAAAACCGGCGTACCGACTGAGCATGTAACTGGCGACATGGCGACACTTTTTCTTCCTTTGTAAAAAAAGAACTAAACAGAAACATTGCTATTCAGAGAAGCATGATCACGTGTTATCAAGTGCAATTGCCAACTGCTTGTCATAATTAATTGTCACTAGGACATGTAGATAAGGGTTTTATACCTTCTAAATTTTCATGATCTTTTTCTCTTTCACGTAGTGTGTAGGTAATAAGTAACAGCTCAGTAATCTCCATTGCAATGGTTAATTTCATTAATACGTGGTTCTTCATGTAATGAATATTCATAATGTGTGACGCCACTTGAAAGAACGATTTTCATTAACTGTACGCCAAAGGCCTGAAGTTTGCTCAGACTGCGTAAATGCAGTACAATTTTCTGCATGAAAGACATCATGAATATTCATGATAAATGAAACGATGTATTAGTGTTATTAATTACAACGTAATGACCTGAATGCCAATCTTGGACAATCTTAATGTAGAGTAGAATTTTCTTTGAACTTTTAAATTCTTCATTGGACAATGTGCAATATGTAATAAGTGTAAAGTAAATTAAGACGTAATTTTAGCTTACTAAGTATCTTTCAACGTATCGTTCCTTGATTTTCTTTTTTATCTCTAAAGTCTACCCATGGAACTACTGTTATTATTGATAGTTGTTCCATGGTATATCGGACAGAGAGAGGGCCGGGAAAACGTGCAATCAACAACTTTTTTAAAATTCTTTGTGATTATTCTACCAGTTGTAAAGACTTCATGGTAGGTGCATTAAGGTATACATTCCATTCACCGGTAGAAAAAAGTAGAAAACCGCACTCAGCCGTTTAACAATGCATGCGGATTGCGGGAAATCAAGCTTTAATTACCACATTGTTAGACCGAAGCAAATCGAATTAATTCTTGAGTCTTAATCACTTACTTTTGTCTTAAAGACAAGTTCGAAATTGATCCATGGCATCAACATTCCTTGCCAGACGTGTCTCACCTTACAACTGAAGTGATTTTAAAGGAACTGCTGTTGAAAAGGTTACAGTGTGGTAACTAAGGCTCGTACAATGTATCCCTGCACATGTGTTATACTCTTGGTATTATACACTATTATTACACTTGTACTAGAATGATAGGCTACAATTTACTTCGTCATTGAACGAATATATGTAAATATTTTATCCGTGTGTATTTTTAATTCTCTACAAAGAAATTGAAAACAATTAAAAAACAGCAAAATTTTAACTTCAGAATAGACAACAAAAATCAAAAAGTATTACGGTTGTAAGGGAGTAGCCAGCAAATTAAAAGAAACCTGAGGTAAGATGGATTATCTAGGGGAAATCCACTGAAAAATTGTCTGAAATGGATAACGGACAAGCCTGGCTGCCGCTCACTTCTAGTATTGAAAATAACTAACACTTGTCGTGTTTACAAATTTGTCTATCTTTATTTTTTTTTTCATATTTCTTCTCTTTAAGTAGTATATGAAGTAATTTTAGTGGGTGTCTTTACATTCTTTTAACTCTTCCTGGAAAACTTTGGATTTTTCCAAAAACTTTCCAAACGCACCGCGAATGTGTGCTTTGATAGCGTGCGGTAAGGGGCTGTATGTATTCATTACATCTGGTAGTTATAGTTTCGCTGTAGATATTGCAAGAAAAATATTTCTTTTATAACTCTTTTCAGTGCTTTCCATTTTAATTGTCTAATAAGTAGTAAAAAGTCTTTGTAAAAATGCCACATGAGGGTTTCTTTGACGCCATTCCTGTTGAAAAGGTAGCCTGCATTTAAAAGGAATTCAATTTGTCCTGGAAAAGCAGACACTGTCTCAAAATTGTTTGTCATGAATATGCGTTTAAAAGTCTTCTATATGACGTCACTGAATGGCACTTGACGGCAAACAACTACGCGTATGCATATATTGATATACACTCTTACCGAGAGATCGAGTACGTAATTTATGTACACTTTCGCATGTATAGCCGTGTATGATACGGTCCAATGCGGTCCAATAGTGACGTCAATGAAAGACTTTTATAAGACAAAGAAAATGGTGTGACGTTACTAGAAACCTCATGAATATGCCAGTAGTTTGCTACGTATATGTAGAAGAGTTAATAAAACTCGTTATAATATGCCCCATGTACGTAATTGATCTGTACGATTTTAATAAGAATATTTCCTTGCATTCAGGTGTTAAGGAACAACACAGCTTTACGATAACTGCCAGTTTTATTACGTCTTTGATTTAGAATTGCAAGTAATTTGCAAAAGGAACAAAAATGGCGGCCAACCAGACTTGGCTGAGCCACTCTCGACCACGTCACTGCCAATAACATTATGTAGGTAGCTTTTCTTTCATTTGTCGGTATTTTTAGGCATGTAAATGCTTTTGGTATATTCACTATACTCAAGCATAAATGCATTGTAAATTTGATGGGACAATAGTGCAATTTCCTATTTACTTGTACATTTATTTACAACTTTTATCCATTTTCAGTTCATACGTTACTCATTTTAAATCTGATTACCTTAAAAGTAAGGTGGTCTTTGTTTAGGTAATTACTCTTTAAAACATTAGATAAACCTTTTCAGTCATCTGGGGTATTTACTGTATCCCACGTACTCAGTTCACAACTGTTGGGCGAAAAAAACCTTTCTCCCAAACTAGTGTTTTCTAACACCACCCCTTCCCTCTCACCACGTATATTTAGCAGCCAACGTATGTTAACTTTTCCCCCCGATTGAGTTGGTTGCTTTCTTGCCCAAGTAGAGTAAAAAACGCCCACCACATTTAGGGTGTAGGTCTACAAATATACGCATTCAGTAAACTAACATGGCTTCTATAACCTACCGCACGTAAGGTGGCGTACTACACAGAATAGTATCTCTTGAATAATACAAAAGCTGGAAGGCAGGGGTGAAGCCCACCCCCACCATTCGAGCACAAAAGCTGCTATTTTCGGGCAAACTATATGATATTTTTGGGCAAATAGACATTAATTTTTCAACAAAAGTGCTGTAGTACCCCCCCCCCCCAATCGAGAAATTCCACACGCTTGAGTCTGGAGCAGACAATATCTTAATTCCATGTCGGAGGAGCCATCTCCTGCCCGCCCAAACAGAAAATACCTTGCAAGCTATCGTGTGCAAGAATTTATACCTCAAAGCACTTATGCGACAGTTCATTACTTCACTTAATTAGGGAAGTGTCATTCTGAGGGGTTATCACGGAAGCACTTTGCGAAAGAACAAGGTTCTTGTTGGGGGAGGTTATCAAAGTAATATGTCCCTTACGCGTAGCGGGTTGTTGTGCGCCTGCGTCAAACAACCGTAACAGTCCATTATATATATTCTAACGTGGCCTAGTACATGTGTTATGTATTACTCTCTTCATATCAGCCAATGTCAACCATCTCAGTGGTCCCATAAGAGGTAAGGGGTATTCCACAGCGGCTGTTCTTTAAAAAAGTGTATTTTTGTTGACAGTTTCTCTTGGTTCAAGGTTTATCTAAATTTTGCTGTAAATAAAGTGCGTATGTGAAAAGCAATTATTTAATAAGTATTACGAAGTGATGTTTTTTGCAGGCTTTTCAAATTTTTCTCAGAATGAAACAGATTTATTGAAAGTGGGAAACAATGGACGAACTTCTCAGGCTAAATGTTTCTTGGAAAACATGTTTCTTACCTCTGACTACTTTTTCATTGGAAATTGTGGATTTAATGGTCTATAATGTCGATGACACACGTTTTTGTGTCCACAAGCGCGAGCGCGCACACACACGCACACACTCACTCAGTCAAAACAAACCATAAACATACCATGAAATGTAATTCGTAATTCGATGTATCATTCTGGTTTTATGTATGTACGTAGGTATATAGGTAGTTGTAAATACAGGAATCTGTGTAATCGTGTCTGCATATTTTGTGACGTCATATCATCATTTAGCAGCTACGAAAAGATGTCATAAAGTCACAAAGGTCAGTTAGTTTTGCATGTCCTTCCTATCAAGACTGGACCGTGGTTACGTTTAGCTTCAAAAATTTGTAAAAAATGAAAAACTCAGTGTGTGGTAAGATTGTTAAGTTAAAGCAGCTGTAGATAGTGTAAAGTTAACAAGGTTCTGTTCTATTTTCAACATGAAAAATGCGTATTTTGGAGGATGCGTGTATACTTTGATATTCGTGTAAGTTTAAAACGTCTGATAATTTCGTCACGATACTCCTCAAAGTTGCATGTTATAGTACTAAATGAATGTTACAATTTTCGTCATTAAATCATGAATATTTATTTCATGAATATTTATTTATTTATATGATTGTCAAACAATCACTGGTTAACCAGCATTCTTCGTATCCACCTTAAAAAAGGCTGCAAATTTAAAGTAGTTTAGGTGTTTGCTGCTGCGTTTTAAGTCATGCGAAAGCCAGAATCGTGCGCTTTACCCTTTTTCTTGGCTTTGACAACACTGTGATCCGCAAGTACCTACTACGCATGCTCATGAATGTTACCGAAAACATTACTAGTTGCTTTAATTATTGTTGCTCTTGTGTTGTGTTATTTGAAACCAATGAGCGCCTAAGTTAAGGTGAAAAAATATTGCTACTTCTAATTTGGGATGGGTCTGGTTTAATGTTTCAATTTTTACAAGTGCAAGGAGTTGTATTTGGCTTCAGTAAATGTAAGGCTTAGCTCTAAACTTCAAAATTTCAGACTCTGTAAAGGCCTATTTCCTTCAACAGCTATTTCTATATAATCCAACCAAGCTGATATACGCTTACCTGGTTGTGTGAGGGCTTCCGCGTTAAACTTTGTGTCCCTTCGGGGTCAGAACTCCATTTGGGAGTATTTTCAGGTTTTCGCCTGCACTGGGAAATAACCACAGGACTTTAAATGAATACACCATGAAATTGTTCGCTTTGATACGTACCGCGGTTTAACGCAGAAAGCCCGTATGTAATACATCAAACAGCTAGGCCTGCTTTCATGAGTATGGGTAGCCGGCGAACTTCACTGAAGGTGAAAAATGTTTTAAGTGATTTGTGAATAGCTGTTGTTTCTTTGTAGCGTAAATAAAACGAAAAAGCTTGTCTAAAAATTTTCTCCGTCTTTTTTACCTTTCTTGCATTTCTCAGTGTTGGGTTTTCTCATGATTTCAACATTTTATCCCACGTTACGAGTGACACTACCCAATTAGCAGCCGTTTCAGACCCAGCAACGACGTTTCCATGAAATAAGTATAAAGATTTTTTTTCTTATTTTTAGGACTCTTATCAAATTTTCAAGAGAAAAATCACCCTCTGAAAAAGTTAACAGGAGAACCTTTGGTCCGCACGGGCTACTTTTATTGTTTATGGAGGTTAGGAGGGGATGAGGGAGATTGTTGCAACATTTGTTTTATATTTCTTTTCCCTCTACCTTTCTGGGCGATTTCAAATTTTTACGTTGCATGAAATGCAAATTCACAGTACAGATATACTGTGGCTCCATGCATATATCCCCATGCAGTGTTATAACATGCCTGTAGTCAACATTTCTGGGCTCAAATCTGAATAGAAAAGGTCAGTAGAAACCCATCCATTCTGTGTCTCCTCTGCTGTGACCTAAGTCATACATAAAATACGTCTTTCAACATAGAGCTAAAACGATATCCTTCTCCACCCTTTAATAATCCCCAGTCACCCAATATGCATTTTCAAAATTTGCCACGTGACAAGTATTTGACCATTAACAAAATATTTTAGCTAGAGAGACTTTATCACTAATGAGACGTTAGTGGCTTTTCCTAATTTTTCAACACATTTTGGTTGGATAAAAAGTGCCCACCTATACAGAGTGGCCCTTCCTTAAACGTAAAAATTGCTTGAAAAAGCCAGTTTAAAAAGACGAGAGTCCCAACTATTTTTCCGAATATTGAGGAGAAGTAAAAGTCAACCCACTCAGATGCTTTAAAAATGTGTGAAAAATGATGTGATATATGTGGAATACCAAAGTTTCATTTAAACAACACTCCTTGAGTATCCCTAATGGAGTTTTAAAATTACAGAATAACTGCCACGAAGTATTCCCACTTTGACATCATAAAAATCCGCCACAGCTAATGATGGAGCGGACACCCTGAGTAGGCATAAGACATAATATAGGTTCGGACCACTTTCTGTTTTGGGCCAACAAATTTTCCTTGCTATTTTCTGATTTAAGGCATTTTGCTGAAATTCCCTGACTTTTCCCTAACTGGAAAAGGAAAACTCATTTTCCAGCTTTTGCCCTAATTTCAAAGATGGCTACAAACCACAGCTTCAGCAAATGTAGAGCAGTACCTCTTAAACAAACATTACCCTCTCATTTAATCAAATACCAAATAAAATCAGTGAAGTTTTGCCTTTGGAGTTGAGATTCAATTCAACTATCGCTTCGTTAAAATATATGATTCAGCGCAGAATGGCAGTTTGTCTCGCTAGCTTGTGGATGGAGTACTGTTTATATCAGCAATTCTTAAGCGGTAGGCCTCGAAGAGGCGTCTGGTGGGCGGCAAAGTTGGCTGGAAAACATTAAAAAAAAAGGGATGTCTTTATTTCTGCCATTTCAGTACAGTTTATCTTTCAAGGCACATATGGAATTTAAAAAGTATAAGTTGTTAGCTTTGCAAATTTTCTCGTATAACTAAGTTGTAAATGTAAGTGGATCTTCATTTTTTACTTTATGTTAAAATTTGATCCTCGGGTAATTTCAGGAATCAAACATGGGTCTAGAGTCATAAAAAGTTAAGAAACCCTCGTTTAAACATTGCAATATTTCAAATCTTCAAGTCTACGCTAATTATAAAAAGGAAATGGACACAACTCAGTCTTTTGGTTCAATATATTACTTGTAACACAACGTTGTGGTGCCTGCCGCAACGCTTAAAGCAAATCACCTAGCCTGAGTAGTGGTTCTCCGTGGCTTCCGTAGTTTATAATGGAGATGAACTGAAGGAAATGCCTATTCTGATCCTCGGGTTAACTTAACTAGGCAACTCCCTGCTTTAGACAACTCGGAATTTGACTTCAGTGGATCTGGAGTTTTCCATAAGACTTCGCCTGGTATTCTTGATAGGCGGTGTAACGCTTCTCAGAGAGGAGCGTTTCAGTTCTTGGCTTTTATATACTACGCCAACCTGACTTGGCGCTGCGTTTGGAAATAATATTGACAAGCACATAAATGTGAAGTACGCCCTCACTATCGTTCCTTCCAGAACCCGGTGTATCATAAAGGTTATAAGGCATTGATGAGTAAGGTTACCAACTGATACTTTTCACTACCAAATTGGCAGAATACTTTTGGCTATGGAAACCTCGCACGTTATTGAACATGTGTCAACTAGCGGTGAATAGAGAACCTTTAAGTAGACAACTTCAAAAAAATGAAAATAGCCATTAGTATTTTTATGACGGTCACCCTTCAAATAAATTACTGTTTTGTAGCGTTTTCTTCAAATGACCCAGGGAAAATTGCGATTTATCATTTTTCCTTGCTTTTTTGTGGAATTTGGCCTTAAACTCGATTGAGTCCAGACAGGCAATCTTGTTTCCCTGATGTCTCATAATTAGAATATCATTTTCAACAAAAGGGTCTAGAATGACCAATCAATGATGTCCTAAAAAACGAGTCCAGTCCATGACTTAAATTTTATAAGGATGGAAAATTTATGGACGATTTCACTTGCTTTTAGCAACTTGGAATTGTTACCTTACAATGAAATTTTGAAGGAAACATTCCTAACCTTGAAAAATTCTGTAGAGTTTTTTAATTTCTTCAGAAATCTGTTAATTTCTAAACATTTCTAGAAAACTTTCTAAAGAAAACTCTCTGAACTTTTGACAGCAGTTGTATTAAATAAAAAGATCTGAGAAGGTTTTGTACCTAACATAAATTCATAGACGTTGTACAGATTTTAGATACTTAAGGATATTCTTAAGAAATTCATTGGAGGTTGAACGGGACACTTTATAAAACTTCTGTACGTACTGACATAGTCAAAAGATTTCTTTATTAATATGCAACAAAGGTATAGAAATATGTAGAAATTCCACAAAACTTAATAAGGATATGTATTTGAAAGCAGTGACAGTGTTAGCGAGAGGTGCAAATTCGTCACATAACCAATTACTGTTGCCAAGAAATGTGACGTCACAGATGGCCAATAACTCATGAACTGTATGAATACGCGTTCCATTTACAGTCATGCCTGACTGGTTGGTAAGGTTTCCCTACTTTTCTGTCACGAGCGGTTTAGTTTCAGTATGTGTCATTTAGGAATGGGGATGTAGATTTGCGGTACATAGGCAGAACTCTAGACTTGCCCCAAGTCTCTCACGATGTTCTTTCCCAGCTGAAAGGATTCCCATGGTTCTTTACTCTTTCACTGTTCCTTCTCATAATAACACCCTCTCATGCCTCTCCGACTGCACCGCTACAGGCACAACGATTTCTCACTTTTCCCGCTTTCTACACCGAATCACTGTGCTACCCATATCGAACAACACGCACATCACGCAGCGAACGGGGCTTGCCCGCAACAATTTCTCACACTCCCGCTTTCTACACCGAATCATTGTATTGTCGCTATACACTGCTACATAGTATCGACCAACACACTACGAGCGGGTTCCCGCGAGAGACTTGTATCTTTTGGACTTGGTGGTCGTCACATTTTAGCCAGCGGTATTCTAATATGAATATTCACCCATCTATAGCCAATGAAGAGTTTCCAATGTGTTAACAACTCAACGCGCAAAATTGAAGTGCAACGTTCGTGGCAAGGGATATGAGTATTTATCTATGAATATCCAGCAAATGTTATACAATACCCAAGCTGATTGGATGATAACGGTTAATTATCTTTAAATGTATTCATCCTTATTTTTGGATGAATAAA
>WURT03000005.1:2139615-2153983 GCA_009936505.3 Holothuria glaberrima | reverse complement strand
ATCAGGGTAATTAAAATTTTGGTCATAAGTCAGTGAGGTCATTTAAAGTCATGTGATGCTTGTACTAATAAACACTATTTAAGTCAAGGGACCCTGGTTGCAGGTTTGAGCTTCAGCACCATTGGTGCTCTAGTTTATATTTGAAATCAAGTTGCCTCGTAAGAGCAGAAGAGAATGGTTCTTTCGTTTATGACAGTGAGAGAAAATACATTTTTTGTAATGTGAGCATTATTATTTGAACAATTTTGTATGGCCGGCGCTTTGCTTTGGCGGCTAAAAATTTTTTTGGCGGCTTTTTGCTTCTGTTTGGCACTTTTAGACGTTATTTGGCGCCATAGCTTTCTTTTCATCTGGCAACCCTGTGCTAGTGCATTTGGTTACGTGCAGGAGCATACACTTCAGCCGGCCTATATCAGGCCAAATTATGACCTAGGTCCAGTCGGCTGGGATACATTGTAAATTGATTACACCACCAACACTCACTTGTTTCACGCAGGAAGTTTCCCATTGACAGTCCAAGGCTGCCACACGTAAGGAGATTCCCCTACCCGGCGTGGTGGCTTTTGGCAAACTGTAGGGAGTAGGTGGCACCTAGCTACGGGGAAAACAGAGGTATGGTAGGGGGAGTAGGGGAATTAAATAAAAATATCTTTCAAATTAGGATATAAGCTACCTCACAATGCACTTCAGTCGGCAAGAGCAACACAGTGTCATGTTCTTCTTCAAAGTGCAAATTTTCCATAAAAATCGACTTTGATATCATTATGATTCTTGAAAACTATGTCAGTTTCAAGAACATATTATAAATAGAATACACAGTGAGTTCAAAAGGGTGACGTCCTCCCTCCAACCGCTTTTGATTTTTTTCCCTGTACACACACCTGGAGGCTGGAGGTTTTGGACCATACTGTACTCTTTTATCAACTCCACAGTGTCTTAAAGTGTAGGAAATAATTATTGTTTAGGGGAAAACTGAATTGCTCAGGTGAAAAGAAGATTTTGTGGGGCTTATAGCTAAATTTTGTGAGTGAAAATTCGGTCATTGTGTGTAGGGGGATTGTTAGGGAAACTGGGCATGCGTGGTAGAGGCCGGAACGCAGAAAAATTTGAGTGGCAGCCCTGATAATGATAATATGATTGACACCCATTCGGATCGTGTCTCGGCGTCAAATTGCAAAGCCATTGTAATCCAACTGCATTGTCTTAGGCCTAGGCCATAACGTAGTTCAGTTGAACGGATTGTACTGAGTTGATGTTGGAAACAGTCTCGTTGGAAAAATGTCAGGCAACTGTGTCGACGAAGATGACGACTGCACGAAGACACCAGGCATAGAAGGACAACTTATCAACGAACAAGAACAAGTTGTGAATTACTTGTGAGATCTTTCAGCTCTCTTACACTAATTAGCCTAGGCCTAGGCCTAAGTTACAGTTACAGTTACAGTTACACTTACAATAATGTCACATGTTAGTTGCATGCTAACGTTAGCCCACAGGCGCCCCTTACGTTAAATAGTATACCATACCTACATATAGGCTAGTAATATGTTAAATAGACGAGAAGGTACTAGGTCACAAATCTCCTAGCTCGAACAACTAAAGTAAGTTTCTGGATTGAACTACTTTTTCAATTGCAACTTCAAAGAAAAAATCCCCCCCGTAAATGTGATTTTGGGTGCTACTTTCGGATTTTCGGGTTTTCAGGTGCTACAGTAGGCCCTACAGCTCCATTATTTTTGGTGCAAAGCTCAATGTCTAGGTAATTGAGCTATATTCACATTCTCAGCATACCATTTTCTTAGCCCAAGTTGCTCACAGATGAACGGTTAAACAAAAAATACCCGGAAGCCTGCAGTAGTTCAATGTATGCACTTGGCCGTTTCACACCATCCATTTTCCTACCGTGCTCTATCTATACATGAACAGAGTGTGTAGGCTTACATGTGTTGTTTTGCGGGTTACATATAGCAGCACGTAGTGGATACACACACTGTATATCCATACGTGAATTTCATGCTATAGCTGTGCGCAAATGAATGGGAAGTAGTACGAGTTTGGGTGCAGCGTGGACTTTCTTGCACAGCTTTATTGGGTCACATTTTAGACACCGTTATTGCGTAAATCATAAAAGTAAAAAGTATACTTTACTTCCACACAAATAAAATGAATGGGTTTACATAAAAGCACCGGCCGTAATAGTCGGCAGTCTGCTGACCTAGTATATGGGTTGCTTTGAGGCTTCTCATACTAGGTCAGCAATATTGCAATTCAAACTTTTGGGCTGCCACATCGTCAAAAATTTTTGCTGGTCTCCATCGTTCGCAAATTCAAATATTCTCCATGCGAGAATTGATTTCCGTAACTACTGCAAACTATGACGAAACAACTGGAAAGTAAGCGGTACAAGCAACGATTAAAAATACTGTAATTTCCCGTACCTTGCTCAATGTTCTTACGATGTACAGTACGTCAACTTTTGAACAGAGCAGGTGCGTAGCCTAATTAATGTCTTAGTGTTTGCATGCAATTATGGACCTATACACATGCTGTGAGTTTGCTTACATAGTGCGTTTCACTGGATCTTCTGTACAGAACACGAAAATGGCCTTACGTATCGGTGTTTGCGTACATTTTGGCCCAAGGCCCTTATATCAAACGTACGATTAATGACTGCGAATTTGATACTTGGTTGTGTTCATTAGAAAGTTTGGGTTAATTAAAACGGTCACCCTGCATGGTGAAATGATCGCTATCTCGACGTACAGGTTTTAAAAGCTTGTGCAAATTGCCATTATCAGCAGGTATTCGGACTCGTTTGAGCATTTAGAAGTCATGTTTTCTTGTTATTTTTCATCAGAAATTTGACTACATAATTTTTTTTTTCACCAGAGGGAAAGGTGAAGCATTCTCAGCTCGAATGTTCTTGAGAATTTATGGGGGTGATTTGCTCAAATTTTCGTATTTTTTTCGCCCCCGTCATGGCACTTTCGGGGGCGAATTTTAGTATTTCGGGGGCGAATTCGCACTCCGCCCCCATGTTTTTCAAGCGTTGATTACCACACTTTTCTGGCCAAATTTGTCTATTTGGACAGTTAAGATCATTAGCCTAGGTACTGTAGGCCTAGGCCTATGTCAAGTCAGTCCTTTTTTTTGAATAACTTCACATATCATTGGCAAAAGAACGAAATTTCAGTTTAGTAACAGTTTGGGAACCTTTGGGAGCTGTCGGACAGTCAGCGGTTTATTTCGTTATAGCTTTCAATACAGTTGGGTTACACTGATGCTTACATGATATACAGACACCACTGATACCCTGATATGTACTGGATCTACATAATGCACAGGTATACAGACCTAGCACAGCACTTTTAAAAATGTTAGTGCATATTGGGTATTGTCAGACACGGTTGGGTATTCTCGGAGTCGGATGCTTTACTATGTTATATATTTTTAGGACTAGGAAAAGGCCTAGGCCTAAAGATAGAAAAAAAACATCAAATCAGTATTCTCCACGGGTCCAAATTTTGTCAGGGCACTTTTCTCTGATCTGGCAGATGATATCGATTGCCGTCTTGGCCATGGGGGAGGGGTCTCAGGGGAGGGGGTCCCAGAGGTCGAAAATCGAAAAAATTTTGCTTCTTTAAGATGGGTTAGATGCAAAATGGTACTAGGTCCTACATGTGATGGTAAACTTGAATTGAACAATTCAAACGTTACCAAAAAAGGTGAGTGCCATATTTTTTGTCCGGGCGGCCAAGATTTTTGTCCGGGTGGCAACTTTTTGTCCAGGCGCTGATGCATGCTCTTCAGATTTTGTCCTGGCGGCGCGCCCGGACAAAACGGCTAGTGGAGAACACCGCAAGTAATAGAGAACTGGAAAATATAATTTTTTTCAATATCTTAACATAAAATTTAGGCTAATCCCAAAAACCATGAAATACATATAGCACAGTCTGGTGCATAGTAACGTTTTCACAAACCCTGTCGCAATCAAAGTTACTTTATGTCTCTTAACTTGAATTTTTCTACAAAATTTTACAGCCTGCCATAAAAATTTTCAAGATTTTGCACACTTAGAAATGTGCCAAGGAATTGTCAAACAGAGAATTATTGCTGCAATTAGGTTCCATTTTCTCAACAACTAGAAGGCTTCTTGTGCTAGAAACAAAACTGTGTATATGCCGTACACATACCTTTGATATGTCTGCCAGTGTTCAAAATAAGGCATGTTCACATGCACCAATTCATATAACTTTTTGACTGTGCATGCAACCCTCAACTTGTTTACCTGCACGCGTGCATGTTGATCTAATGTTACTCAGTACTTCATAGAAAAGATGTCATAAAGACATAAAAAAGTGTGTAAAATGAAGTTTATTTAGAAAATGCTACCAAAGAATCGATCAGAATCTCTAAAAATTGACGTGCATGTACATGGCTTTGCACTTCACAGGCTGTAAAGTGTAAACATCCGTCAGCAGATTTGCGATTTCACGATCGTAGTGTTAGCTTGGCTATCGCACTTGAAGGTGTGCACATGTCAGTATGTGAGCTGTTTGTACAGAATGTGATAATTACAGTATGTGCTAAGTCCCATGTGTAGTTTATATGCTACATGTATATAGGGCCAGTGCCTACTGTTGCACTGACCTTGCATGCATGGGCGGCAACTGTGTGCGCAGTTCTCTATGTTTTGGTAAATTTCGCTTGTGAAAGATACAATGATAAAAACTTGTCTCCACCATCAAGAACAAGAAATGGTTTAGCCAGAGAAAACCAAATAGGCCTATAGGCCTACATATTTCGGTATTGGGAAAATGCACTGGTTGAGGATGATAATGACCAAGACATTTTATCTACGTTTAATACTCCTACCAGTAACAGTATTCCATTAGGCCTTACACTAGGCCCCATGATGATGCAAATCTCAGAGATCCTGATGATAGGCCTACTATACGCTGTTGTTAGAATTAACGCCTTGTGTTGGTGAAAATACAACAAAGGCTGCCTAATTGAAGTCAAAACGACTGAACCAACACATTCACCCACAGTGATTTTTGATCGTCTCATTGTCATTTCTAGTCCAGGTAGGCCTAGCCTAGGCCTTAAGACAGGAAGAATTACAGGTATTTTTGTTTTTAATTTTGGTATTTGGTGCATGTAAGAATTTATTTGTGCAGGTCAAATTTTAAAGTTACATGCACAGGTGCATGTAAATTTTTTTTTTTTCTGATTTGAACAGTGTGTTTGCCTGGTTAGTAAAACACTCATACAAAGTGTTATTCAGTGACTAGATTATAACCGACTGTCCGAAAACACCCATCGTCCGAGAATACAGTACCTGAAGTGACCCTTGGTGTTGGTAACTGCTGCTATAGATTCAGCACTTTCACACTTTTATTAAATATTCCTGAAATATTGTTCAAAGTTCCCTAAACTCTCAAGGTTCCTTCCTAAATTTATCAATAATGGTTCACTTTTTGATCTTGCAGACACATGAAAATTAATATGAACAAGTTTTGAACATTGAGTTTCATATAATGTGAAAACTTTCTGAAAAGTGGAAGTGCTACCATTTTCACCAAGCATTTGCAGTTGTGGATTTTTGTATACCTTTTACATCAAATTTCCAACTATATAATTTGCATGTCACCAAACATTTTTAAAGACCCTCTATCTGAGGTTACTTGCACTTACTGTAGTGGAAATATTTCATTCAGTTTGGCAGGCAATTTTGTTTTTCTGCCATTTTGGTTAACCTGAATCTTGCCTATACAGTCCAAAAAAATAATTTTGAAATTTTTGTCCTAAAATATGACAAAATTTGAAGAGCCGATGCCTCAAAAATATTTCTTAAGAATATTTTTTATTATTATTTAGCACAAAATACCTGCCTGGGCCTACTGTAATTTTTGCCACCATTTAGTTTTGGCAGTCATTTTGAATGAGTGAGACCCAAATGTTTACTGTTACCACTTGATTTCATGTTCAGGGGACGTGGTTTCCAGAAAGTATTGGGTCAGTTTTTTTTGGGGGGGGGGAGGTGCCCATGAGGCGCCCCTGGCCCATGGCCTAGTTCAAAAGATTTGACAATTTGTGTTAAACCATAATGGTTGTGGCAGCCATTTTGGATTTATGTACATAATATGTAAGTGCCATAACGATCGCTAAACTACTGGAAGATAGGCCTATGTATTTGTGTCTGAAAATTCAAAATCCATCAAAAAAAAAAAATAAAACCAAATATGCGAAAGCACCCCCGAAACATATAAATATGCCAGATGGCGGCCATTTTGGATTTTGGTGGCCATTTTGAATTCTGGGCAAAATTCAGGGTGTCCAAAAGCTTATTTCAAAGCGGAAAATTAAAGCTAGCTGAATCCACTGAGAAAAACTTGACAGGAAAAAAAAAAGTTTTTCCTGGCCTAGACCTGTCTATCACAATAGTGACATAACGTAGTCCGTACAGTATATACCTGTATCTAGATTCATATACTGTACTGGCAAACGTGTACAGTACTGTATGTAGCAATGTTCACTGCAGTAATGCACCCAGACGCATGTTACTGTACTTCTCACAGTAATATGCAGGAAAAACTTTGAATGTGAGTAGCCTAGGCCTACAGTAGTTCAAGGAACAAATTGTATTCAACTAGGCCTACAGTACAGTAGTTACCCTACACTAAGGTTAGTGCAGTGAAACAGCTCAAAAATTCTTTGTAGCAAAAACAACTACAGTAGAACTAGCGTAAAGTTATACTGTAAGCGAAATACAGAAGGACACACTTCAGTCTTGGGGGTAAAACATGAAAGTTGGTGTACAGTAACACTCTTTTACTTAATAATGGGAACACTATTTTGACAATTGAAACATCAATTGTTTGTTGAAGCAGACTGTCTAATGCCTGGTTGGGCACAACTCTGCAGATCACTTGAAAACAGAATATTTCCTAAAACTTTTACATCATTTGTAAGGTCTGCAGGCAGTTGTAATTCTCCTTCATTATGGGTGGCAGTAAGCAGTGTTGCAGGTGTCGAGTAATGAGCACTTTTTCAAGCACTTGAACAGGTGTAACCTACTTGTACTCGAATGTTGAAGTACAGTAGCTGACTAAATACTTGTCAGCTGGTGTTTGAACTGGAATGTTTCTAATCATACTTGTGCTGAAATTAGTTTGTTTTCAGATCATGTGGTAGTACTGTGCTTTACTAGCAGTACTGGTAAATAAACTTCTCATAAAACACTTTACAGTATGTACAGTATTTAAAACTAATAATTGTCACGACATGGAGTGGCATCAGTTTCTTTAACCTTTGGCATTTCAAATTATTGTTAGTCGAACAATACTGGTACCACTTACAATAAGTCTTGATTCCCAAATTCTCAAACTATTTGTGTGAATAGTCTGTCATGAAAAAGTACAGTATACCCTGAAAATTTTAGCAAAATTGATTGAACGATGATGTATTTAAGAAATTGAAATTTTGCACATTGGCAGCAATCTGGCCAACTTTGAGGTCCCATTTTTACAGGGTTGAAAGTTTAAACTAGGCGGTTTTAATCGCCTGTAGGTTAAAACTGGTTAAAACCTGATTTTAACTAACATTTTGACCAAAAAAGTGGTCAAAACCTCATTCTGCATGAAAATGAATAAAAAAAGACAAAAAATTATATTTTCATTTACAGTAAAATGACAGTCTGTAGATCCAGTATTGTGCTCAACAAGTATCAATGTACTTGAGTGTTGATGAAACAGTTACAGTAAGTAATACTGTAGGCCAACTGTACATGTACAGATGATACTGGGTACTCAGGGATTCTGCTAGAAAGAAATTCAAAAAAAGGGTGGGGGGATTTATTACTGCTAAACCCCAAGTCTAAATTGATGCTGCACTTGGTCAAAGTCACAAGTGGGTTCAGGGGGAAAGAAAGCTTGCTTCAAGGCTCTTGTAAGGTGCAGTTTAAAGGGTTTTACAGGCCATTTATTTATGTAAGTTCAAACATTGCTGCAAAAGAGTCCTCTCAAGATATTGGCATTTTTTTTACTTTTTATGGAAATGAAAAGGGGGATTTTACCCTCCTTCTGGCAAGGGGGAGGGGGACAAATCCCCCCTTTCCCCCTTGACAGAAACCCTGGTACTCCTACTATACATGCAGCAAAGTATGCAGAGCACAGTTTACCAATGGAACTACCCACATTGTACACCTCTACATATTGAAACACAAAGTGGGAGACTTTCATATGTAGTAGAATAAACTATGACCTCTTTCAAACTTCTTTCCTCTCTCAATCATTTCCTCATTTTAAGTCTGCACTGCCTGTATAGAAGATGATATCCTGATAGAAGTGCTGAACTGCTAACAATAGGTACATCAAGTAGTCCCAAATAATCCTGAATATTCGATCACCATTACTGAAATTGGAGCAAATTACTTTAGTGTTTGACGGATTATTAGTATGCCATATTGGTTGATATATAGGCCTATTTGTCATATTCATCCCGTATAAGTTCTGATACTACAGTATCAAACAGATTTATGGCTCTCACTTTGAATGGAGGGAAATATATATGTATTTTCTAATGTCTGAATTTAAGTGCCCATGTTTTAACTCATACAGTAAGACTAGAATGACAGTTCTTGTAAGTTGTAGTATATAGCCTACTCAGTTTGCTCTACAGTACAGTACATGGCAAGTGCCTTTCTAAAATATTTGAATGGGATTGATATTGGCAAATATGGAGAACTGAAATACCAGGTACAGTGTAACTGTTTTTGCACACTCCTGCAAAAGTGATTATTTGCATACATGTACTGTGGGAATTATACAATGTAAGAACACTGAACTGACTATCAATTGACAGAGGTGAAAGTGGGACTGAGGCATATTGCCTGAAGATTTTATAATTTTTTTTCTCAAATTCTCCCTTTGAGTTGTGGGGCTATAGTCCTTGTGTATACCTTGAGATTTTAGACAATGAACAGAAAAGGTAGCCTAAGTCTAGGAGTGTAGAAATTTACACACTATTGTACAAAAAATTATTTTTTGCAGTCAATTTTGCTGCAGTGATGAATTATAAGACTGGAGTTTCAAATTTAAGTTGTGATCATAGCAATATAGCTTAGTTTCTCAAATCCCCTAAAGACTCTTGTACAGTACTGCCTCACACTTATGGACTACAATACATGCAGTTTAAACTGTGCAAGTACAAACTGATACATAAAATTTTGGCCATTTAAAGAAGCCATTACTCCACAAAACAATGCTGTCAAAGCTTCATAGTAATGAAACCTGTCCTATGGGATATTCTAGTTAGGTTTATGTCATTACAAGCTAGAGGGATATACAGTATAGGCCTAGATGTATTTGCTGAGACCTCAAATTTGACAAAAATGCCAACATGTATATGCTATTTTGCTGCTGATTTGCAAAATTTCAAAGAATTTTAAATTCATCATCATTGAAGAATTTTGCTAAAATTTTCAGGATATTTATTTGTCAGGACAGCCTATTCACACAAATATTTTGGGACTTCTTTGGGTCTGTCAAGCGACATACTGTACTGTCTTCCAATTGGATGATCTGACATGTACAGTACAGTAATGACCCAGATAAGCATATACTTGAGTTTGCAAACTTAATCCCCACATCAAGGTAGGTCCACGCTCCCAGGTTGGCCTAGGCCTAGACCATATATTATGGTATATGTAGAAAGATTACAATTTTGTAAGCAGTTTGTAGTGTAAGACTGTCAAGACTTACAGTGAAACATCTGTTTCCTTCTTTAGGTCATCAGATGTGGAACAGAGAACTGAACCACAAGTAGAAAAGGAACTGGTGCCAACTAAAAAGAGAAGGTAAGGTTTGGTTCCACTCAAGATGTAGTTCCTGCATGTGTGGTTGTATTCCCTTCAGACAAATTAATATTATAAATAGAATGATCCATTGATGCTAAAGGCAATTCAGTTGTGGTCTAAAATACCCCCTCACTCCCACTAGGAAGTGGCAAGCTCAGTTGTCTGAGTCAGTCCCCTGTGGCATTTGATGCCCACTAAACCTCAGTATTGACAATATGACCATACAGCACTTTATGCACAGTTTAATTTACCAACAAAACTCTGTTCACCATCAGATATAAGGGAGCTGCTTAAGAACTGTTTAAAGGAATTCCTCAGAATATCCCAGCAAGACTGCAAGAAAAAGGGCATACACATGATTGGTGAGCTGTACATTGCAATGTACAACTATCACAATATAAATCAAGATGATGTATTCTAGATTAGATGATTTTAAAATTCTCAATTTTTCATTTTTGACAGGAAACCTTTCCACTATTCCTCTATTCCAACGTATATCAATAATGATGGAACAGTTCAGACACCTGTAGATGTGCACACAGCAGCTACGTACAACAGGTATCGATACTATAGTAGACTGGGCCATCCTCAAGATAATACACTTGTAAGTTTGAAATCTTATGTATTTAGGGCATGCCAGTCAAGATCCATGAGGTGATCGAAGCTCTGGCCCCATTTATACAATGCAGTTGGGCGACAAGTAAAACTTTTAATAAGATAATTGTTCATAAACTGTGAGGTAGCGGTAGCTTCCATAACCCTTTCAAACCAACAGCTATCATTAATAACAGTATTCCCCTCCCCTCTTCTTGGTCTTCACCCTCTTGGAATACTATTGATCATGCCAAAATATAATGAAAATGGGAATCTATTGATATGAAAATGAATCATAAATTCACGATAGGCTAAAGGTGTACCCCTTTCATTAAATAAGTTTCTTACGTACAGAACATTTTTTTGAAATAACTCAGAGTACATAATAGGTCTATTATTTATACGAATAAAGGAATCATTTCAGAAAACTTGATTATCAAAGTCCTCCATGGGAGAACAAAAAGAAAATACACACCAAACATCAGCAACCTGTTTAACCAAAGTATTCTGAATATTTGGGGCATCGCTGTCCCTACAATTACATTGAAAGAAAAACTTTTTACCCACAGATCCGAAAGAGATATATCAAAAAAAATTTTCCAAGGATTATCTTTATTAATACAGTATCTTTTAATCCTGGTACACTTTAAGCATTTCATAACGATTGGTATATGTGTAACTTTTAGCCCTCCATCCCTACTGATTTGACCATTACAGAACATTTAACTTTTTCAGGGTTCCTACCCCAAATAAAATAAAAAATGACACCTTCTAACTCCTTGATAAACTTTTTTGGGAGATTCGGAAACACAAGGAATAGAAAAACCAACTAGGATAGTGCAAAACTCTTCACAATTACATTTCTACCAATTGGTGTTAAAGCGAAATATTACGTTTGAAAAATATCATAAAGTGACACCAATGTGATCCTTTGCAGTCTTTTCCTGCTTTCCAAACAAGAATCACAAATAACTTGCAACAGATCAACACAAATCTCAAGAAATATGGATAGAAAGAACAATAATTTTCTCATCGAACCGGCTCATTAACAAACGATAAGCCTCACCTACATGTAACATTCATACTGCTGCATATTCATTTAGGGAGAGAGGTTATGTCGGGTCATATTTACACTCATTACGCAAAACATGCTGACCTTGCTAACCACACTCCCCATGACCCTATGCTCACACCACACTACCACCATAGTTTCCATTTCGCCCTGTGATGTACTGTGGGATATTGCAACTCACCCAGGAATATGTAGTGCCTGGTTCATCATGCAGTTGATGTCTCATGCAGTTTGCGTTATTGGTCGTTACAAGACTATTATGCTAGGAAGCCTTGAAAGTCTTAAAGTCTGCGAAGGACTTGTACATAATTTTTTAATACAGTGGCACTACAGGTTGGTAAAGTTTGCGTTCTCTACTAGGGCCTTAATGGTTGGAAGCAGTTGCTGAAGCACCAACAATCTCTTTTATATCCTCCTTTTTGGAAAGCAAAACAACCTGCTAAGGCCCAAGGTCTAACAATTTGAATTACAGTTTAACGATAACTTTGCACGTGTATAGTATACCAGGGTGGTG
Source organism: Holothuria glaberrima (assembly GCA_009936505.3). Taxonomy (NCBI): domain Eukaryota; kingdom Metazoa; phylum Echinodermata; class Holothuroidea; order Aspidochirotida; family Holothuriidae; genus Holothuria; species Holothuria glaberrima. The sequence continues at coordinate 2,141,944 of WURT03000005.1, read as the reverse complement.
ATAAGACCCCCTAGTATACTAGCTGTAGTTCAGTCAGGGTGTCAAATAGGAACTCCCTGGTTCAATACAGACATAGTGTAGTAGTAGCATTGTTTGTATTTTACGAACGTTTGTGCATATTGTAGAAGGGGTTTGTTATTGTCTGATCTAACGTAATACAAATGATTTGATTGGTGGATTTCAAATAAAGGGCGACAAAGGTGTGGTTCTGCATGCATAATTATGTGGGTGAACAAATTCGTCAGTTACAGAAAGGTTAATTACTTGTTAATTAGCATTCACTGAGTAGAAATATTTTCCCAGTTACCTCTCGTTCATCAAACGGAACCCGATCGTATGTAAAAGAGGATAGATTCAATAAGAAGATTGATAAATGCAATATTTCTCTTTAAATCTCCGACTTGCAGCCGGAAGGTCTAGGGTTCGAATCCTGGCCGGGTCATACCGAAGACTTTAAAAATGGAACTTACTGCCATTGTGCGTGGTGCTCAGCATAAGCAATGGAGTAGGGAAAACAAGCCAGTGAGCCACAACTGGAAAAAAGGCTGTGGCCGGCTCGACTTAAACCAATTGGTTAGAAACTGGGCCCTAAAACCGCATCTACAGGGCTGTACGTAACACTCTAACCCCTTTAAATCTCTTGATGCCCACATTCTTAAATTTGTTTTTAGCCTTGAGAGCTTTGGAAGGTAATTGAAGCGAAAGGGTCATTCCTATTTGAAGTAAAAACAGTACCAAGCATTTGAATCGGCCCAGAGGTAACATTGACACCAGTATCATTAACAAAGTTAGGTACGTAAATGTGAAACAAATGGGCCTAAAGAAAACAAATAACGTTTGTATAAATTAATTACAAGACCAGAAGAGTCTTTTAACAAATTGAGAATATGAAGGACCTCTGCAAGTGATTACTTTGAACCATCTAAAAAGAAATTAGTGTCATCTGCATATTGCAAAATCTTCACTTCCTTGCTATCCATTGAAATTCTTCTAATAAGATTATTGTGTAGGACTTTATTAAAACTTAAGTTTCAGCTGCTAATATAAAAAGATAGGGACTGAAGGGACATCCCTGTCTTACTCCATGCTGCAAAGGAAAATAACCTGATGAAGTACCATTGTTCAGTATACATGTACTGCTATCTTTATAAAACACTTTTACCCAATTCTGAATACTGCCACCAAACTGAAAATAACAGAGACGTTTATGTATAAAATCCCACTCAAGCTTATCGAATACTTTTTCAAAATCAACACTTAAAATGAAACCAGGAGGCCCTTCGTCAAAAGCATAATCAATTACATCAAGAACGCAACCAATATTTTCCCCTATAAAACGATCTTTAAGGAACCCAGTTTGTTGCGGGCCAATAAAATTTTGTAAGACAGGTTTTAAATGTTCAGCAATGGCCTTAGATCCAGTTTTATAATCAGTGTTTAAAAGCTTTATTGGCCTGTAGTTAGATATATAAGTACAATCTTTGTTTGGTTTCGGAATCAAAGTTTAGACTACCCCCTGCTTTGTTCACAAGTCGAATGCCTTCAAGAATAACCATAGTTTGTGTATCTACTACCATATCACCAATTACTGGCCAAAACATTTTATAAAAGTTGACGGACAGACCATCGCATCCAAGGGATTTATCATTTTCCATAAATGACAACGATTGAAAACATTAACTGTAAGTTCCCCTTCACACACCTCCATAACCTCATTATCAACACAATTTTCTGGAAGATCCACACAACTTTCTGGAGAACGTGTGTGATGTGTAGAGGAATATAATAATCTTTGATATGATCCAGTAATTATTTTTCATCAGTTAATATAGTACCCTGTTCATTGATATTAAGCTTAGAGATAGAATTAAGTGATTTATTTCTTTTCTCTAATTTCAAAAAAATACTAAGAGTTCTTTTCTCCTTCCTCTACCCATCTAGCTCTTGACCCTAAAATGGTTCCTTGGAGTTTATAATCATATAGATACATTAACTCATTTTGGGCCTCTTAATTTTAACTGAGACCGTACAGTAACTAGGGCAATTCTCTTGTATAAATCTGCTGTTCAAGCAGGGTAATCCTGGAAATAAGTTCATTTTCTTTTTCACGACGTTCCTTTGCCTTATGCCTTGAATATTTCATGTTAAAATTACGGATTTTGAATTTTAACTTCCAACAGGAGGCAGGATTGTCAAAAGTATTGCTAGAGAGTTCCTTGTGTAGCAAATCTTTTTCAATGTAATTAGAATCATCAGTGTTCGATTTTTACGGTAGTCCTGTCGCCCGGGACAACCAGAAATTCTGCAGGACTACCAGATATCGCAAAAA
>WURT03000005.1:2092918-2106128 GCA_009936505.3 Holothuria glaberrima | reverse complement strand
CAGGTCAGTGTTTAACCAATCAGAATGCAGGATTCTCAATAACGGATGGCTAGAGGTGGTAGAATGTACAATAGACACCCACACACTGGAGCAATTTTGTGACACCATACTGTGCACTGCAGTTCACAGTACTTAGGCTTCAGTAAAATATATTTCCACAATATTGAAGCTCTACCTGCACAGTAGGGTATGCAATATACAGTATGTGATTCACTAGCTTCTTCTAAATTGTAAAACATTTTCGAAGCATGCTAGTTTAAAAGTAGAAAACTGGAAATTACATGCAGAAGTTGCACCAGCCTACTTACCGTCATTTATGACTATATACCGTACCAAATTTACATAAATACAGCAGACCTGCATCAATTATGAAGAACTTGATTTCTCACATTTTAAGAGTTTCCCATTACCTAAACACATACTGACTGTACTGTGTTACAATAAGCCAGGGTATTTTCTGTAGACCTTTCAGCCAGGGATTCCATCAGAAACTCAAAAAAAAAAAGGGGGGGGGCTTATCACTGCTTAACCCCAAGTCTAAATTGATGCTGCCCTTGGCCAAAGTTTAAGTTGGTTCAGACGGACAAAAGCTGGCTTCAAGGCTCCTGTAAGGTGCAATTTAAAGGGTTTTAAAGGCCATTTATTTATGAAAGTTCAAACATTGCTGCAAAAGTGTCCTCTTCTTTAGTAAAAAACCAAGATATTGACATTTTTTTTATTTTTATGGAATAGAAAAGAGGGGATTTTACCCTCCTTCTTCTGGAAAGGGGGAGGGGACAAATTTCCCCTTTCTCCCTTGATGGAAACCCTGTCAGCTGTACAATATCTTGAAAATGCAGTAACTGCCACAAAGGACATATCACTCTAAGGGTACTGTATGTAGCATAGAGAGACAGAGACGGGACAGGGGTGTGGGTAGGGGTAGTGGCAGATTTTATTCAAGTTAACCTTGAGATGCCTTCCAAACTTATAAAACTTTGATTTTAACCTCTATTTCCAGGAATTAAACAAAGCCTTAAACATCACTGATGACCTTCTGAGGAACAGCAATAAAATCAAAGGGACCAGTTCAGATGCAGACACTAATTTAGTGTACTGTACATGTACATGTACAGTATAAACAGTAAGTACTGTAGTAGACCTGTAATTCCTTCACTGTGATTGTGCTGCATGGAACATCTTTCTTAAGAAAAACCTTAACATAGATTTTAAAACTTAGAGCCATCTTCTAACTTCTTGCACCTGAAACAAGAAAAAGTGTCAGTACAAGTAAGATCCATTGGTCCATCATCTTCTCACCATTTTTTACTTTAACGGTGCAGTTAAAATTAACAAAAAGGGGTGATTTTCTTGAGTCCAGCTCATCAATTAATCTTCAATCTTCTCTGCTGCATATTAAGAACATTTAAGCCTTTCTGCATTTTGCATGCAAAAGTGCACTGAATGCATGATTCTGTACAGTAGATGAACAAATATCAAGTGAACAAATTGCAGTCAAATGTCAAATTCCTGTGCCCTTTCAATTGCATCAGAAGACAAGTATTGGTACTGTGACAATGACTACCAAACAGACTAGCAAAACAAGTGACTGTAGCTACCACTCGTTGCTGACATTAATATAGATAACAAATCTAATTTCCTCTGCTTACAGGCAGATGCTTATCCTTTGATACGTGTGTAGTTTAGTGAGTTAAGCTTTGTCCATGTTGGGCGGATATACTGTATTGTGTGAAGTCTCGTAATTTAAATGAAAACAAACCCTAAGATTGCATACACCTACAGGGCTGTACTGTCCTAGTTAAAAGAACTATATTTACAGCTTGAAATGAAAACATATTGACCCTTAGGTTGCATACACCTACAGGCCAGACTCTACTGTCCTAGTTATTAGAACTACAGTACTTATATTACAAGCTGCAGTAGAGCATCCTGTTATAATATCATATTGTGTTTCATACACCAGTATATCCAATTAAATACTGTATGGTAAGTGCATGTGGTATTTTCAGCAAATTTACTGTAATGTCCATGTAGCAGCCCTTTAAGTTAAATACATGTATGTACTGAACAGGGAATTGCCATTTGACTAAAAGACAGTGACATACTGTACTGAGGACTATGTACAACTATGATACAGTATCTCACAGAGGTGTATTTAAAGAAACAGGGTCCACTAGACTGAAGGTCCACTAGATCCAAGATGGTACTTTCCTAAATCTGTAACCAGGAAATCCTCACTGTAACAATAATCCTCCCTTTGGTTAACCTTGTCCTAATCTTACCCTATCGTAAACACTGCTCCAACCTAGATTTTCAAAAGTCTAGCAGTTATCCAGTCTAGTAAACCTTCAATGTACAGTACTTAACCTTTCTTCTACTTGGATAAGGATCCCCCATTCAAAGACAAAATATTTCAGCAATATAACAGTTACTTTAGGCATATCCCGTAAAATTCAAACTATAATGAGAATGGCATGATGCATTGAGATGCTACTATACTGTTGCATATAAACTTGTGACCTACTGTAAAGAGGATACCATAAATGAACTTATATATAACTGACCATTTGACAATGACTCATCAGGAGCCAGCCTTTTAGAAGACAGCTCTAAAATATTTGTTCCAATACTGTATGGTACTGTACATGGGTAATATGACTGCAAGTATAATGCCATGGAAAGCAGTCAAAATAATAATTATAAGCAGTCCCTTCTTTTAAAGTACTGCACTATGACTCTAATACAGTGTTTCAATATTATACACAAATCAAGGACATATGCCTTCCACAAACTTTTCTTGATATTGAAGTTACTGTAGGGTTTAATACTGATAATGCTAAATTACCCTATTTGGTCCTGGAGACCACATCCTACAGCATGAAAAATTTCATGGACCATCCCACAGTTTATGCCTATGAGTGAGCATTTACTGTAACTAAATAATTGTTGGGAGACCAATCTGATTGGTCCCTACAGACCATGGCTTGTGTGAAGACTAGGGGTGGCACCAGCACATGGGGGCCATGCCCACCAATCTCCACCCCCACCCCCCACATTGCCCATTGGGGAAATTTTCCATTTTGTCAGTCTTAATGCACATGATAAAATATGTACTCAATGTAAACCCAAATTCTTCAAATTTTCTTCAATAAAACCACCAATTTTCAAATTTTTAGAAATAGCCAAAAGACCTTCTGGTTTCTCCTCCCCCCTCATTTGGGAGCTTGGCCCCCCTGTTGGGCAAATCCTGGCATCATCCCTGGTAAAGATAGCTTGTAACAAGTACATAATGCTGGAGTAAATAAAAATACTGTGATGAGCAAGACTAATAAAATTACAGTAAGCAGTAAAGTCATGGTCTTACCACACCATACCTCTATTACACAGCTAATAGACTTAAATATACTGTGATTTGCAAACCATTCCAATCTCACCTGTTGAGTGCTGATTTTATAAATAGAGCAAAGTGAAAATACTAACCAATCAGAGGCAAGCTGTATGTCTTGATGACCAGTTGCAGACAGAGCTTTCTCTCTGGAAAAGATAAAAAAATAAAGGAAAATATAAAACTACTGTAGTGTTAAACTGTCCTACTGTAGTGATCTGTTGGTGTAATTAATACCTACAATCACACTTGTTAGTACTGTTCATGTTCCTTTTTGACGATTTAATCTCCCATATAAAGGAATATTCACCATACTATTAATGTAGTGATTGTAGTCACCCCAGATTTAATCTTTGGTATTCTGGTGAAATTTGTATTAAAATTCGCTGTGTGGTTCTCCAGATATATAGATGTATTGTGTAACATCAGATAAAGTTGTAACATTTTCAATCCAAAGAGAATTTGCAGCAAGAACATGCCATTTTATAATGACGTCCAAATATTTTGTTTCCTTTTGACCTTTGCAGTTAATTTCTCCTTCATAATCCTATGTTTAATATCACAATTTTAATGCATGAGTGGCATGGGAATTTTACAAACTTAAACTTGGGCCAGTCTGCTTTTTTGTTGTGTTTTCCCTTTTCATTATGTTTTTTTTTTTTTTAAGGAAAAGAAATTCACATTTTGAATGATACCAAAATGTGCAATTTTTCATTATTTCCATCATACCCTATAATACAGAGCTTTAGTAAACAGCAAAATTTAAGTTTTGCAAATTTACAGATGGAGCAAAGCATTCAACAATTAAAATGCAAAAAATCATTCTCTGGAAACAGTAACTGCCTACAGTAACTGCCTACAGTAGGATAAAATGTAAAGTTGTGATTCTCTTCACAGAACAGTGTCAGTCAGATGCTATCAAACAATATACTGTACCATCTATGAACACTTACAATACCATCTACCATCTTGCAATGTTAATATTACTCTGCTGCACATTGCACTGTATGTATTGTCCAATAAAAAATACTTTACTTGACATAGATTCATTTATGGTGCATTCATCTTGACAATGAAACGGTTCCATATTTGCCTTCAAACACTCAAGGTTAAAACAAATACAGTATGAGATCCCTCTGGATGACTGTACTCGGTATATTAAAACTTTCGGCATCAGTGATCTGATGCCAAATCAAAACAAACTATTTATTATCTAACTATTAAACAGGGTGGAATGACATTCATCACTGTTTTTTTTTTTTTTTTTACAACCCTAAATCTAAATCTGTAGAGAAACAGAATGTTTCTAAAATTCTGAAACCAAACATGGATGCATCTGAATGAAGCTACATAGGCTCCAAACAATAGCCAGAGAGAGTACTGCAGATCGAAGGCATGTTTCACAGTAATGGGGTCCAGACATACAGTAGATTAGAAAATAAGTACCAAATAAAATGTGTTTGAAAAAAAGAGCTACTGTACTATGGCAAACATATTATGCTGATCAACACATTGCTTCGTGATAGAAAAAAAAACTATAATTTCTTATTGCCATTCAAGATTATGAAAATATGGGGGTAAATGCAATTAAAATGTGACAAATTTGGAGGGACAATAACTCCCAACAACTCATATGAATGTTATAATCAAGGAATAACCAAGGAATTGAAATAATTTGTTGAGCTTATACATCATATTTATTAATTTGGACATGTAATGAATACAATTGATAAAATCCATCAGTCTAATCATTTTACAGTCTGTACCAGTTGGCAATCCGAATTTAAGTGCCTATTTTTGGCATTAGTGTCCTTCCACTAAACAGAAAAATTACAAGTTGTCAATAATTCCTAAATGTGGTGATCTACTGTATAATGATTACTCATGTTTGGTTATGAACTAGGAGTGAAATATTCAGTACCAACCAACAGATCTCAAATGCTCTAAAGCCGTTCATTAAAATAAGCAAGATCATATGTTGCTAATGTAATGTTTGTTCAATTTGAGTGTTTACATTAGCAACAATTAATGTTATACATTATTCTCCAGATATATTAAGTCATTTGAATAATTATCTTTATACCATTGCACATCTTACCTACAGTTTAGTAAGTTGGCAGAGATTAAACAGCTTCACTCTTTACCTTGGCTATACAATTGAACTTTTAGTGATGTCCATCCCCTAGTACTGTAGTTATGTTAGCAAAAAGTTACAATTAGCAACAAACAATTTTGCAGTAGTTGCACATGAGATCTTTTAGACCTTTTTTATTGCTTTGGGAATAATGTTTAGGTCGTAAAGATTGCCAAATCAACAAAAAACTAATTGCCATTCATGTCCAAATATTTTTTGTAAGACTATCAGTTTTGGACGGACAATTAAGTTACATTGGCAGTAACAGTGTTGTACTGTCCCTCCAAATTGAATTACCTGTACCATCAATACTGCAGCATACATCATACATTTTTATCATTTGTATCATGCTATTATGTTTTACCAATGACACTAATCTGATATAGAAATGAAAGTTTGGAAACGTTTTTTTCCTTTTATTGAATAGAGTAATAAAGGTACTGTAGACATACTGTAATGTTGCTAATGTAACTCTACATCATATCACTGCAACACCGCAATTAGCAATATTTTGGTACTTTGTATAGTAAAACCTGCAAAAAAAATGAAGGTAAATACTGTATAACATGAGTGTACTGTAGTCCTGCTGAAATTATGCCTTTTCAAACTTGTATTTGTGCATGCAACAGCAAAATAATATTATTCATCCACATCGGTATTCCTGATTTTTTGTCCATCCAAGAGTTACATTAATTAGCAACACGCTAAAGGTTTCACATTATACTAGCCTGAAAATGGTTTGCTTTTTATTTTCACACGTTTTATGCAGTCCCTTTGCAAAGTGTGAATGGATTATTGCAAATTTATGAACTGTCATGAAAAATATTTTGGAAATTACAAACATTCATGGGATGATAATTTTAAATTTTGTCCATCCACAATTTACATTAGCAGCACCCTGGTTGTTCAAAAGTTATAATAGGAACATTGTGCCTAAAAAAATATAACAAAAGTCAAAAGTTATCTTGAAGGATGTAGATTTTTGTACTGGACACATTAAAGGTTACCACTAAGCAAAAAAGTTCTGATAAAGCACAGTTTAAAATTTTGGTGCCTTGTGGGAATTATATGGGTCCCATTACTGTGAAACATGCCAGAAGCCAAGATGCCATCCCCCTCACCCCCCCCCCTCACCTAATAATACAAGAAACAATGCAGGGCCCTTTCAAATTCTAATTACTGTACAGTAGAAGCATGACAAGTACAGAGAATGTCAATATGCATTAAATTCAGTACACAACAATATTCTGCATGGTAGAGCATGCCTATTCAGAACTGAAAACTGTCCAGATTCTGATGGGAAGGCTGGCGTTCAAATCCCAGTGTGTTCCCACAAAGACTAGGGGTATATTGAGGCCAAAAAATAAAATTATAGAATTTATAAAATTTAGTAAAAGAGTAGAGCACTACTGTACAATTTTGTAAATATACTGTAACTAAGACTGTGAGATAGTAACCAATTGATGTAGGTACTAAGCACTGTACTGTTTATGAGGATTTGTTAAGGAATGAAAAGATTTATATTGCAAACTATCAGGTACAGTAAATGTAAACAGAACACATTATGACCTGTTGAGCTTGTGTCCAGTAAACACTACATACTACAATACTCAAGTAGTATCATCACTTTTAATTAGGGATGCACCGGATATCCGGTCCGGCCAGATAATGAAAAAATATCCGGTTCCGGTTCTGGCCGGATCTTTGAAGAAATCTGGCCGGATTTTTCTCAAATTCTAGCTTGAAGTACCTCCATCATCAAAAGATAAAGGTTACTTCACAGATGAGTTTAAAACCAAAAGATTTCTGGCAATGTAACATAGCAGGAAATTGTCTGGTGTTGTGTAGGTGCAGGCAGTCATGGTTCATTGTGGCACTGAAAGTGACACTGCATCCATTGTTTGGTCTTACAGCCTTTAAAAGTATGTGTAAAATAAGTGGAGTTAACACTGAAGACATTCATGTTTAGCCTATGTCCACTTATATCACAGGACCCACAGTTGCCAATGTTATACTGTATTCATACTTACTGTAACAGTATTTAATTAATTGGGATATCACAGTCTCTGTCAATTATTCCTACATTAAATGCACAAACTGAGTCACATTTATCAGAACATTTAAAGTTACAACCACCATCAATGTGAACAATAAAACTGATTTGGTTGTTTTAAAGAACTTTGCAGTACACGTACAGTATATGAAGTTATCTTACTTCAATAATTTTCTGTCTGTATTATTCTAGTCTAAACCCTACAAAATAACATCAGCTTAGTTACCTACAGTGGGACCCACTGTAACACTATCATGCAGTCAACCACCGCTCCTCTGCCTTAACACCCCCATCCCCCCCACCTACAGTGCTACTTTTAATGTTTCTCTTTACAAGTGAAAAAATCTGGTTCCGGCCGGATAAAATCCGGCCAGATTTGAAATACTATCCGGCAAAATCCGATTCTGGCCAGAACCAAAAATATGGCTCCGGTGCATCCCTACTTTTAATAAATAAATGATGGTTAATACAAAAAAATTACAACACATTCCTTTGCCCACTTATAGCACAGACACCTCCATGTTGTCAGACAATCCAATACAAGGGTATGCATTTCCATATGCTTGAGAATATTTAAAAACAGATCAGCACATAATACTCTGGTATGATATGACAATTCTACAAAGATACTGCCCCACAGTGAGCACCAAACTATACATAGCTTTGCCTTCTTATCGAACCTAACATAGGTTCACGTTGTAAGACAATGCAACACGCTAAATCCATATGGCTCTGGTTTTTTAACATACTGTAAAGAACCAAAAAGCTTGTACTGTAACACGCACTTTGACAGTTCCCTGCAGAAAAACTGCAAACATTTGTGGAAATTTCTTTTTACTTTTGCTTGGTAGCTCTAGACCTAGTTTAACCTCCCATAGCTTAACTGAAGATGTAACGGCTGAAACAACATTTTCAGATCCATGTCACTTTTGAACTAGGTGGAATATTTTCGTCACATATTTTTTTTGCAATCTAGTACATGTGCTTGTTCACCAAAACTAATACGAAGTTAAAAGCACCTTCCTTTTTTTTTTTGGCAGACCAAACAAATATGGCACCTTTTTCAGGTTGACAAAATTCTGTTAGCATTTGGCCATTTGGGCACAGATTGCATATGTATACAGTATAGAAGCATCAACTGGATAACTTTTGTTAACAATTACAGTATGCCAGACTTTGACAAGAGGAGAAAAATACATTCATCCTTATTATCAAGTGAAATTATATAATTTGGACCAGAGTTTGGAGTATAAACTACTGTATTTTGAAAACGTTAATCATCATAGCATTAATATCAAGTTCATGTAGGAATTTTCAAAGGGAAGCTGATTTTCCATTAACTGTTTTGTAACATCCGAAACTAAATGTTTTGTCCCCACAGAAACAAAAAGAGAGGCAATCCTCAGAATTTTCATTCCCAATTTGAAGATAATTTACAACTTGAAATAAAACTGGGGAAAAGAGTTCGCTTCTTTCAGGTCTTTGACTTTTTTAGAGTCAAGTCAATATTTCTGTTAACAGTTGTAATGTCCGAAACAAATGTAATGTCCTAAACAAATAAAGTCACCTTTCTTGGAATAAAATACATAATTGGGAAGACTGTACTGTTAAACAATTCTGATTGGATATGGTTACAGTACTCATGATGGAATGAGTTAATACTTGAATGAACCTGGACAAGCCTCCTTGGCCAACTTTATGACCACAGGCTCAGTTTGGCCATTCTCATACTATAGCTTACATGCTACAGTAGGTATTAGGGATTGCACAGGCCTACAGTATCACAAAAGGGGAATTACAGGACTGTTATCTTCTATTCCACTCATAATAATTTTATTTCAGCATAAAAAATATGAAATTAAGAAAAAATTGTCAAACTCCCAAGTTACTGTAATGTTACTTTTACAAAACTGATGATCAAGACCCTCAGAATGTTAACAATGTAACATCCAAAACAGCCTATTAATTTACCTTTTCGATAAGTAACTCCCACTGAAAGTGTTGTGACTTTGGCCGATTATGTTTTTTATTTTGCTAAGTACTGTGTGTATCTATGAACAACATGAGTTCTGTAGTGTAGGTGTTTGAGAATAAATGTGCTAATTTATCATTTTCATACCAAATTTGCACTTTCAGAAGCCAAATAATAGTTAATGTGAATATTCTAATCATTTGAATTTATTCCAGGGAAAATGAGTATTTTTGGTCAAATTGAATGCCGATCTTCAAAATCAATAAAAAAAAATGTTGCAAGTCAGCTGTATCTATAGAGAATTCTGTGGGGCCGAGAAAGCAGAAAGTTAACAAAATATAACATCTGAAATGGTCATGCACACAGATCCAAAACTAGATGTCACAAGTACAATCATTCTTTTCCAAAATTACATCATGTATGCAACATGATTCACTGGATAACGCATCACAAATTGTAGCTTTAAATATGAAGTATCATTTAAATTTGTTAATTCTACTATCTTTTAGAGGAAAAAAGAGCTAAAAAAGTTACGGACATTACAGGTTGCATGGAAAAGTTTTATCATACATTGACAAACCACATTCTATTGATAAAAAAGGAATATCAAATTTTTTTGTACTTACTAGAGAAGAAGCATTCCCCAGCATTATTTAAAACACAAACAGTAATCTTAGACCACTTTTCAGATGATAGAGTGAGGACTTCACTTTGTGCCTACAGGGGGTAGTTTTACAGTAAATTTGCGATTTTGCATTTTTCACACACTGGTCATGTATAAATGGTAAAATAGTAGTGAAAACAAGTGAAAACAGGTGACACCAACACAGATTCATAAGGTTAAGGTGTCCCCCTAACTTGCAATTGATGAAACAAAATTGTGGAATAACGTACAGTACAGCTAAAAACGTAACATCCTATCTGTAACGCTAAATTTTATTACTTTATTGCTAATTAGTAATCAATTCCTCAATGAGGAAAAACATAATATATGTACAATGAATACAGTTTTCTGATGGTTGAACATGATCCAAATTCAATGCTTTTTCAGATAACAGTGACTTCAAACTTCATCTTCCATGTCCATTTTACTGTAGAATGTCCTACCTCTTACAGTGCTATGTAGCATGAACTGAAAGTTTCCTCTAAATTCAAAACAAAAGTATCAGGTAATAACCAAGGTAGAGCAATAATTTATTAATTCAGGATTGTCATGGGTTGGGATAAATAACCTGTATAAAAATTACTTCAAAACCAAAAGCTGCTGTACATAAACTGAAAGTTCAAGATATTAGAAAGAAAAAAATTATTAACAAGGTTTTGGGTTAAAGGCCAATACAGTAAGACACAGTAAACTTTGGAAATGTGCAGATAGTTCATTGAATATGTAAATGTCTACAAGAAGGTGCAAAACGACATTTTCAAACAACACTGCATTGAACACACACAGTGAAAAAATTGCCAGAAAGAAATGAGGGATTAAACTGTATATCCCCAGCTTATCTCCTCAAACCAACCTTTCAGATGCTCTCACTGAACCTTACGTTTTGAACAGTCAATTTTGCGAGCTTACATGGCCCTTTATCTGACCTACAATTAGGTACTGAAAGGGGGAGGGAGTGGGAGAGAGATGCAGGTAGCTTTCAGGGGTAAATATTTATTTTTTGGAGGGGATATGCTAAAGAGCATTAGGGTAGAGATAGGCTCAAGGGTATTAAGTCACTAGTAATTTCTGATCTTCTAGGGAGTCAAAAAAATGCTGCCCACCTCCTTCCTCCACCCTTCTCCCCCTCCCCCCAGACTGAAGGGTATTACAGTAAGTCACTAGTAATTTCTAATCTTCTAAGGAGTCAAAAAAGTGCTGCCCACCTCCTTCCTCCTCTACCCTTCTCCCCCCTCCCCCCCCCCACCTTTGCTGCATCTTCTGCAAGCGCAGGGTACAGTAGCTACAGTACTGCAGGTTTGGTTACCTCTTAAAAATGTCATCTTCATGTTTGGATGATATAAGTTTTGCTCCATACTGTACAAAAAAGTTATTTTTTCAACAAAACTACTGTACCATGCTACTTCTTAAAAAAAGTAAACTTGAAATTATCTTTACCCCTGTATGTGGGACTTCCTCTTAATTGGTTTGTACCGATCCCTGCTGAGAGGCTTTCCATCCTCCATGACCATGATTCTTCTATCGTTTCACAAGTATTCACAAGTTCTAATAAATAGAGTATTCAAATCAGGGTTCACTAATGCATACAGTAGTACTGAATTACTCTGTATACAATTTTCCTTCCAATCACGTACTGCAAACAACACATCTATCTTCCACGAATCCAAATTACAAACTTGATAAGCAAACAATGTAAACAGTGAAATACCTCTACTTTCCCTCAATGGCTGATACGACAGTTCGAACCGATATGAATGCTGCCCAGGGGAATTATGTACCATAAACCTTTAAATACACAATAAGATTGGGCACATTGTCAAGTTTCCTTTTCTTGAGAGAAAAAATTCCTAGGAAGTGTTCTAACTTCCTGATAGAAATACCATCAGCTAGAACTGCAGCTAGACAGCTTTATGACATCATCAACGCCAATGGTATGAAATCATTTCATCTTTATAGCTATGGTCTTACGTCATACACCTTTAGAAGGCATTAACTATTGTATAAACACACTGTATCTTGGCAAGCGATGATTTCACGTCACACACCTCCACGAGAAACATCCTTATATAACAGCATACTGATTCTGCTGTTGATGAAATAGAAGATAATTGCAGCAGCTCTCTCATTTTATGACCAATAAAAGTCACATCAGCCTGCAAAAGAATGCACTTCAGATATGTGTCTGTCAATGGAATCCTCAATTGTCAAACAATGTTCTACACGATGACTGTTCTAAAAATTCATTCAGCTGTATTCCAGGACAAGTGAGATACACAGCACTGCCCTTGATGCTGACTTCATTCAAACTAATTATTAGACAGATTCCACAGAAACTGGAGCTACGAATTACAGTACTAACATATTAGCCTTTGTGTTTCAGGGATATTAAAGTAGTACAGCACTTTTGCTGGTATTAAAGAAAAGCAGACACAAACCTGTCAACTATCTACAAACCAACCTAATAATGAGTCCCTGGAATCAGCTGTACAGTAGTGGAGGACAACAGTTGCAGTAAATACCTGGCAATTCCTGAACATAATAATCTCCTGCATGTAACCAATTGTTTAAACATATCTAGACATCAACCAGCTGCACATCAAGGCTCAAACCTTGGAACTATTCACAATGTACAATGTGAATTCTACCGTACCAGTAAAGGATGGTTATCTCATACTGTTGTCTGTTATTATACAACCTCAGAGGATCAAACTGTTGCACCTATTTTTGCTAATTCCTTTCTTCCATGCAGATGTGGTTTCATTTTTCAGCAGGTTACAGTAATCACAATACTACATACCATTCATATTGTGTGCTCATTCCTACTGTATCAAAAGCTTGAAAAAGTACAGTAGTGTAAATTTGCTTCATCATCCAAATTAATCCAATTTAGTATCCTACAGACTGATTTAAATGAATTTTTCCATCTTTACAATTTCTGTAAATTTTATGAAAAATATCATACGATAACATTTCCTGATGAGTCCTCTTGGGCACAACTCCTA